>CM061064.1:223091118-223395361 GCA_030762895.1 Sophora flavescens | reverse complement strand
AAGTATTTATTTATTTACTTTTTGCAATTTTTTTTCTAGTGTGTAACGTAACTAGTCAAAAGTATAGTGAAAAGATTATGTTATTACGAATGTGATAATTTTCTTCGCCAAAAACTGACCAAATACAAAATATTTTTTTTCCAATGCTTCTTACTTCTTACTAATTAGCTTATAATATTTTGGAGAAAAAAATTATCTCATACCATTCTTTTCTTTTTTTTCCTTCTAAAAGACTTTGCATTAAATTTTTGAAGATAAATATCAATGTATGTTAGTAAACTTTTACCATTTAAGTAGAACGGTGATTGCTTATCCTTTTGTGACTAAAAAATTATATTTTATACTTTTGAAACTTGATAAATTAATGTACGAGATTAATCCTAACGCAATAGTAAGTTTTGTCAATTAAATAAAAAATTGATTACTATTAAAGTTTTTTATATTTTTTCAAATGCTCTACTATTTAACTTGTAATATTTAGGAATCCTAGCCCAATAGTAAATTTTGTCATTTAAATAAATAATTGACTATTATTAAACATTAAAGATTTCAAAAAATAAACATCAAAACTCCTGAACCCTTCCCCACCTCCTCATTAATATCACTCGCCTCATTTAGACCGCAGCCACCAGGAAACGCCGGCTGGGTGTCAGCCAATCGCCTTGCACCGCCATCACCATCCTCCAAGCCGTTCATATTCCCTTCCCAAGTGGCTCCTCATTGGTCCCCTTCTCCTTCGCTCAGGAGCCGTCAGTCGCCGCCACCGCCCTTCCGGCACGCCAGACCTCGCTGCTACCGGGCCGCTTCGCCATGGATACTGCGGGCCTTGATTCACACTCGAACGAACCCTCACCCTCATCCTCACTCATCACCATCAATCCTAACCATCTTTATGAATCCAAGCTCACCACATGAACAATGAGTGACAAGACAGCCTGGCCAACCTCCAGGGAATGATTCTCTCCTTAAGAATCATCCTTTATACCCTATTTCATTGTTTTCATAGCAAGACTTAGCTTCAATTTTCAAATTTTATAGGATTTGCAATTTTTTGAAACCGCTTGACAGCCGAGAAGGGACCAATGAGGCATCGTCACTGGTGAAGATGGAACCACAGTGAGTGAAGGACGACGAGCAAGGTCAGATGCAGGTGGCACCACGCGCTTCAGGGCGTGGCAAGGCAAATGATGCTAATGAGGTGGAGGGCATGGTTGTGGATTTTGATGTTAATTTTTTTAAAAGTTTAATGTTTATATTTAATTAATAATTAAAATATGGTAAAATCGATGCTTTTTTATTTGGGATTAAATGTAGTGTCTGGGGACTAGCGCCGGGTGGAACAATGACATGCCCTTGATGGAGAGAAGCTGATCCTAAATTTAAAGTATTATGAGGTTGGAGAGAGAAATTGTTTGCTATTATTTTAGTTTTTGCAATTCTCTTACTAGTAACCCAATTACAATTTTTTTTTCCATTTTGATTAAAGAAGATTTTATTAGAAATAAGAGAATAGCATACAAAGAGGATAAGAAACTAAGATCTAAAACAATAAAAAAATAGAAAAGAGAATAAAATTAACAAAGATACGCAAAAGCACGACCAATCTCTCCACGTATATGCCAGACCCTCCCAAAAAAAAAAAAAATATGCCACTTCCGAGGAGAGCACTTTAAGAATCTAAAACCCACTCATTATGAATGAGATAAAGAGCAACCAACGCCCGGGAAAGACTTCTAGTGATCATGTTGCAACCAAATACACCAAAGAACAAATAATGGCTCATTGCCACAAATAATTGGTAAAGATTCGTAAAAATAGGAAAAGTGGGGGTGGGGGTAGTGATCGGTCGGAGGAGGCTTAAGGAAGAATATAGGGGATTGGGAACAATCATTTTTTGCATGATATTCTGTTTGTGCAGTTGTTACACTTCAAAGAATCCTATCCAGGTCTTGTGCAATTTCTACCGCACAAAATGCTGTTTCGTAGTTCAGGTAATTGGATAAAGATATGTGGGTGGAACTTAAACGGGTGAGGAATTATTTAGTGGGAGGATAATTTGTGGATGGAATTTCGGAATGTTCGGCTCGTGTCCTACCATAAAGGCTGATCATGTGTTGGATGTTACACTTACGGTGCTATAATCGTAAAAATCGGTATGATTCTGAGAGGATGAATTTCCTACCAAGGTTGTCGCCGGATTTAAGCTAAAGCGCTTAAGTTTATCTGGTTAAGTTCTACCACTCACTGAGGTAATTGCATTTTCTTGTAGATGTTTTTAAAGAGATTATCTACAAAAATAAAATTTGCTCATTAGGAAGGTGTTACAAAGAAAGTGGAAATCTAAACTCGTGTAATTGCTGACTGTTTTTGAATGTCAAGACCATCTTTTATGCATTGCTTTTTTGTTGTAAACTTGTAGTCATTAGTTTTTGGTCAAGGAATCACTATCTAGTAAAATACTCAGGTTATTCCATTTTGTGGAGTCTGGGGGAAGTAAGTTAGAAAAAACTCAATTAAACTTGGTTAATGGTACGTATGCAGTGACTTGCTTAATTTGGGGAGCTCGAGGAATGGTATTATTTTTGGGTGATATGAAGGTGACATGGTGTTCATATTGGAAAGGATAAAAGAATGCTCCTCGAGGGTGGCTTATGCTAAATCTTTGATACTTTTACCCTTTTCTGACTGGTGTATAGATCCTATAAAGTGTATTGAACGGGTGTACTGCATTCGCATTTGCATTTGCATCTCGATCTGCACTCCAACTCACTTTGTGGTTCTACTCGGTATTTTGTATGGGTTTGAGTAACCTTGTACTCTAATTAATATACTTTTGATTATTCAAAAAAATGAACTAATAGAGCCAACCCCACCCACCCCCAAAAAAAAAAATTATTCAGAAATCAGAATCCCACTACAAAAAAATGTCATTTAGCCACCGAAAAATAGTGGACTCAATTTTGGTTGCTTTTGCGACCGAAATAGTCCGATTGTCGGATCTACATGAAACACTGGTTAGAGTTGATTCTCGCACCGAAATAGAGCGTGTGAGTAGATATCGCCGCCATGTTGGTCGCTAAAAAAGGAAAGTAAAAGCTTCGAAATTTATGAATTTTTAGCTGACTAAATAGCGGCGATTTAACCTGCACCTGCCAACTTATAAATTAGCTGACCGACTTAAATCCACCGCTGGGTCTTATGAATTCATATTTCAAATTTATTAATATTTGTGACTGAGACAGTCTCGGTCGCTAAACGGCGCTGGAAAATATAAAAAATACGTGGTTAGCAAACCAAATTTAAACGGTCCAAGGCTATTATAAATTCAAATTCCAAACTAACCATATTAGTTGAGCCGGTTCACGGTAATCGACCAATTCTCGTCGCTAAAATCGAAATAACTCAAATCACGTAAATTTCCCATTTCCTTCCTCACTTCTTCATTTTTTCCTCTCTCACCGCCTCCCTACCCCACCTCACCACGCTATCTGGCCGCTTACCAACCCCATCCGGCTCCACAACCGCATCCTCTGCCACCACCGCACTGCCAAAGACGCCACCACCGCATCACGCGACGTGCAGCCTCTTACTCCTCATCTCTTCCTTTCTTCTTCCTTTCTCTCCTCTCGCCTTTTGGTCTTTCCTCCGCAAACAAGCCACCACCGTGAGAGCCCGCCACCACAGGACAACCGCAAGGACCACTCAAGTAGCTGTATCCCCTCCTTCCTTCTATGAACTCCCGTCGCTCTTCATTCTCTATTTTATTGTTATTTCACAATCCCTGAAATTCTTTTTCCAACAATGATGATTACTGTTTTGCTGTCGTGAGTGTGTCCAAAAATTCTGGTCTGGTGGTATGTTCAAGAGGGTCCAAAATTTTCTTCGAGAGGTTCATCTTTTTCTCCTAATTTGCTAAAGAGTAAAAGCAAACTTTGAAATTTTCCTTTTTTTTGTGTTTCGCTGTGGTCATTATATTTAAAGGAGGAGTACTTAAATTTGGCTTGTAGATCAACATAAAGTGGAAATTTGTGTCACCTAAGTTCCTCCTTGTAATTATAAATATTTGTTCCAGTTTCCGATAATCTATTTGAACACTCGTGATTATGCTTCATGAATTGCACCCTCACCCTCTAAAAAAAAAATTTTATATTTGATAAACTATGAGTGATTGGCACCTAGAGTTTGTTTGCTAATAAATAGTACTTCACTTAGCCTATTACTGAAGAGACTTATCGCTTCAAAGAGTTCCTCTTCTTCTTTGATAAACCTTGTGTTTGCATCTGAGACCTTTTTTTTTCATCTTTTTCATGCATGCAGTGTTTGATAATTAAATCAGCCTTTAATCACTCAAATAAATTAATACAAAACATATTAGTCCAAATTGAAAGTCACCCGCCGCAATGCATAGTAAACAAGGAACTTTAACAGCTCATTATCACTTGCATCGTTATCATGATTCATGCAGAATAGTCATATTTGTGTGAGACCGCCTAAGCCTTTTCTTATCAATTAAGTTTGTTTATATTTTAATAGTTTATTATAAGTGTTGGTTTATAAAAGGCCATATGGTTGTATCGCTAAGTAATTTGATGATGGAATGAATCGAATATAAGAACATAAATTTTCTTTCTTCCCTTATAAGGCTGGTGAGTTTCGAGAGTTAAAAGTGAGAGAGAAACAATTATCCCTTGGTAGAGTTTTATGTGTTTAAAAATAAACACTGAAAGTGTAGTCCGTGTGTCCGACGATTTCATGAATCGGGGAACACTTGCTTTGTTCATTCCAAAAAGTACGAAACATTTTTTAGTTTAGCTTATTATAAAGCACGCTTTTATTATTGATTAAAGCTTAATTTTGTGGTTTTTGAATTTTGTTTTGAGTTCTCGACATGCAAATATGACAAACCACAAACAAAATGGAATTTGTAATTTAAGATTTAAACCCCCCACCATCTTCCAAGAGTTAGTTTTGGGGAGAAAAGGTTCTCAGTACTTTTCTCCCTTTGTTTCCTCTCTTCTTCTTTAATAAAGGAGACGGGGATAAGAGAGCAGTAAGGAAGAAGGAAAGTCGTAAGTTGTTCTAAATTGTAATCATATATTGTTGATTCGTATTTATATTAATTTATGTGTTTCTAGTCTGAGCAAATAGTTGTACTGATTCCTGTATATATAGAATAGTGATTTGATTTGGAAATGACTAATTTAATTTACGCACTATAAAGTCCTTGTTGTCATATTCTTTCTATCATGGTCTTGCTCCTCCCCTTATCCTTGGAGTTCTATAGGCTTTTCTCTTCGTGTAAGTCTTCAACACCTGTAATGTATTATGTGAATTATCGTGGTTGTTTGTAGTGGAGAGTCGAGTCTATATATCGGATCTTGTCTGGATTGTGAGTGATGATAATTTAATGTTTATACGTGTTTGTCAATATAAAAGTTGTTTGTTAGTGGAGAGCCAGCTCAATAGGATGTGATCCTCGTCCGGGAAGGCTGGATGTTATTGCAGTCGATAATTTAGAAATTATGATATGTTGACAATTAACTGCTACTTGTTAGTGGAGAGTGGCCAATAGATGCTGGCTACATCATTTAATCTAAGTTTCTATCTGATTTACGCCAATTATATAAGCTCAACAATGTTGCAATATTTATAGGTTAATGTTTTATTTTTTTGTTAGAGTTAAAATTAATTTACTAAAGCCTTAGTTTTTATTTGAGATTCAATATTAATGAGCATGCGTAACTTTATCAAGGTATGCATGCTCATTGTATTGAATCTTGAATTGTCCATGGGGATTGGGACAAACCTTTCTCACAAGTACAACTAGTCATTTCAATATTCAAATGCCTTATATACTTTCGAAATCTCAGTTCGATGCATTTTTGTCCTCCTTGCGGATACTTGACGCAGGTGCCTTTCACCGTGCTCTGAGTCGTGTAACTTGAGACCGATGGGAAATGCTACCAAAATTTAATATAAGGTATTTGAATATGGGAATAACTATTAGGAGATTAGTGTGGAAAAAGGTTTCTTCTCGAATGGGATAGTTCATACCTTGTCATAAGAACAAGATTGATGGAGTTATTGAATGCAACGTAATATATAGTGTATTGTAGGATTGGTCAGTTATTTAATTGCCGCGAATGGATATTCTTAGAATCTGATGGATTTATCGTAGGTTGGATCGAATAAACGCTCAGGGAGAGTATGGAGTTGGAGGAGGGTGAGTTTATAGAGTTTGTTGTTAGCCAGAGAGATTTATACGGCTACGGTGATCAATTGAGGTGTCCCTGCAAAGAAGAGTGTCAATCTTTCAAAAGCGTGATGGAGTTGTAAACGATCTTTATGAGAAGGGCATGCCTCGATTATTGGTGAGTAACTATGGTGAGACGTTGCCTGACTTAACCCGATTGTGGTCGAGGTCGACTATGGAAGTGGTGACCGGAGGGAAGAATTGAATCCATACGAGCAGATGATAATGGATCATGCCGGACCATCGTTGGTGTTGTACTGAAGAAGATGGGGAGAAGATGGTGGAATGGGTTCAATACATAGAGAGGAGAACCTAATCCTGGCTCAAAGATTCTATGATATGCTGAGTGCTGCACGATCTCCATTGTGGGAAGGGATGCGGGAGTACACGGAGTTGTCGATGCATGGAATGGTTGAGTATCAAAATGACTACAATATGCAAGAAGGCTGTTTAATCGCCTCACCGAAGCTTTCCAAGGCATTGCGGTAAGACAACCTGATGCCTACTAGTTTTTATCATGCTAAGAAGTCTGTGGGAAATTTGGGTCTGGGTTTTGAAAATTGATTGTCCCAAATGGATGTATGCTTTACTATAAGGATGATTCTGTGGAGAGCTAATATGTTGTCGATTTTGTGGTGGGGATCGGGTATAAGACAAACACTAGGGATGGGCATTGAGAAGAAGAGGTCGCAAAAAGATGGTACTTTTCCGCCGTGACAAGACTTACAAGATTGTACTCTTTCGATGACACCGTAGCTCACATGAGGCATAGTGGAGCATGAGAGGAGCAAGATGTCTTGTGTCATCTATCCGATGGAGAAGCTTGGAAGCATTTTGATGTGTTCATATGGCATTTTGGGGACCCTCTCAATATCCGACAGTTATCCGGCAGATTTAGTGGCAAATCAAATGGATATTTCTGGAGCAAGAGATGACATTAATGTCGCCTATCCGGATATCCTTCAAAATTGGGAAGAGGTCACACTATATTTAGGGAGTAGTTCTACAATGTCTTTTATAAGTTCAATCGACATTTATGATTATTAATCGCCCCGCCTAATCTCCCATAGTAGGATGTAAGACAATTTTCTTAGGGATCTCCAACTCGACATTTCAAATGATCAAAGCTGACTAGAAATTACTTCTCACTTTGCTATGTGGTTCAGAAATATGTAGGTTAAGCATCTTCATTTGTTGAAATACATTTTATCTCCTTAAATATATAATGTATAGATAATATAATATTTGATTTTTAGTAATAGATCCAGAAACAATGTTCAAAATCCATTGTTGACAAATGGCATGGGGCCTAATGATGGGTTAAATCATGATTACTTATATTGTAAATGGATATAAATTTAACACAAAAACATGGAATGAAGGAATCAGACGCAACTATGGTGTTTGTGCATGCAGCCACCGATGGCAATGTAGAGGATGATTTCTACGGGTTCTAATCACATCCTTGGATCCCATTATACCCTTTCCGTGATGATGAGCTATCTTCATGTGATTGGTTTGATCCTACTTTGACGTAGGGACAAAAATGGATAAAAATTATGGTATTGTCAAGTTAGGTTGTCTCTAGCATAATAAGGCTATTTACCCATTCATTTTTTCACAACAGCAGAGTAGGTTTATTACTCGCCATATCCCTAGAGGGACATCATGGCTGGTCAAGCGTTATTAAGATAAAGGATCGCAGATAATTATTGATAATGCAATCAACCACCAAAAAGATGCTCCGCACCAAGATGATGAGTTTTCAAGACTCCACTGTACTGACCGTAAAATTACGCACATTATTGTTAATTCTCCATGACATTTCCGAAATGGGGAAGAAGTTGAAAGAGAGTTAATGGATCAATCCGAGTTGGACGGATCTAGCGAAGGTACATTCCGATCAAGTGATAATTGATGAGAGGAGGGGTGAATTTAGTGACGGAGATTCTACTTAGGTAATTTATTTATGTCATAATTCATTGTGTAAATGTCATTCTACTTAGGTAATTTATTTTTGTATTATTTACACTGTTGTGTAATCATCTTTTCATTTTTTCTCATGATGGCAGATTCCTCTAGAGGTAGGGGTCATTGGAGGGACGTTTGGAGGTCGTGGCGCGAGAGTCCCTTCGCCGAATCTACCCATAACCTTCTGGGGGATCGAGACCACCCTACCAAAGCACCTCCGTGACGGACACCTTGTGGTGATGGAGCTGCACCTCTACCCAAATTTCATGTGGTCGGGACAGGCTGTACCCTCATCATCCACACCGACTTACGACCATCATACCATCGGACAGAGAGTCGTGGGTCCATCCGACGAGATTCTTCTTATTCCTGTGGGGATAATGGGTAGCAATTTAATTTTAATATATATAAAGCATCTTAATTTCTAATTACTTGTTTTTTTAATTTATTTATAACATTTATTAATGTCTAATTTTGTCGTATCTTCTCTGCTCAAGGGCCCTTCCCGATTCTGACATCAAGATCCTCACGCAAACTATGGTCCATGGCCTACATGGAAGGCCATCCTGAGGCCATATGGGACTGCTTGTTTCTAGAGTTTACGGAAACAATTTATTGTTTATTTAAATTAAATTTTACATTATATATATGTACACACGATTTCCTAACAACCGTAAGTTGCAAAGAGTATAGGTGGGACTTAGCTTATGTAGGCTCTGTCTGTGTGACATATTTGGCATAAAGCGCCATCGGTCATGGAAGAATCACCACCTAAGCCGAGGAAAGGTCTTAATAGGGGAAGTGGGTGATCCCGAGATCGAGGCGCTGGACCAGGATCGGGCACGAGAAGTTCCAGGAGATCTGCGCCAGCCTGGAATCGAGCTCCGATGGTGGCATGTGCTTGGACCGCTGGGGCTAAAATCAGCGCCCGCCACTACGACGAGCCTGTAATACATTAAACTTCTTTGACTTAATATACTATTTAATTAATTAGCTTCATTTTTAATTACTCTTATGAATTTAAGATTATATTTTTCTCGCGGAAAGCACATAAACAAATAGCCCCACCGCTATGGAGTTGGTGGAGGACTAAGAAGTGGGAAGCTTGGGACATGGGTCAACCATAAGGCTCAAATATTCTGTAAGCAAAAAAAATTTAGTGTTTACTTGTAATTTATTATAAATGATTTGTTAATATTGATATAATTTTAATCAAATCTCTTCAACTATACTATGGAGGTGGGCTTCAACGAAGAAGGATTTATGCCATATCACGTGCCCCACGCCAAGATAGGCTTTGATCGTGATTTGGCTCGGTTCTCCTGTCTCCGCTTTACGATAATGCCATTTATTTGAGTTCGCTTCGGGGCGGGAACAAGAGGGGGCACGTATATGGCCTCTGACACCTGGGAGGCGAGTTTATCGCTCATCATCCAAGACGCCGCGCTCCTTCCTACGCCGATACTGCACTCAGTGATCCCACCAAACGCAGACACCATCACGAGCAACGCGAGCTTTGGGAGAAGAGCGAGAGAGAGCGGCAGATGCAACTGGATTGCATACTGGGACTTGCACACCATCAGCATGCAAAGTAGCATCGAAGTGGCCGCATATCGCGGCTGGTGCTGAAGCGGGATGGTGTCCTTAATCCCAGTTGCTGTGATGATGCTCTGACGTAAAGGTCACGTCGCCTCCCTACCGCTCCACCGCCACCACCGATGTCATGATTCGCAGGACATCACCAGCGTGACGCCATGGGACGACGCCGAGGATGATTGATTCTCCATCTCCCCTCATCATGACTGATTTTTTTCCATATTTTTAACTTTAAACGATTCTTGTACGCTATTTTGGATTATTCTTTTATATATATTTATTATTTCTTTATGATTGTATATTTCATAAGTAATTTGCTGCGCTTTAATTAGTAATTTTGCTAATGTTTGAAGAAAATCAAAAAAAATTTATTTTTAAAATTAAAATTTTTTTAAAAATAATAAATCAAAGCAATTTATCAATTAGAAACCAATAATTCGTCACGGAACTTTATTTAACATTTACAGATGTGGTATAGTACCAAATCAGTCGTAATATAGGTTAACAAGGAACCAAAATTAGCGATCAACTAGCAACCGCATTATCGTCACTAGAAATGGTTACCCAAAAAATGCTACCAACCTAATAGCGACTGCTTATTGTTATTTAGCCGATCAGAATTCGGTCGCATTTAGCGACCGAAATATTAATCCGTCGCTAAAACCTTAGCTACTGGCATTCAACCACCACCATTAACCTGGTAACTTACCGCTAAATTAAATAATTGACTCATTTACAATGTTTAGCTGACTTAATATTACTATTGTTGTTAAACAACTGTTTTTTGTAGTGTCCTTTTAACTTAAACCCTTGTTCACACAAAAAATTCAAATTATTGTTCCAGAAGAAGGAACACCAGCAATGCAACACAAACGGGATCCAGAAATTTTACAAATTAAAGGAATTATTTATGTGACATTTGCAAATTAATTTTAACTAGAGTTTTTTTAGGATTGGGTTTCTATCATGTGAAACAACTTCTAATTTTTTGTAAACATCCCTTTGATTTGAAAGGTTTAGTTGACAAATCATGGCTGTTTTTAGTTACTTTAGCATATGCTCATTGATCTCAATGGAATACTATGTCAAAAGATAGTAAACCACAAAAGCTAATTTGCCATTGTAAATAAAATTAAACTTTGAAATTTTCTCAATGTTGCTAACGTATCGGTTTGCTGGCTTCCTATCCATGCTGGCCGATATCATGTGGGTGTTTAACTTCGCTTATTGATAATGACATTACTAAAGAAAATCAATTATCTTTGAATAATGAGATTTTTATACAAATATAGTAAGATTTTCCAACTCTTTTTCACCTTAACAAACATTCTTCTTATGTTGTCTCTCCATTTTAGATAATGATGTCTTGGTCATCGACTTGTGGATTCCGCCACGTGGATGCTCTCCATTTTCTTATTATCTAAAAAAGTAATGAATGAAAATATGAATATAAGATGTCTACAAAGTGCCATAATTATATTATCATATCTTTATTTAAACTTCCTCGAAGTGTATTGATTTGCCTCCCTTTAATGGGAAATATTAGAACGGAAAGAAAGAAAAAGGAATATATATACAAAATCCACATCATTACTCAAGTCCGTAGGAAAACTATTTCTAGAAAAAGGCATTTCAAATTTAGAGGTTCTAATCCAAACCATAAGTCTATATCATCAAAAGAATTGTCATCAACAAGGGCACTGCCACCTTCACCATTTCTCATAAAACACTTAGAATGACCATCACTGAACCTATCATTACTAAAACAACATTATCTTGTTCTTGTAAAAATGCAGAATAGACTTATCTTCATAAAATGTTGCACAACATTTCTTTAACATATATTTATGTTAACATTTTCTTGACCTAAAATTTAAACCATTACCTAGTTAAGTGAAAGGCTGACATTAGGCATGAATGAACTGCACTTTGCTATCCGCTTTATGTGATTCATACCCTTTCTTTGGAGTTATAGTGAACTTGGCTTTTTTTTGCCGTAAGCCTCAAAGAACTGCTTCTTCATTAGGCAAAGATGATTCGATGAATGAACTCGGGACATGTCTTTGAGATATGCCAAGGGGGTAGTGCATCATGCCCTTCTTTTGAGTTATAGTGAACTTAGGCTTCTTTTTTCCATATGCCCCAATAGCTTCTTCATTAGGAAAAGATGATCTGTGGATGAATGAACCGAATACCTCTGTTTGCCTAAATATGGTATGTGCCTTCTTTTGGAGTTATGGTAAATATTGGCTTTTTTGTCATACGGCTCCCACCTTCTTCTTCATCGCATAGATGATTCGGATGAATTAACTGACACTTCTTTGGTATCCTGCAATGTTTACCATTCATTCTTTCTATATCTTGTTTAACTCTTCCTTCCCTTTCATAAAGGTTTCCTAAACAGCACTGGATAAATATGGATTTTATATCACATTTATGCACACTTTTGTATTTACTTTTCACATAGATTGTGTATCTTTATCTATTTTAGTTAGTTTCTCCCTTGGAACGGATAAGTGTGTTGTGGTGTTGTTTTTGCGGTAAATTAAAGATAAAAATGCCCAAAATGAGCGATGAGTCCGGATTATTGGAGCTTAAAAATGAAGAAAAGATAGCATGAATCAAGAGTGAATTATGAATTGAATCTCAATGGCATTTGAGAGAGGTCTAACGGAAAGTTAAGATTGGCCGGATGAGGAAAAAGAAAGAGATTGAATGGAAAAGTTTAATGCTGCTATTAACGTAAATATTGAAACGGGACATTTATGAATAAAAATAAAGATATGTATTTATGTTGAAGGTATATAAAGAAGGAATTGCTGGTTTGCGACAACGAAATCAATTAGTCCAAAGCGTCCACGCGACCAAGGCTAAAGAGAAGATGTTGATTTGCAATGGAAAGCTCGTAGAAGGAAAAGTAACGAATTAAGGAAATAAACTCAATAAAGCAATACGAATTAAATGCACAAGGGACCCATGAGAAATCAAAAGATGCGTATCGAGAAATCAAAGATTAAAAACTGGAATTTATTGCTAGATGGATAAAGATTGCATGGCAAACACGCTTACGATAATGTGAGGCCAAAAGGCAAACATCATCAAAGAGATATAATTCTCTCGGTAGACTTGGGATGTAGGAGATATTATTCTCTCGTAGAGAGACTGGTGAGGGGCATGATTTTCGTAGTCGTATATACCGAGGATTGCCCTCATGAAATCCCTTCTTCTTCATCTATGTTTCTTTGCATTCTCTTTTTAATAGTAGTTAAATCCCCGTTGTTGGATTAGATGAGCCAACCTGGAGAAACAATGATTTATCTTGACTCGATTATTCTATGTTTATGCCTTCGACAAGGTTATTTTTCATGCTTAATGCTTGCTGTGGCCAGTAAACTTCAATGCACTTACCTCAGGTTTTAGTATGTGACTTGAGACGCTCATATTAACCTAATTAATACAACTCACCCAGTAACCCTTACATCTAGAGATGGAGTTTGGCTAGTAAATCACAATCCCAATCCTACTTAAATTTCATTAATCTAGGCCACTCCAAGAGATTAGTCTATTAGTGAATAGGCTCTTGTCATCCTATAGACTGGACTAGTAGTTTAGTGGATTGATTTACATCCCACATGAATGGGAGTGTATCTAGTCCTGATACAGCATGAGATAGAGGGTTGGTAAGTCCGTCCCAAATATCATTTCGAACTCCAAGTGTTCGATGTTAAGAGGGGTTTTTGCTTTTGTTTATTTTGAATTCTCTTGATTTCTCTCAAGGCCCAGATATTATTTAGTTTATAATTGGTAGTTGAGACCCAATCCTGTGGATTTATAAACCGCTTCACTAATTATTGGATCTTTGTGTTTGGACGGCGTGGGGTATACTTACCTTATCTTGTCATTAAGTTTTGGCGCCGGGGATTGGCTTTGCCAATATCATTAGTAAGGAAAGAGGCAAACTAATTTAGACATTTTATTTTCTTTATTTTCTTAGAAGATATTTGATCTTTTTGTTTTGAGTCAGAAAGCAAATGGACGAATTCATGAAAAATTTTTATTATCCACCTCGATGAGGAATCCTCCACTACGTTTTGAAGATAAATCGTGTCTGGGA
Source organism: Sophora flavescens (assembly GCA_030762895.1). Classification (NCBI taxonomy): domain Eukaryota; kingdom Viridiplantae; phylum Streptophyta; class Magnoliopsida; order Fabales; family Fabaceae; genus Sophora; species Sophora flavescens. The sequence goes on along the minus strand of CM061064.1, from coordinate 223,381,427 downwards.
GATGCTGCGGATTTGATGGATTGCGTTATTCCCGCATAAGTTGATTATAATACCGGAAAGGCTTATATAATCTCTCCCGAGGAGGATCGGGAAACCTTTTTGTTCTATTTGCCACTTCACCACTCATGTATGATTCCTATAGAGCTATAAAGAATCCGAATTTGAAGAAAAATCATTGGGGAATTGATCACCAGATGAAGTGGTAAAGTGAACCATGCAACAAGAGAATTACTCCACAAACTTGGGAAACAACAAATGTGGCGCTGCATCGGAAAGCACTCCTCCACCATGCTTGGCCGAATTTACTGCATTAAATAAATATGTCAGTTTGTGTTTATGTGTGAATAATGGTGTTAGCCTTCTCCACACTTGGAGGTCACATTTCTGAAAAATTCGAATGACCCTAGAGGGAAGTGAATATATAATTGCAAAGGTCAATGGAATTTCCACCCAAACAATGGTAGGTCTGAGAATAAAGTTATATTATCGTCGTAATTTACCACTCCCAATTTCCATTCGATCCAGTAGAGGAGGAACCCAGAATGGCTCTGGCGTACAACAAGAAGCTGCTTGGGATAAAGAACTCAAAGTTTGAAATTTCTCTTAGTTGTTTCATTTTTCTTAATAGTTTGTTTTTGCTTAACTTTGAACAATCGAGAAGCCCAAGATAAAATAAATAAATTAGTTAAAAACACATGCTTGTGGCAAAATATAAGGATCACAAGAGAAGAGAAGAGAGTAGTAAAGTAAAAAGTGTGGTCAGCACCGCCACCGCCTGCTGAATGCTCCATTTTATTTTATTTTATTTTATTTTCTCTTTCCTTCCTCTCCAACTCGATTGTTTACATCGGACAACGAAACCTTAAGTCCAGTGCGGTATTTGCATCTATATTACTGGTGCATGCTGCATCTATATATTTTGCATGATAGCTTCGCATGTTCACACAAAAACTAGATTGCCTCTACGTAATTGTATCCAATCGTAGAACTATGCCCAATAAATCGTGATAGTGAAAATGTTGAACCCACTCATACTGTGATATGGCTGCAAATGAAAAATGTTTGAGATGATCTTGATAGTTGATAATTAGTATATGGTCTCCTGGAGACTGTGTTTTTCTAGTTTAATTCCAATTAAAAATGTGAGATTTTGACAAAGGGGTACTAAACTAAAATTCCAACTGCATTCCTGTGTTAAGAGTATATTCCTCTGGTTTACTTAATCACTTGAAACCATTCTAAAGTTTAAAATTTTGAAAATATTTTGAAATGATTGAGGTAATAAGTTTTTCGCTTTCCAGTCAATGATGAACACAATTAGCTTCTGCCCAATTTTGAGCCTCGAAAGAATAAAAATGCTTTCTGTACTCCAAATGTTTTGATAAATAATGTTCACGACTTTCAAAGTATTACAGGTAAAAAGGTAGTTGAAAGTTTGGGAAAAGAATCAAAAAATAATTTGATTTGAAAATCTTCCTTTCCAAATAAAAGAAAAATAAAAGAAAAAGAAAAATATATATATACGGATGAAAAAAAAAAAAAGAAAAGAAAAGAAAAAAAGAAATGAGAAATAAAAAGAAAAGAAAGAAGAATGAAAGGTGAATAAATGTATTGAAAATTCAAGAAAGCATTTTAGAACCCAATTAGCAATGCTTAATGGTTTTGTAGCCTTTTGAAATGTCCTTTATTGATTTCACCTAATGATGAATCCGCTATACAGAACGGTGGTGAAAGACTTCTTGATTCTAATGTGCTTAACATTAACGTATAGATTTGCTGATAGTCGTTTATGGTAGGATCTATCTTCGAGGAAAATTTGAGTGAAATGTCTTATCCCTGCAAACAATTGAGTGAGGAGAAGAGAGCTGGCCAAAATGAACAAGTCAAAGCAGCTTCAAAATCAATTATCTTTGAATAATGAGATTTTTATACAACATAGTAAGATTTTCCAACTCTTTTTCACCTTATCAAACATTCTTCTTTATGTTGTCTTCCATTTTACAAATGATGTCTTGGTCATCGGACTTGTTGATTCAAGCACAGGATGTTCTCCATTTTGCTTTTGTTTATCTAAACAAGTAATGAATGAAAATATGAATATAAGATGTCTACAAAGTGCCATAATTATATTATCATATCTTTTATTTAAACTCTCGAAAGTGTATTGATTTGCCTCCCTTTTATGGGAAATCATTAGAACGGAAAGAAAGAAAAGGAATATATATACAAAATCCACATCATTACTCAAGTCTGTAGGAAAAACTATTTCTAGAAAAAGGCATTTCAAATTTAGAGGTTCTAATCCAAACCTATAAGTCTATATCATCAAAAGAATTGTCATCAACAAGGGGCAGACTGCTACCTTCACCATTTCTCATAACACACTTAGAATGACCATCATTGAACTCATCATTACCAAACAACATTATCTTGTTCTGTAAAAATTGCAGAATAGACTCATCTTCATAAAATGGTTGCACAACATTTCCTTTAACATATATTTCATGTTAACATTTTCTTTGACTGAAAATTTAAAACCATTACCTAGTTAAGCTTCTGTAGCAGTGACATTAGGCATGAATGAACTGGCACTTCTTTGGTATCCGTCGAGTGTGATTCATACCCTTCTTTTGGAGTTATAGTGAACTTTGGCTTCTTTTTGCCGTAAGCCTCAGCAGCTGCTTCTTCATTAGGCAAAGATGATTCAGATGAATGAACTGACATGTCTTTGAGATATGCCAAGTGGGGTAGTGCATCATGCCCTTCTTTTGGAGTTATAGTGAACTTAGGCTTCTTTTTTCCATATGCCTCAGTAGCTTCTTCATTAGGAAAAGATGATTCAGATGAATGAACCGACACTTGTTTGCCTAAATATGGTATGTGCCCTTCTTTTGGAGTTATGGTGAACATTGGCTTCTTTTTGTCATAAGGCTCAGCAGCTTCTTCTTCATCAGGCATAGATGATTCTGATGAATTAACTGACACTTCTTTGGTATCCTCTGAATGTTTACCATTCATTCTTTCTATAGCTTGTTTAAACTCTTCCTTCCTTTTGCTATAAGCCTTAGCAGCAGCTTCTTTGGTATCAAAAGTACCGAGCCACTCTTTCTTATTTTGAATTGGGTTTCGAATCTCAGCTGGAAACCTTCCCCATTTCATTAGGCAACGATGATTCGGATGAATGAACTGACATGTCTTTGAGATATGCCAAGTGGGGTGGTGCATCATGCCCTTCTTTTGGAGTTATAGTGAACTTTGGCTTCTTTTTTCCATATGCCTCAGCAGCTTCTTCATTACGAAAAGATGATTCAGATGAATGAACCGACACTTGTTTGCCTAAATGTGGTATGTGCCCTTCTTTTGGAGTTATAGTGAACATTGGCTTCTTTTTGTCATAAGGCTCAGCAGCTTCTTCTTCATCAGGCATAGATGATTCTGATGAATGAACTGACACTTCTTTGGTATCCTCTGAATGTTTACCATTCATTCTTTCTATAGCTTGTTTAAATTCTTCCTTCCTTTTGCTATAAGCCTCAAAGAATGAGCCTTCTTTGGTATTAAAAGTACCGAGCCACTCTCTCTTATTTTGAATTGGGTTTCGAATCTCAACTGCAACCCTTCCCCATTTCCCGCGTCGAACGCCAACATACTTATTGGTTGACTTGACTGTTTTCTTGTTTCTGGTTATAAGGTGTTTTCTGGGATTTGTTTAGCTATTCTCACCACTGATATCATGTGGTGAAAGCATAGCACTTGGAAGCCAAATTTCCTTTACAAATCACTTGGAAGCATTTGATTGAAAGATACCATTAAATGCTTTCATCTTCTTCGCTAGAACAATCTGGTATGCCTGGTCACTGTATGAAATTCGGATTTTCTTAAAAAAACTCATATTTTCTTTGTTGGTTGTAAGCGTTTCTTTTTTTTTTTTCTTCTTACAATTCTTACTTGTTTCTGAGGTTGCCTGGGAAAATGAAAGAAAGTAATTTGAAAAGAACAAGTGATTCAGGAAAAGGGATAATGAAATCGAAAGTCAAGATCTTTTCAGTATCAAGAGCAACCCAAAATCTCCAAAAGGCTAAAACATTCAAATCCAGTAGAAAGTCCTACATCAAAAGCTAAAGATTTAATAATAATTTTTTTTTTTGGTTGTGTGTGTGAGAAAAATAATGTGAGTGTAGAGCCTCCAAAATCCATGCCATTAATTCCTATGTATTAAAACCTGAACTATAGATAACAATGGGGAAGAAGATACCTTTTTGAACTTTATCTGGTAAACAAGGTTGGACAGGGTTATTTGAGTAATTGATGAAGAGAGAGGGGTGGCATGTAAAATACTGAAGAGTGGCCAAGAGTTAAGCAAAATAGTGACAAAGAAACTGCTTCATAGCGAGTGAAATAGGGAGACAAAGAAACTGATTCACAGCTGGTACAGTAAAGTGACCAGATTCAAAACAAAATGACAAGTATATTCGTGGTTTCATTCTCATTTTAAGGAAAAACAAGAGGCAATGAAACTAAAATCCGGCAATTTATAAATACTAACCAAAATATACACCAAAATCAATATTGTCTAAATATCTCATATATTTGAAGGCTTGCAGATTAATGGCTTTCTAAATGATACAAATTTTAAAAAATAAAATGTTAGAAACAGAATAAGGTAGTTAATTGTGAGCCTTAACGGGAGATAATGGGTAATGACTATTTTTGTGTTTTTGTCATAGGCAATTCCTCCCCCTTCTCCCAATAGAGACTTTTGGAGTGGGTCCACTAGTTTGTAATAACGGCCTGAACCAAGCAATTGTATATACAACTCTACTTCAAATCAATTCCAACATTATTGCAACAACAACAAAAAACAAACAAACACTGCATTTAAAGACTACCTTGAGAAGCATTTTTTCTCTCAAGGAGTGGCTAATAAGAGGCCTTGTAATGGGAGGGAGAAAGGGGAAAAGGGAATTGGAAAAGTGTGCAGTGTATTACGGGAGATTGAATTCGTATATTCACAAATATCTCGTTGCTTAATCAACTGAGTTGGCTCAAATGGCTGAAACACTTTCAATACTACCTTTGATAGTATGGGGAAAAAAATAACATTGGGAGGAGGATTCCCATTAAATGTCTAAACATACCTTTTCACCTATCAAATAGAAATACTATTAAATATAACATTTGACTACATTTGTCTTGAAGACAAAATATATTTATTTTTCCAATTTTTAATTCAAATTAATATAAATATATTATGCCTAAAATCTGTTATATTTTATCCTATTTAATTTTTTGTCAAATTTCACTTGATAAATGATTTGTGGCAGAAAATAAGAATATTATTTATTAAATTTCTTAGATTAGATTCCATTTTTTATATATTCATCTAAATGTTGGTTTCTAGGTTATAATTATGTCTTTCCTTGTAATATTTGATGATAAAATCCAAAGCTTTCTTCTGAACTTTCAGTTTATTTTAGAAAAAGTGGCATGCATTTGAAGATTGATGACATGTGCTTCATTATTATTTGGTAACTCATATGGTTTATTATAGTTTGTTTCCTTTAATCAACCCCCATGTGATAAAATGTTAAATATTTTGCTATATTTTGGTCTCGTTGCTTTTCCGAACCCTTTCCTTCTCTTGCAATAAGGATGTTGTTGTCTCCAAAAATATACCTGGTGTTGAAGATGGAACAACGCTTCTTGATTTGTATTCTCATGATCCACATGGTTTATTTGAGTGGGAGTAGCATAAAAGGCTCATATGTGAAGAAATTAATAACTATAAAGCAAGAATACCGTGTTTCCGGGTAGTTTATTAATCTTTGTTTGTTGCATGCAGTGTATTGATGCGTATTTTTAGAATAAAGGCAAGTGCACCTTGTCGCAAACAAGTAATACGATGGTAAGACCGGATATCGTCCTCAGGGATCGGTTGTCAATTACCAAATCACAAACTCAACAACTATCTAGACTAAATTAAGGTATCAAAAGATCATAAAATAAAGAAATAAAATATTTTTTGGTCTTTTGGGAATTTTATCGAACACTTGGAAGGCAACATAATTGTGGTTGAAGTTGTCAGGGCTAGACTACACTAATCCTCCCTTAATTGCAATGAAATGGTTTCTAACACAAGTCCTAATTCAATAATGACAATCAAGCCTTTTCTAAAATACTCAAGCCCTAATGTCTTAGGTGGAATGAGCCTAAAATCCCAAATTAAACCCTAATGTCTTAGGTGGAGTGACGCGCTGTCGCGCACGCGTCAAAAGATGAGCGGTTAGTAAAAATGTAGTTTAGTGTGCGACAACTCGGGTACCGTATCACAAGGACTCTTGTAGTGCTATTATCGCAGAAAATCAGTTTTCTTGGGGGGTGTTTGGTTTGAAATTGATTGGAAAACAGAATGGAAACAGAGCATAAAAACAGAGCAAATTACGTGATTATCAAATAAGACTAAGACGATCAATCTGCTGGTTCGTTTCCCACTATCATCGGTTCATGTAATTCCATGCCCTAAGCAGAGTCTAATCCCTTTTCGATTATAGCATCGATTAACAAGCGAAACCGATGCTACGGGACATATATTCCTAATTCCGAATTAAGCAAACGGATGAAGCCCTTCGTGAATTAAGCAAACACGAATTGAAGGCACGTGAATTAAGCAAACGCGATTAAGTTTAGGAATATAAAATCATCGAAAATAAATCAACACTAATTCGATACAAACTGAATTAAGCAAACAGAGAATAACGAATAGCAATGAAAGAGAGAAGAGAATTAAATCAGGAATTACAAGACCTCAAGTGTTGGCGAAGCCGACATACAGCAGATCAACCTAGGGAGATTAGTTCTCCATCAAAAACGCAATACAACCATAAAAATTCGAAAACAAGGATTAGCAAAAGATGATTCTGTTCTGCCCTAAACAGCTATTTATAACTTTCAGAAACTGCGCATTCTCGCGAGGCGAGTGGCCTCTCGCGAGGCGAATATTAAAATGGCGCCTTCTTGAATTTGTATTCTCGCGAGGCGAGTCTTCAAAACCTGGGTTGTCACAGCCGTGATGCCTATCACGGCCAGGCCGTGATGATCTCTCGTCTTCGGTGCTTATCTCTCATGGCCGTGACCTTCATCACGCCAGGCCGTGATGGTCTCTGCCTTCCAGGGGTTTCTCTTCACGCCCGTGATGGGTGTCACGGGATGACCGTAATGCTTGCTGACTTCGGGGCTCGCGAGGCGAGCAATAGCTCGCGGGGCGAGGCAGAGAACATGACTTTTCTCGGCACTCGGCTGGTCCTCACTCTCGCGGGCGAGTATCCGATCGCGTGGCGAGTGTTTCCAGATTGCAATTTCCATTGTTTCCTTCATTCCTTGGACTCTAAGTCAACCTCAAAACATGAAATAGCCATAAGTGCTTTATTTGAATCAAAAACTGACTAAATAACCATAAAACTACTTAAGGGACTCAAAACCTTGATTGAGGACAATCAAGTCTAATTTGGGTGAAAACGAGATATAATTGACACAAAACCACCTGGCCATACTAGTCATAAAACTAGATGAGCCGGAGGCTTATCAAAATACCCCAAACTTGAACTTTGCTTGTCCCCAAGCAAACTAAAACTCAAAACGACTCAAGACTTGGCAAGCTAGAAGGATTTCAACCAATTCCGCACAAATTTCAAGCAATTCATCAAAACAATTTTCCTTCAATGTTCCCCCGTTTTCAACAATGTAATCCCCACAATCATTTATTCTGAACATCTGAGAATTTCATCAATCAAACAATCATTAATCTAAGTAGGGGATCTAAGTTACACACAAGAGGGAGATCACTAAATTCAAACAATCGCCTTCCTCACAAAGGGGTTTAGTGTTCACTCAATCTCTCAATTTGTCTAGGCTGACAACATTTCACTCAGTTTCACTTTCAAGAGCACTTCCCATGAATTTGATTTTCATCTCAAAATGGTTCCCACGGAGAACATGCATGCAACATCAAAAGGTCTTTCAAGGTTGTAATGGGGCCTGGCTAAGGGAAGGATATACAAAGGTACTGGGCTGAAGTCCCTAGGAACTAAGAGAGCATGAAGCTGTTTACACATTGAATTCCCTACTCAAGTTCCTATTCTTATTCTTCTTTTTGCCTTGGGTGGCTACAACCCTTTTCTTCTAATACCCTTCTTGACATTTTGCTTTTTTTTTTTTTTAAGCAAACAGATTTATTTTTGCCCTTTGGCTCCAACCTTTATTTTTTCTTTTTCTCAATCCCCAACAACACATCATATCCCTGTAGCCACCCCAAACTTAGTTTCTTGCAACCATTCTCTTGCTAAGCTTCCATGCTCTCCTAATCCTAAGATCGGGTTAACATGGTTTTTCCAGATTCAGGCTCATAACATAAGGTCATCATGAAACAATAGGCTAATTAGGCTCAAAGGGGCTAACTAGGGAACATGCATAAGGGACTGGTTCAATTTAGGCCAAGTAGTTAATTTCAAAGAAAATTGCCTTAATCATTTGATGCAAACACATAGACATGCAAACCATGAAGAGATTCAAGCAAATTCGGGAAAGTGCAACTTGAAAGTGATTCACACAATCAAAAACATGTTGGAGGCTCAAATCCTCACCCGGACATTCATGCAAATTGTTTGACCGAGATTCTATCCCTAGTGTGTGCACCCTATCACCCCAAACTTATCATAAATCATGCTCTCACAACAAAATATCTCAAAGTTCAGTTTTCAATTTTTCAAATGGGGATCACAATTTCCAAATTTCAAAAACCTAGGGGGAATCATCAACATAAATCATGCCATCAACCTGTGCTAAATCAACCAAAACCTACCAAGCTTGCCGACACAAGACACACATGCTCTTGAGCTTCTCAAATTATTCAAGAGCGAAAAGAAAACACAACAAAACACAAAACACAACAAAACAAACGGTTCCCTCCCCCACACTTAAAACATACATTGTCCTCAATGAACAACACAAATATCAAAACAGAGTGAGGGAAAGGAAAGGGTGCTCCCTGATCAGGTTGCAGTGTAGGTGGGCTCCCCCAAAGAGAGCTCCTCAACAGTAGCATCCACAGGTCCCGAGCTCTCATGAAATAGCTTCAGCCGCTGCCCGTTAACTTTGAATGCCTTGTTGCTACCTTCACTTTTAATCTCTACTGCACCATGAGGAAAAACATTAGTAACAACAAATGGTCCAATCCACCGGGACCGAAGTTTCCCAGCCATCAATTTCAGGCGGGAGTTAAACAGTAAAACCCGCTGACCCACAGAGAATTCCTTCCTAGCAATCAACCTATCATGAAAGTGCTTGGTTTTCTCTTTATAAATCCAAGAGCTCTCATAGGCTTCTAGCCTAAGCTCTTCAAGCTGCTGTAACTGGAGTTTCCTTTCAATACCAGATTTTTGCATTTCCAGATTATAGCACTTGACCGCCCAATAAGCACGGTGCTCAACTTCCACAGGGAGATGGCATGCCTTGCCGAATACAAGCCTAAAGAGGGACATCCCTATCGGCGTCTTGAAAGCGGTCCTCTGAGCCCAAAGTGCGTCTTCTAGACGGCGGCTCCAGTCCTTCCTATTCGGCTGCACAACTTTCTCTAGGATTTGTTTTATCTCCCTGTTGGAGATCTCAGCCTGGCCATTGGTCTGAGGATGGTAAGCAGTGGAGACTCTGTGCACAACCCCATACTTCCGGAGTAGAGCCTCCATGGTGCGGTTGCAGAAATGAGTGCCCTGGTCACTGATGATGGCACGAGGTATGCCGAACCTGCAAAAAATATTGGACCTAACAAAATTTGCAACAACTTTAGAATCGTTAGTCCTAGTGGGGATAGCTTCCACCCACTTTGAAACATAGTCAACAGCCAAGAGAATGTAAAGAAAGCCAAAAGATGCAGGGAAAGGACCCATAAAGTCGATCCCCCACACGTCAAACACCTCACAGAAGAGCATGGGTTGCTGTGGCATTTCACTCTTGCGAGTGATGGCTGTACCTGCTGTCTGACACTCCTTACAAGTCCGATACACCTCATAAGCATCTCTCAAGATGGTGGGCCAATAAAAACCAGAATCTAGGACCTTTCTCGCAGTCCTTTGTGGCCCAAAGTGTCCCCCTACTTGAGAGGCATGAGAAAAGTGCAAAATAGACTCAATCTCATAGTCGGGGACACATCGCCTAATCACCTGATCACTACAAAACTTCCAAAGAAATGGATCGTCCCAAACATAATACTTGGCGTCGCTCTTTAGTTTGTGGATTTGTGACCTAGTTGCTCCTGTCGGAAAGACACCAGCAACTAGGTAATTCACAAGGTCGGCAAACCAAGGGGTAACGCCATGCAACTGTAAAAGCTGCTCATAAGGGAAGTCATCCTGAATGGGGGAAGGTTCCTCATCCCTCTCTATCCTACTCAAGTGATCAGCCACTAAATTTTCAGCTCCACTCTTGTCCTTTATCTCTACATTAAACTCTTGGAGCAACAACATCCACCGAATCAACCTCGGCTTTGCTTCAGGCTTCTTCAACAAGTATTTCAGAGCTGCATGGTCAGTGAAAACAATAACCTTGGAACCTAGCAAATATGATCTAAACTTATCGAGAGCAAAAACAACAGCTAGGAGTTCCTTTTCAGTGGTGGTGTAATTACATTGTGCAGCATCTAAAGTCCTAGAAGCATAGTAAATGACATGTGCAGACTTGCCTACCCTTCCGTGCCAGACCGCCCCACAAAGATAGTTAGAAGCATCACACATGAGCTCAAAAGGGAGGGTCCAATCAGGGGCTGGATGATGGGGGTAGAGGTCAATGCCTTTTTCAAGAAGTCGAACGCCTTCTTGCGCTTATCATCAAAGCTGAATATGGCATCATTCTTCAGCAAGTTCGACAGAGGGAGAGCTATCTTGTCAAGTCCTTAATAAAGCGCCCGTAGAAACCTGCATGACCAAGAAAAAAACGAATCTCGCGAACGCAAGATGGGTAAGGCAATGTAGAAATCACATCAATTTTAGCAGGATCTACTTGAGATACCCTCTCTAGAAATAACATGCCCCAAAACAATCCCCCTGCTCATGACACTTTTCATAGTTCAAAACAAGATCGGCTTCAATACATCTTTCTAAAACCAAATTCAGACTATGCAAGCATGCATCAAATGAGGAGCCATATACTGTGAAATCATCCATGAACACTTCCATGCAATTTTCAATAAATTCAGTAAAAATGCTAATCATGCATCTCTGGAAAGTGCCAGGAGCGTTGCAAAGGCCAAATGGCATCCTCCTATAGGCAAACGTGCCGGGCGGGCACGTGAAAGTGGTCTTCCCGATCCTCCTGCAATGTGGATCTGGAAGTATCCGGAGAAGCCATCAAGAAAACAGTAGTGGGATTTACCGGCCAGCCGTTCGAGCATCTGATCGATGAACGACAAAGGAAAGTGATCCTTTCGAGTGGCCTGGTTCAACCTCCTATAGTCAATACAGACTCTCCAGCTATTCTGGACTCTAGTGGGGACAAGCTCATTGTTCTCATTTCTTACCACTGTGAGGCCAGATTTCTTGGGCACAACTTGCACTGGGCTCACCCAAGTACTATCAGAGATGGGGTATATGATACCCGCATGCAGGAGTTTTGTTACCTCCTTCTTTACCACATCCAGAATCAATGGATTTAGCCGCCTCTGCGGCTGCCTAACTGGTTTAGCCCCATCCTCCAATAGAATCCTATGCATACATCTAGAGGGGCTAATTCCTGGAATGTCAGCCAAGGTCCATCCAATTGCTCTCTTGTGCTTCTTCAAAACCTCCAAGAGTTTAGCTTCCTGGTCAGAGTCAAGGTTGGAGGAAATGATAACTGGGAGTTTTTCATTCCTCTCCAAGTAAGCATACTTCAGATTGCCAGGAAGTGGCTTAAGCTCCAAGGAGGGTGGCTGCTCCACAGATGGTATGTTTGGAGCAGCCGGGCTGTCAAGAATTCCAGCCGAACAGACAGCTTCACTTACACTATCACCCTGCAAAGTAGAATCAATCTCGGCACAAACAACACAAGGGTTAGTGTTAGTACAGTCATCACATGAATAAACATCATTAAAATCAGAAATGGATGGAAAATCAGCAACCAAGTCATCATAGGTGTCATCAACAATTTCGGAGAGCAACTCTATTTGGAAAACAGAGTGCTCTTCCAATGGATGCTTCATAGCATCAAAAATGTTGAACCTTGCAATAATGTCACCGAACTCCATGGACATGGTTCCATCATCAACATCTATCTTCGTCTTTGCCGTCTTCATGAACGGCCTGCCCAGGATGATTGGTGATCTACTTGAATTGGTTTCCCCTGCCATGTCCAGGATGTAAAAGTCGGCAGGGAAAATCAAATCATCAACTCGTACCAACACATCTTCTACCACTCCCATGGGGCGAGCATTGGTCCTGTTGGCCAACTGTATGGTAAGTCCTGTATGTTGCAAAGGGCCCAGATCAAGGTTGTTGAAAACGGAGGTGGGCATGACATTTATAGAGGCTCCCAAATCCAACATACAATTATCGAATTTGCTGTCCCCAATGGTGCATGGAATAGTGAAAGTGCCCGGATCCTTGCACTTCTGTGGCAGTGCCTGAGTGAGGGCTGAAACTGTAACCTTCTCAGGGGCAAGTTTGGGCTGAATGAGGGCTGAAACATTTCGCCCTAAGTTAACTCTCTCATTACCCTTCATCCTCCTCTTGTGGGTACACAAATCCTTCAGAAACTTTGCATACCTTGGGACTTGCTTAATCACATCTAGGAGTGGAATGTTTACCGCCACCTTTCTGAACACATCTAAGATCTCCTTCTCCTTGTCTTCCCCATCAACCTTCTTATTTTTCTGCACTCTTTGTGGGAAGGGAATCGGGGGCACATACACTCTCTCAGTTTCAACAACAACAGAGGGCTCGGGGAATGGCCTCAACAGCTTTCTTCATCTTTCTCGGGGGCTCCCTCTACTACTTTCCCGGATCTCAAAGAAATGGCACTCACATTGGGATTGGGGGCATTGGGATTCACCACCTGCCTGCGGAGGTAGTTGGCTCGATCCCCGAGCTTGCCGTAAGTTGTTTATGGATGTGGCAAGCTGTCCAATCTGTGTCTCTCAAATCCTGAATGCCGGCATCTGTTCGTTTCCGAGACTCGTCCAACTTGATGCTGAAACCGGAGATTTTGTGCAGCCATTTGTTTGACCAAGTCTTCTAATGAAGGTCCGAAGGTGCGAAGCGGTCACTTGAGGAGGGTTCGGTGGTGGTGCCACCGGTTGTTGTTGGGATGAGTTCCCATACCGCAGATTAGGGTGATTCCTCCAGTTGGGATGGTACCTATTTGTGGAGAGGTCGGAGTGTGTCGTCTGGTTCTGATTATTGCCTTGATTGTAGAGATTAGCTGCATAAGCTTGAGGCATATCGCTGATTGACCCATCCTTGAGAATAGGGCACGTGTCGGTCGATGCTCGGAGAACTACACATGCCACACAACCTCGCCGACTGAACCTTTTCCATTGCCAGTTGCTTCACCAAACAAGTGAGCTCATCAATTCTGGTTTCGAGTGCCTTGTTGGAAGATGAACCTTGGATCTCATTTACACCCCTTGTCTCGACAGAGTTGCTCCTGGTTGTGAACTGCTGGGAGTTTAATGACATATTCTCAATCAATTGCTTGGCAGCAGCTGGAGTTTTATCGACGAGTGCTCCTCCACTAGCGGCATCCAAAATATTTCTGTCCATTGGGAGCAATCCCTCATAAAAATACTGAATAAGGAGCTGCTCAGAAATCTGGTGTTGAGGGCAGCTAGATACCAACTTCTTGAACCTCTCCCAGTACTCAGCCAATGACTCATTGCTTTGCCTGATGCCACATATCTCCTTTCTGATGGAAGCAGCTCTGGAGGCAGGGAAGTATCTTTCCAGGAAAACCTTCTTCAGATCATTCCAAGTTGTAACAGAATTTGGCTCCAAATAATATAGCCAATCCTTTGCAGCGCCTTCAAGGGAGAATGGGAAGGCTCGCAATTTGATATGGTCTTCAGTAATGCCTTCCGGCCTCAAGGGTGTAGAGCAGACCACCTGGAATTCCTTCAAATGCTTATGTGGGTCCTCACCTGCAAGACCACTAAATCTTGGCAACAAGTGTATTAAACCAGATTTAAGTTCAAAAGGAGCAACCACACCAAAGATACTCAATACACAACCCATTGTAGTTAACATCGGGGCAGCAAGTCTGCCTCAATGTCCTTTGGTCACCCATGTTATAAAAAACAGGTTCGAAATCAGAATTACCACTAGTGCTTGCCCGAATTGCCCTACGGCGTGTGTGCAGTGTTCTTTCAATTTCAGGATCAAAATCACACAAGTCAGGACAAGTAGACCTAGTGGCCAGTCTAATTCAAAACAAAAAAAATAAAAAAAAGAAAGCGAGAACAACAAACAAGAGTCCCCGGCAACGGCGCCAATTTGACGCGCTGTCGCGCACGCGTCAAAAGATGAGCGGTTAGTAAAAATGTAGTTTAGTGTGCGACAACTCGGGTATCGTATCACAAGGACTCTTGTAGTGCTATTATCGCAGAAAATCAGTTTTCTTGCGGGGTGTTTGGTTTGAAATTGATTGGAAAACAGAATGGAAACAGAGCATAAAAACAGAGCAAATTACGTGATTATCAAATAAGACTAAGACGATCAATCTGCTGTTTCGTTTCCCACTATCATCGGTTCATGTAATTTCATGCCCTAAGCAGAGTCTAATCCCTTTTCGATTGTAGCATCGATTAACAAGCGAAACCGACGCTACGGGACATATATTCCTAATTCCGAATTAAGCAAACGGATGAAGCCCTTCGTGAATTAAGCAAACACGAATTGAACGCACGCGAATTAAGCAAACGCGATTAAGTTTAGGAATATAAAATCATCGAAAATAAATCAACACTAATTCGATACAAACTGAATTAAGCAAACAGAGAATAACGAATAGCATTGAAAGAGGGAAGAGAATTAAATCAGGAATTACAAGACCTCAAGTGTTGGCGGAAGCCGATTACAGCAGATCAACCTAGGGAGATTAGTTCTCCATCAAAAACGCAATACAACCATAAAAATTCGAAAACAAGGATTAGCAAAAGATGATTCTGTTCTGCCCTAAACAGCTATTTATAACTTTCAGAAACTGCGCATTCTCGCGAGGCGAGTGGCCTCTCGCGAGGCGAATATTAAAATGGCGCCTTCTTGAATTTGTATTCTCGCGAGGCGAGTCTTCAAAACCTGGGTTGTCACAGCCGTGATGCCTATCACGGCCAGGCCGTGATGATCTCTGTCTTCGGGTGCTTATCTGTCATGGCCGTGACCTTCATCACGGCCAGGCCGTGATGGTCTCTGTCTTCCAGGGGTTTCTCTTCACGCCCGTGATGGGTGTCACGGGATGACCGTAATGCTTGCTGACTTCAGGCTCGCGAGGCGAGCAATAGCTCGCGGGGCGAGGCAGAGAACATGACTTTTCTGGCACTGGCTGGTCCTCACTCTCGCGGGGCGAGTATCTGATCGCGTGGCGAGTGTTTCCAGATTGCAATTTCCATTGTTTCCTTCATTCCTTGGACTCTAAGTCAACCTGAAAACATGAAATAGCCATAAGTGCTTTATTTGACTCAAAAACTGACTAAATAACCCTAAAACTACTTAAGGGACTCAAAACCTTGCTTGAGGACAATCAAGCCTAATTTGGGTGAAAACGAGATATAATTGGCACAAAACCACGGTCATACTAGTCATAAAACTAGATGAGCCAGAGGCTTATCATGGAGTAACATGAGATTTTGCATTAAGTCAAGACTTATAGGATTGCAAGCAGCCAACACCTATGTCTAGATTCTTGAACTACTTGGCATATGATTCATGAGCATGCCTTAACATCAATCTGTCAATTGTTTATCAAAGCAACATATCATTCCTATGGGTAGCTAAGCCAAGGAAAGCATTAAACACAGAATCACATACTCATAAAGAAATAGAGACTTACATTAAAACGACCAAATCAAATACAAACAAGTTTAGAAAAGCTACATATAACCCCAACAACAAGGGATTTAACTACTCATGATAAATGAGAATACAAAAGAGAAGGAGAGAAGAGATGAAGAACACTCATAGAAGAATCCTCCAATCTTCTTCCATTCCCGAGCAAGGAAAACATCCCCTACTAGGGTTGGAACCCTAGTCCAGCCGCAGCCTCCACCTCCAAGTGCCCCACCTCTTAAAACTCAAAAACTCTTCCACCCTGCCCTAAAACAAGCAACTTATACCAATCTGTTTCATGCGCGTTCGCGAGAGGCGAGACATGTCTCGTGAGGCGAATGTTAAAAATCTGCTATTTCAGAGAATTGAACTCTCGCGAGGCGAGACACTGTTTCGCGTGGCGAGATAGAACAGGTTGTATTTTCCGGCACAATCATCGGTCGAGGCTCGCGAGGCGAATCCCGGTCTCGCGGGCGAATCTCCGCACTCGCTTGGCTCAATTTCTTCTCTTTTCATGCTCTATTTCATCCAAGCTCCATCAAGGCCAAATCTGCACAGTGTTCCTTAAGTTCCTACAAAATAACACCAAGAAACCGCTTCACCCGTTCCAAGGGAAAAACTAACTAAAATAAAATAAAGAATGCCTAATCTATATGAAAAATGCATGCAAAAGTGTACAAAAAACATGATGTAAAATCACACTATCAAATCACCCCAAGCTTATTTAATTATTTGTCCTCAAGCAATCACTAAGGCCAAAAGAGATATATATTCAAAGCATGGATAGTGAACCAAGAACCCGAGCAAATAATCCAAGTAATAGGCATTTCAAATAATTCAGCAATAGACAATCAGTTCAAGTCCAATGAGACGCTTAGGTTCCCTAGACTCATATTCTCACTGATTTGGGCACTCTTTCTCACCTGAAGCTCACCCCAAGCTTGTTCATTTGCTTGGCTCTCTTTCTACCTCACTCAAGTGTTTAGGGGTATGTGACAATTCGCTCCATTTTCCTCAAGGAATGAATCCTACCATAGGCTTGACTATCAACAAAATCTCTACTTTATTAATGAAAACAATTAAGAATCAAGAGGTCTTTACTTCGGTTGTAATGGGGCCATGGGATTAATCGTTAGGTGGCGAAATCAAGAAAAGGAAATTTCAAAAGGCTAGCAAAATATCAACCATTGCAAAGCATGACCTTCTAAAATACCTGTTTGGATTTTTAATTCATTTTTTTCCCACCTTTCTTTCTTTCTTTTCATTTTATTTCTCATTTCCTTTTTGTCATCCCCTTCTCTATGTATTTTTCTTTTTCTTTTCTTTTTCTTTTGTTTGGAGAAGGGGGGATTTTTCAACTCAAGAGAAATATTTTTTTGATTCTTTTCATCCCAAACTTTTTTAACTACCTTTTTACCCTTTTGTGCAATACTTTAGAAGGTATCTTATCCAGCATATTCAACAGTATATTTCAAGGTACCAAGAAAAGTATTTTTTTTATTTCAAGCTCAAAATTGGGCAGCTAAGGGGGTAGCATTTATCCATTCAAAGCTCAGAAGGCCGAAAAAAATACCTAGTGCCTCAATCATTTTCAAAAATGTTTTCAAAAATTTTCAAGCTTCGAAACGGTTTCAAGTCAAGTTCTAGAGAAATACAATCCAAGAGGAATAACACTCTAACACAAGGAATGGGGCAAATTTAGTGAGTACCCCCTTTGGCTCAAAATCTCACATTTTAATAGTTCAAGAATCAATGAGAAACACAAATCTATAGAACCATCTGCTAATTATCAACTATCCAAGATTATCTCAAACATTTTTATTTGCAGCCTTATCATAAGAATAAAAAAATTGGGTTCAAAAATTCACTATCACAATTTAATTGGCACTTAGTTCTCACAATCAGATGCTCAATCTAAGCAGGGGGTAATCGAATCATGTGATAATGCAAAACTATGTCTATATGAATGCAACATGCAAAAGAATGCAAAAATTCAAAAATTTACACAAAACACCCCTACCCCAAGCTTAAGAACTTACATTGTCCCCAATGTAAATAATTAAGTTAGAGAGGGGAGAAAAATTGGAACGACTCACCAAGACGGTAGTTGGTGCTGGTTCACATGCTTTTTGGCTTTGTTTCTCCCTGCTCTTTTTGCTTCTCGTTCCGTAATATCCTGAAAACACTTAACAAATTTATTAATTTATGATTATTTACTCTTGATCTTCTCAAATTATTCAAGAGTAAAAATTAAAAAAACAATGAAAAGGGAAAAAGAGAACTTGGGTTGCCTCCTAATAAGCGCTTCTTTAACGTCACTAGCTTGACTCATTAAGAAGCATCCACCTGGATCCCATAGCTTGTGGCATAAGGGCCAAGAGATGCTCATCATGTGAGATCCTTCACCTGGATCCCATGGTTTGCAGCATAAATATGAGAGTGAGCGCTCGAAAATCATGGTGACTTCTTCAAGGGTGAAGGACTTCTCACTCCCTCTAGGGTCAAAGATGACCCCTTCATCAACAAAATCTTCCCATTAAAAATAGGGATCAACCTCTTGGACTGACCATAGTGCCTGCATATTTAAAGATCCAAAATCCAATTTCTCAGGTAGAGACTTGAACTCCATCGTTGGTTGCTTCACAGTGTGAGGTGGCAAACAAGTCGAGAGGATCACTGGTGCTGTTTTGGCTTCTGTACAATCTTCATCCACAGAATCACCAAATCCATCACCTTCCATATATGCAGAAATCTCAGCACAAACCACACAAGTGTTTCTCCCATCACAATCAACACATGCATAGGAATCAATAGACTCATCCAATTTCAAACGTTCTTCATCATCCTCTAGCATGGCGAAATAGATGTCCTCCAAATGCCTCTTCCTTTCAAGCTCTTTAGTCAAGGGTTCAATGGGAGATGGTGCAACTATGTCTTCCAAAACAGGGTCTTCATCTCTTAATTCAGTTGCTCCCACTTCTTCATCTTCCTCATCATCCATTATTGCATCATCTTCATCATCATCCACCAAGTTCCCATTTGGCATTTCGGATAGTTGGTTAGAGAGTTCCTCAATACGTACCCCGAGACTTCGAATGGTATCTTCTTGATTTTTTAAACTTTCCATTGTTGTTACCATGAAGTTCTCCAAAATATCCTCTAAGCGAGACCGACTATCCGGAATAGGTTGCTCAAAATTGACTGCGAATTCAGATTTGAAGTTCTCCCAAGCAACTTCCAATGGTGATGGCTCATCATACCATTGAGATGGTTGTGGTTAATATGAAGGTGTGGAAGATTCCCAATGTTCCTCTTGATCAATCCACGCATTGTTTGGAGGATTCCCCCACCATGGAGTGTAAGTGTTGGGATATTGATTTCCCCATTCAGAATAGCCTACCACTGGTGGAGGAGAGACTGTTGCACTCGATAACATATTGCTCACTTGTTGGATGTTTATGGACAATTCTAGCATATCTGCCCGCAGCTGCAGCTCAGATATCTCAACTTCTGCATCAGATGGCTGATAATAATTGTAGTCCATGATCCAGTCAAATCAATTTCCACCTCACAGACAATTAAGGCCCAGATTAAATAAACACAAATTCAAATATATACAAAACTAACAAAAGAACGATATCAAATATATACAGAAAAATAAAATAAAAATGTCTAAACTAGTTGTCTCATTTGTTACTACTGATATTGGCAAAGCCGATTCCCCGGCAACGGCGCCAAAAACTTGATGCGTATTTTTAGAATAAAGGCAAGTGCACCTTGTCGCAAACAAGTAATACGGTGGTGAGATCGGATATCGTCCTCAGGGATCGGTTGTCAATTACCAATTCACAAACTCAACAACTATCTAGACTAAATTAAGGTATGAAAAGATCATAAAATAAAGAAATAAAATATTTTTTGGTCTTTTGGGAATTTTATCGAACACTTGGAAGGCAACAGAATTGTGGTTGAAGTTGTCAGGGCTAGACTACACTAATCCTCCCTTAATTGCAATGAAATGGTTTCTAACACAAGTCCTAATTCAATAATGACAATCAAGCCTTTTCTAAAATACTCAATCTCTATTGTCTTAGGTGGAATGAGCCTAAAATCCCAAATTAAACCCTAATGTCTTAGGTGGAGTAACATGAGATTTTGCATTAAGTCAAGACTTATAGGATTGCAAGAAGCCAACACCTATGTCTAGATTCTTGAACTACTTGGCATATGATTCATGAGCATGCCTTAACATCAATCTGTCAATTGTCTATCAAAGCAACATATCATTCCTATGGGTAGCTAAGCCAAGGAAAGCATTAAGCACAGAATCACATACTCATAAAGAAATAGAGACTTGCATTAAAACGACCAAATCAAATACAAACAAGTTTAGAAAAGCTACATCTAACCCCAACAACAAGGGATTTAACTACTCATGAAAAATAAGAATACAAAAGAGAAGGAGAGAAGAGATGATGAACACTCATAGAAGAATCCTCCAATCTTCTTCCATTCCCAGAGCAAGGAAAACATCCCCTACTAGGGTTGGAACCCTAGTCCAGCCGCAACCTCCACCTCCAAGTGCCCCACCTCTTAAAACACAAAAAATCTTCCAATTCTGCCCTAAAACAGCAACTTATACCAATCTGTTCTGCGAGCGTTCGCCAGGCGAGACATGTCTCGCGAGGCGAATGTTAAAAATCCGTTGTTTCAGAGAATTGAACTCTCGCGAGGCGAGACACTGTTCGCGTGGCGAGATAGAACATGTTGTATTTTCTGGCACAGTCATCAGTCAGGCTCGCGAGGCGAATCCGGTCTCGCGGGGCGATTCTCCAGAATTTTGCTTGGCTCAATTTCTTCTCTTTTCAAGCTCTATTTCATCCAAGCTCCATCAAGGCCAAATCTGCACAATTTTCCTTAAGTTCTAGCAAAATAACACCAAGAAACCGCTTCACCCGTTCCAAGGGAAAAACTAACTAAAATCAAATAAAGAATGCATAATCTATATGAAAAATGCATGCAAAAGTGTACAGAAAACATGATGTAAAATCACACTATCATGTATATGTTAGAACATCAACATCTATTTGTCCTTAATTTAGAAAATTTCAATTGTTGAAAATAAATTAACAAAGCACAAGTGTTCAAGACTTCTCTGTTCTATTGTTCATATCAAGGTTTTTCTTAATAAAAAAAATTGAAACTATGCCCTAGTTAGATTTTTTCAGCCTTTCATGTGGCAATATCTTTATTAAAACTATTTCAACTGAAGTGAATCCTAGTGTTGAGATTTTTGTGCAAACTTTGAAGGATGGAGTAAACATTAGGGATGCTTTTTGAAAGAGAGATTTTAGGTCTGTTTTATGTAGTCATAATGTAATAAGTTTTATCGAAAGAAGGAGTGAAGCATAGAGAGAAGAGAACATTTATTACTAACTAGCACCACTCTCTAAGACCAGACTTTTAAATGAACTGAACTACCTAGAGAGTTCAAGAGTCCCACATAGTTTACTGAACCAAATAAAAACCAATGGGGAAGTACACCTTCCTCTTGGCATGAATTGGCTTTTTGCAAACAATTTCTATGTGTTCTGATTGATTTATTTAGCAATTACAACCCAAAGTTGAATGTTCACATTCTTGATACCTTTGTTTGAGAGAATTCTTGATACCTTTGTTTGAGAGAATGTCTGAGGTATGAGCCTTGAGATGATTAACAAGTTTAACAAGTGCGGAGATTGAGGAGAGTCCAAGCATTGCCACTTTGCTACCATCAAAGATCTCATTGGATCCTACTATTTATGTCCACTCTATCCCTTTTTGGACCTCTCAATCTTGCTCTGGTAATTTCTTTCACAATAAAGGAGCATCATGAGACTAAGCTGTGAATTGCAAGAGAAGAATTAAAACCAAAATGTTGTTGCTTCAGATTTGTAAACTTTCCTCCTAGCTCGGTATGTTACTTGGAAGTGCTATAAAATTGTCAAGAAATCTCGGCCATAATGAGTTCAATAGGTAACCACTGGTTATGACTTACAAGGTTCAGAGGAGAGTTAGTAAATTTAAGGATTTAGCTTCTCTACATCAAGGGGCTGTCCAGCAGTTCCCTCCAGCACTGATTTGGACCCTACATTTAATCCAATGACCAAAATCAAAAGACATCAATTTACATATTTTAATTATTAATTAAATATTCTAAACATTAAATTTTTTTTAAAAAAATAAACATCAAAATCCCTAATCCCCTTCCCCCTCACACCTCTCATTAATATCACCGCCCCTTGCCCACCGCCGGCCACCAAACGTCGGCGACGTCGCCTCCATCAGCCTTGCGCTGCCGTCACCTTCCTGCCGTTTATCTTCCCTTTCGCCGTGGCCCATTGATTACAAAAAATTTCCCTCCTTTTGCACAAAATGTAAGGTCATAGGGCACATGATATCTGAATGTAAGAAAAGAAACATTGAGGAGAGAAATCCTACCAAGAATGCTCAGAAACCAACTTATGTCCCAAAAAGAAACTCTGAGAAGGGGGAGATTTCAGCTCCCAAAGGCAATCCAGAAACCGGTGATAAGAAAAAGGATAAGGAATCTCAGGATGCTGAGGATAATCTTGAGGAATCATCTGAGGATAATAAAGTCCCGGAGTAAGAGAATGTAATTGTGGAGTCAGAAAACAATGATGATAGTAGTATCAACACTGATATTGAGGCAGAAAAAAACTCTAGTAACAGGGAAGAAATACTTCCAGTTGAGCAGGAGATTTAGATTCAGGAAAAAAGAGGATGGTGAAACCCCTATGCATATAGAAGAAGAGGTCAATTTGGAGGAAGAATCCTCTGCTAATAAGCCTCTTGAGAAATCACAGGGAGATTCGATTGATCATGTCACAGAAACTGAAGCCAACAAGGGAGATTCTGCAACAAACTCTCTTGTTCAGCCTGAAGCAAATATTTAGTATGAAAACACAATTGTTCAGGCTGATGTAAATAAGCTATCAAAGTTTTTTTGGGAGGGGTTTGATGAAGAATCTGAGAATGAGTATCATGATGCATCAGACTTTACTCCGGTTGTTTCAAAAGCATATAAGAAGAAACAAAATAAGAAGAAAAATGCTCTTCAGATCAAGCAGGATCAATATAATACCAGATACAAGGCAGGTACAAGCAAGTCTTCTAGTATTGAGTTTTAATATGAAATTTTTTTATTGGAATGCTAGAGGACTCAGAAACAATGAAACAAGGTTGGTGTTCCATAATATTTGTGATACACATAAACCTGACTTGATTTTTTTATCTGAACCTTGGATTTTGATAGACAATTTCCCAGCTAGGTTTTGGCATAGATTGAATCTTAGACCCTTTGCTATGAATGATAGAGGAGTTAGGCAACCTAATATTTGGGGTATTTGTGCTGCTTATATTAGTCCAACTATTTTGTCTTCCTTTGTTCAACATATTTCCATTTCTGTTTTGCATGATCATGAGATCTTTTACATTTCTGCTGTTTATGCTTGCACAACACACGTTATGAGAAGGGATTTATGGCTAGAATTGGCCTCTTTACAACAACAATTCCATGGACCATGGTGTTATATAGGGGATTTTAATGTTGTTCTGGGCTCTCATGAAAAAAGAGGGGGAAGGCTTCCTTTAAAAATTTTATGTGATGAATTCAAGGCCTGGTCTGATTGTTGTGGTTTGACTCACATCCAAACATTTGGTACTGCCTTCACATGGTCAAATAATAGAGGTTTAAGAAATTACATTGAAATGAGACTGGATAGGTCTTTGTGTAATGATGATTGGTTATTTTTTTGGGATAATGTTTCTTGTTGTACTCTAACTAGAAGTTGTTCTAATCATTTTCCTCTTTTTTAATGTCTGAGAAACACTTTGTTCATTATTCTCATCCTTTCAAGTATATGAGTATGTCGAGTTTGCACTTAGATTGTAAAAGGCTAGTGTCTGAACACTATTAGAAATCCGTCTTTTTCAGACAGATTCACAGACGGATTTCAGACGAAAATTGGACAAATTTCCTACGGATTCCGGACGGATAATTAATTCCGGATGGATTTCAGAAGGAATGACACCCGTCCGAAAAAGCCTCGTTGGAAATTATAAAATCCGTCCCAAATTCTGTCCGAAAATATTTACAGACGGATTGCGGATAGAATATGGACAACGTGCAAATCCGGATTTTGGTTATTGTTCGGACGAATTTCGGACGGATTTATTTTTGTTTTCCAACGGATTTGGGACGGATGTTGTGATTTTATTTGGGACAGATTTCCCATGGATTAAATAAATAAAATTATCCAATCCTCTTTTCGCACGGATTTAAGACAGAAACGTTTATCCTTTTGAAACGGATTTTGGACAAATTTAATAAAAATTATTTTTTTATAAAGGAAATTGACACAAATTTATAAATTGGCTTAATTTACTTTTGAAATAACACTAGGATGAAATATCAAAATCATTATTCAAGTTTTAGTTTCACATAGATTGAGATAAAATTGAATTGAAAATTTTGACATATTTGAACAAATTTCAAACAAGACATTAACCTGTGAAGAACAATCAAGTATACCTGATAATGTTTTTACCTAACAGTCAAGAATAATTACATAAACTAAATTCATATAAGTGTTTCATCATTCTAGTTCTAGAACAGTAAAACAAACCACTATGATCAAAGTACTCATTGAAGAGATATTTGTTCCTATAGAACCTAGACCATATAATGTCCCTTTTTTGCCTTTAGGAACTACTCCTTTCCAAATAGTCAAGTCATCTGGCATATTTTGGCTTTCACAAGACAACCCGTCACCATCCTCATTTAGAGACAATGATAATTCTGAAAGCTCTGATTTTCTCTTTTTAAAATTTCCCTACAAAACATTACAGTTTGACTTTTGTTAGTCATTTCACTAACAAACAATTTTGAACTATGCATGCAACAAAAGTTATATAAAAATTAAAGTTAACACCACATACCACGGCATTCTCAGATCTATTATCAACCCAAGTATTGTCCTTTTTCAAATGGCACTTAGCAAACACTTCTTCTATGGAAGGTTTGACTTGTGTAGCTACC
Organism: Sophora flavescens; assembly: GCA_030762895.1. NCBI lineage: Eukaryota > Viridiplantae > Streptophyta > Magnoliopsida > Fabales > Fabaceae > Sophora > Sophora flavescens. The sequence continues at coordinate 223,356,266 of CM061064.1, read as the reverse complement.
TCCTACACTTTGTCATAACTTCAATAAGAAAATTCACAATAGTTCATAAAATTAAATACTCAAGCAAACAATTTCAAGTGTCTTACCATTCTACGTGCATGCTCACCCATAGATATTTGAAAGGTTTGACGCTCATTACATTGAAAACTAAACTCTTTGATATCAGACATAAATTTCAAACTATTACAGTTTATGTTATCATTATAAAAGTTAGCATTGTTCAGAAAAGCTTAACATCGGTGTGAATTGCAATGTTGGCATACCAAACAGCTCCTAAGTGTAATTTATTTGATGTACACTTCAGACATAGAAGTTGAAATTGGTGGCAAATTAGAAGTAAACCCAAAACTCATGCAGTTCTCAATCACCTTTGTTGGATCAATAATGCAATCACCTAGTCATCAAGCATTTTAAAGTTCAAATTTAAAATTTGTTGTGTCCAATTGCTAAATACACCCATACACAATCCCTAAATATTTCATGTCACCGGGAGCATGAATTATATGAAGAGATAGTGGTGACCACTAAAAATATATGAAGGGAAAAGACAAATAATACACACATGGATAGGGGCCTCCATCTCTATCTTTTGCCAACCAAAAATAACATGATCCTCATTGCATGTTGCATATGTGAGTTAATGAAAAAAAAAATCAAACTGAACCTAGAATTCTGACATCAAGAGAAATTCATAATTTTAAAAGCCTTGCAAGATATAAATATCCCAGAGCAGAAAGGTTAACGAAGTTTACTACGCAGGCCACTGCGTGGAAACATTCATATAAATGTTAACAGAGTAAGGCATTCACTAGTGCAATAAGGGCTTTTTACGTCAGTTAAAATTGATTTTATACGTCAGAATATTGTCTGACGTAATATAAAACTATTAACGCCAGTTCTTTAACACAACCGACGTTAATTTTGTTAAAATTAACATCAGTTGTTTAAACAACTGACGTTAAACATAAAACTATTAACGTCAGTTCTTTAACACAACGGACGTTAATTTTGTTAAAACTAACGTCCATTGTTGTAAAGAACTGACGTTAAAGGTTTTAATTTTAACGTCAGTTTTTTATTGAAATTGACGTTAGTAGTATACTGTATATTTTATAATACTATTAACGTCAGTTGTATCAGACAACTGACGTTAATAGATTTTTTCTTTTTAAAATTCAGTTTTAAAATATCACTCCCCTCAGCTATCCCTGCATTCAGTAAATATCCCAAGAATACGTAATATCACACACATTACAGAAGCAAACACTACCCTTAAATTTCAATATTAACAAAAGAAAAGAAATATACAAAGGAACAATGGGGGGACTTAAAACCAAAACCCATGTATAGGAAAAACATAACTATCTACAAGTATATGTATATATAAATTTTAGTCTCTAATGTCTAAAAACAAAACTACCAATCTAAGGATATATATATATATATATATACATGTTATTAATTAGTTTCTAAAGTCTAACAAAAAAACTATTCATCTAAGTATTGCGGAGGTATCTTGTCAATTCCTTTTTCAGTCGCATACTTGAAGAAGAATTCAGCGAAGCACATCCTCAAGTCTCTAAACTCATCTTCTTGAAGAGGCGATTGGTCGTTAAATGCCTACACACGTTCAAATAATAACAATAACGTTAACGCAAGTCATCTTCAAAACTATAATATATAATTTAACAAGTTGTTTAAATATTACCTTATTCCATCCATCCGTAATAGATGCGGAGACTATGTTCAGCATATGAAGCATCACATAATAGCCGCACGACCACCCGTCAATTTGAAATCGAAACTACAAACAAAATTAATTTCAATGTCAGTTCAATATACATATAAATTAGTAATTATAATATTAATTATTTGATAAATAAACTACCAAACCTTGAGGAAGGTCCATTCAAGATTTGCTTTAGCCTTAGAAGCCCTACTTCTCTCGTTGGCGCAACTTATGCTACTCGCCTTCAGCGCGCTAAACAAATAATCATGTCAATTAACAAATTCATATATCATGTGTGTAATAAACTAAAAACAACTGATATTAAAACTTAAATTAAATTTAAGATTAGTTACTTACTTATTTACAGCTTCCACCACCTCCCGTGGCGGCCTTTGGTGGAGAGAGCATAAGAATATGACAGTATGCCAAGACGGGTGAAGTACGAACAACTGCCAATGGTTTTTCATACAGTAGGGTGCCAGATATAATTATTTCCGATTGTCTCCCAACAAGTTCCCTATGTATTTAATAAATGCATCTCCAGCAAAGAATTGGGGCAGAAGGACTGACGGATCTAAGAAGCCGTAAACTGATGCAACGCCCTTATCAAGCTGAAGACGATGGAGATACCTAAGATATGAAAAGGTGTGGATGTTAATTACATAATATATATATTGAAATTAAAATAAATTATTAAATGGAAAAATACCAAAAAATAAATAAGTTATAAATTTAAAATTAACTTACGTGCACCAGAGACTCAAAACCGTGCTGGCCATCCAGACATTATTTCTGCAAGCGTTCCCGAGATCTTCACCACAGAAGGAAAATATCCTCTGTTGATATGGGTGTGCCACCCATCCATCGTGCGCCAATGGACATTCAAAAATCTCAAACGCATAATCCTCACCAAGTGAGAACAAACGAGTGACAGGTGATAGCGACACTGACGTCGACTTGGCCTTCAATTCAGAAAAAATAAAATAGATAAGTTGTTGATAACTAAAAAAAACACAAGTAATTATTTGACTAATTTGGAGATTAATAATGAATACATACCTTTGTTAACATTTCGAGCTCACGTCGTTTGAAGTCCAACTCAAGCTCACGCCTTTTCATTTCCAACTCATGCTCATGGCGTTGGACTTCCAACTCCCGCTCCCTAGCTGCCAACTCATCGTCCTCCACATGTGCCCTACTATAACTCTCTTTTGTGCTCACATGTGAAGGGTTGGCATGCCCTGCGGTGTCCTGGGATGAACCGACGGAGGAAAGCTCTTTGGCAAGCGCCTGCTTGAATTCTGGGTTGGATATTAAGCTTTGCATCAGATGTGTTGTAATAGCAGGGTTGGATATGAGGTGCTGAGTAATGTCATCCAAAATTGATGCTTCATCGACCACCCGCTTTCGTGAAGCAGACTTGCCATAATATTCTTTGATGGTCACGTTCCCATGAATACCGATAACCCAACCAGGATGGTCTTTCTTGCCTAGAGCAGTCATCAAGATGTCCCGCCGTCCAGAAGGGACGAATGAGCCCTGGGAGGATTGTTCTTTAAGATCCATCTACAATGAAAAAATGAAATAACGTGCAAGTGAAAAGTGTTAAAAATATCTATACAAATATCAATTGAAATCAAGTTAATTATTTACTTACAATCTTATCTGCCACTTCGCGAGTGGCATCAACTTTAAAAGATCTCGTCTTTGACATGCGGTCGGCTAACCAGACATCCTCACGGTCGATGTCCGACGGAGGACTTAATGGTGTGCCCTCAGGCACCTCTCCTCTTTCAATCCTAGCAGAGTGCTCTTCCTACTTCGCCCTCAGCCTATCCGCCATCATCTGCTCGATCCGAGTCTGGTACCCACCCTGAGACATGGTGTGGCGGTGGACGTTCTTCGCCTGATTCTACTGACCCTTATCTGCCTTAGCCTATTCAAACAAAAACACATAATTAAATACAGTTAAATGATCTATAAGAAGCATAAAAAATTAACTTAATCAACCAACCTTAAATTCTCCATCCTGTCGACTCCTAGCAAACATATCCCAAGTATTCTGATCAATCCAGGGATAATCCGAGAACATTTTATCAAGCCGCTTCTTCCCAGATACATAGTACCTAGTAAGATCATGCTTGAACCCATTCCAACGCTTTGATGCAATTTTCATACATTTATGACGATGATCCTCGTCATTTGGCACAGTCCAAGCTACCTACACATTAAATACATAACAACTGGATGGATTATAACTCGGATAATTATCTAATAATGTAAATCAAACGAATGTAAAGGTAAAATACCGCGATAGCCTCCCAAATCTGATCCTTAACGTTCTGTGGAACGTCATTCCAGTGGTTGTAGTTGATGCTTACGTGCTGCTTCGCTTGTAGAAACACCCACTTATTAAATTCTTTAGCACGGGGTCCCTGGGCATTTAGATTAGCATCGAAGGACACCTCAAGCTTCTGTCCGCTTTGCCTGTCCTTCTCTAGTTTCTTCAACGACGTGGCTCTTCTACCCCGTTTCCTATGTGCCTGTGATGTCTGTATGGACAAAAAAATGATAAAATAGAGGGTTGTAACATTATAAACTTACTTTAAAAGAAGGACTAAAGATAGTATATAACATGTAAACTTACACTAGAATCAGGCGTAGGAGCGATGTGGTCTTGCGTAGGCCCCATAGTGTCCTCCCGTGCACGTGGGCTATCCGACTGATCCATATGTATGCCTGTTCAGAAACAATATATATTTATTAACATAGGTTATAACTCAAAATAAATACATAAGTATAAATAAAAATAAATGTATACTAAGTTTAAACTACCTATATCAATATCCCTTCGTGATGATCATCACGAGTGGCATGTACCTCGTCCACCTGTGTCTCCTCGATTATAGTAGGCATGTTTGTTGAAAAAGAAGGAGTCTTAGGAATATCAAGATTTGAATCTTGATTTTCATCACTACCATTATACATGCTTTTTCCTTGGAGAACCACGGACAACCTTTTGTTAGAAGGATCAGTGATGTAGAACACTTGTTTTGCTTGGGAAGCCATTATGAAAGACTCGTTTATATGACCTAACTTGTTGAGGTCTACCAATGTGAACCCCAATTCATCGGTTTGTACACCACCGTTACTATCAACCCACTTACATTTAAAAACCGGCACCGTAAGCTTAGTGTAATCGAGCACCCAAATATCTTCAATATATCCAAAGTAAGGTGTCGGTGCTTTAACGGGTTTTGTGTCCTTTGCATTAGAGAAGTGCATTGCTTCGGCCACGATCATAACCCCACTAATTTGCATGGTACTCTTGTTATCTTGTGCCTTTGTATAAAAGGAAAAGTTATTTATGTCGTATCCGCTCCAACATATGATGTTGAAGTTAGGCCCACGTGCTAGCCATCTTACGTCATCAGAAGCAGTACTACCATCCTTAAGCATTTCTTCCTTGAACCATGGTAAGAAAGTCCTGTTATGCTTGTTCAACAACCACCTTTCGCTCATTCGAGGGTTTTCTTGATTGACTTTTCCTTTATGTTCAAATAAGAAAGGTTGAACACAATCGATGTTGTTCAATACATACAAATGTACTTGAAGCACTTCCGCCCGACCCTTGCTATTAATTCTTAAGCCATGTGTACCCTTACCTTGACATATGATCTCATCATGCCGAGGCTTAGGAACCCCTATAGGATCCGTGTTATGAAGGTAGTCCGAACAAAACTCAATGGCTTCTTCTGCAACATACCTTTGAACAATAGATGCTTCCGGACGATGATGATTCTTCACGTACCCTTTCAAGATCTTCATGTAGCGCTCAACCGGGTATATCCATCTCAGAAAAACCGGCCCACATAAACTAATCTTCCTCACCAAATGAACAATTAAGTGAACCATTATGTCGAAAAAGGAAGGAGGAAAATAAATCTCCAATTGGCACAAGATTGTAGCAGCCTTAACTTCCAAGTCATCCAACATATGGGGGTCAACGACTTTTATACATATAGAATTGAATAATGAGCACAACCGAGTAATGGCATGTCTCACATTTTTTGGAGCAATACCACGAATAGCAACGGGCAGAAGTTGTTGCATCAAGATGTGACAATCATGAGACTTTAAGCCAACCAATTTAAGATCACTAGAGACAAGCCTCTTCATATTTGAAGAGTAACCATGTGGAACTTTGATGCCCTGAAGACACCCGCAGAAACTTTGTCTCTTTTTTTTTGACAAAGTATGACATGCTGGCGTCAAATAAGTCCGCTTACCATCCTCAACAACTGGAGCTAACTGCTCTCGTATACCCATAGCAACAAGGTCGAGACGAGCATTGACACCATCCTTTGTCTTGCCCTGAATGTTGAGAAGCGTCCCGATCACACTATCACACACATTTTTCTCCACATGCATCACATCAATGCAGTGTCTAACATCCATCTTGCGCCAGTATGGAAGATCAAAGAATATCGACCTCTTCTTCCATATGTTTTTCTCAGCAGCTTTACCTTTCTTTTTGGACTTGCCGAATATAACATCGATGCCTTTTACCCTCTGATAAACCTGCTCTCCAATTAAGGCCGCCGGAGCTTCTTCTGTCTCTTGGCATCCATTAAAAGCTTTTTTCATCTTACGATATGGGTGATCACGTATAAGAAATCTCTGATGCCCAAGGTAAACCGTCTTCTTTCCATGATGCAATTGGGTGTAGCATGTGCCTTCTTCACATATAGGGAATGCTTTATGCCCCTTGACACTGTACCCGGACAAGTTACCGTATGCTGGAAAGTCGTTGATGGTGCAAAATAACATGGCATGAAGCTTGAAAGTCTCATGAGAATACCCATCAACTACATCAACACCTTCCACCCACAGCGTTTTCAAGTCTTCAATCAAGGGACTTAGATAAACATCTAAGTCATTTCCCGGTTGCTTTGAGCCCGAAATCATCATAGACAACATCATGTATTTGCGCTTCATGCACAACCAAGGGGGCAGGTTGTAAATTATCAACATAACAGGCCATGAAATATGAATACTACTCATGTTACCATAAGGATTCATTCCATCCGTAGCAAGTCCAAGCCTTAGGTTTCTTAGCTCGTCGGCGAAATCTGGAAACATAGTATCAATATTCTTCCATTGCATAGAATCAGCAGGATGACGAACCTTTCCATCACGTTTCCTCTCATCATTATGCCATCTAAGATTCTTCGCATCTTTCGCATTGGCAAACAATCGCTTGAACCTTGGAATTATTGGAAGATACCATAACACCTTCGCAGGAGGACCCTTTTTTCTCACATCATCAAGATCATCATCATCATCACCACCCTTCACTTTGTATCGTGATAACCCACATTTGGGGAAATCGTGATTGTCTTCATGAATACCGGTGTACAATATGCAATCATTGGGGCATGCGTGTATCTTCTTATACTCCATACCCATCGGACACAATACCTTCTTGACCTCATAGTTAATTACGGTCAGGCAATGTGTTGTCCTCCGGAAGCAAATCTTTCAACACTTCAAGCAATTCCGTGAACCTTTTATCGGTCCAACCATTTCTCGCCTTCACACAAACCAATTTTAGCACCGCCGACAACCGTGTATGAGTAGTACACCCTGTATATAAAGGCTTATCCGCATCACCGCACAACCTATCATACACATGAGATCGATGAAAAGATTCTTGTCCAATATCATGGATCATGTCCTCTACTCATCATCCTCCATATCTACGTCAACGTCCTCACTTTGGGAGACACTTGCCGTACTACTCAACAACACATCACCATGCCATATCCATCTTGTATAACTCAAGCAAATCCCTTCACAAATCAAATGAGTACGTATATCCTTCACCGTACATTTCCTCGTATTCAAACACTTGACACAAGAACAACAGAACATTCCATTACTATTAGGAACATTCCTTTGAGCAAATTCTATAAATTCTCCCACCCCCTTCAAATACTCAGCACTAGTGCACTTATAAACCATCCAACTACGATCCATAACTAGATTGGTTCTGTAGATATACAAAACATATATCCAATATAAGGACAATACGGGAGATTGAAAACTAGTTTTTGAAGATTGCCAAGAACTGGTCACGGCCTGGCAGTGATGTCCATCACGGCCGTAACGTGCCAACTGAACCAGACCCTCACAGGCAGAACTGATCACGGCCTAGCCGTGATGAGCATCACGGCCGTGACAGACCAACCAGCAGAGCAACATACACTCAAAACCAAAAATAGAGACATTCCAAACAACTCAAACTCATAGTTTCAAGTTTCAACTACTGAGACTACAGTTCCAACACACACTGAAAACCAAAAATAAAAAAATGTGCCCTAAAGACTCACCAGAAATAGGTGCTCGCGTGGTGGTGGGGAGGGGAGCTCGAGTGGTGGCCAACGTTCGATGTGGTTACTGAGAGCAGAGGGACAAGGAGAGTTAGTGCGCGAGAAGGGGTAAAAGAGAGATGTCAAGTTATTGCAAAGAATGAGCGGGAAAGACAGAGTTAGGGGTTAAGAGTGTACCTCATGGTGGTAGCGAAGAAGCCCTTGCGGTAGTTGCGGTGGAGATGAGCTCGTGATTAGGGCAGAGTGAGAGTGAGAGTTGAGAGTGAGAGTGAGCGTGATGAAAAGAGAAGAACAAAGACGCACAGAGTGAAAAGTGCAGAAGGCGCGCGGGTGTAAACGTTATAATCAAAAAGCAAAAATAAAACAACAATTTACGTCAGTTGTTTGTAACAACTGACCTTAAAGATCATTTATTTAACGTTAGTTGTCTTAAACAACTGACGTTAAAAGTCATTGTTTAACGTCAGTTGTATTAAACAACTGACGTTAAATATAAATATTTTTAATTTAAAAACACTTTTAACGTCAGTTGTTGAATACAACTGACGTTAAAAGTGTATAAGTTTCTGCAAAAACATTCATTCCTTTGACTACTGTGCTACTTACCCATGACTACTGTGCTACATACCCATGCACATTGTAACCTAATCCTCTTAATGAGCATTAAGTTTATAGATCAGTTTTCTAGAAAATCAGCTAGTCTCTCTTCCCTATATAAAGTACCATTCTTCTGTATCAGTATGTAATATAGCATCTTCTTTTCCTCTATATTTCGTGCGTTTTCTATTCCTTCACAAAATCGCTCTGAGACTTTTGTTATTTCTTCCTATACCTAGAATTAAAGGTCTCCGTCTTAATGGTCAAAAAACTTCTGAGGTTGAGTAAATCACGTTACATGGATGGTAAGGTTGAGTGAATCACGTTATGTGATTCCCTCACTTTATTTCATCCCAGTCATCCCTTTCACTCTGCTTTAGCCGCAAGTGACTATGGATTCAAGACGATGCATCAAGGAATTCCAGTGAAGGAGGTGATGCAAAGATCCCTTTCACTTTGCTTTTGCAAGTGAATGTGGATTCATGCGCGATGCATCATGGAATTCAAGTGAGGGAGGAGATGCATCCATTAATTGGAGTTTCTGAGGACAGGACTGAGAAGAATAAATGATGTTGAAGTAAAAACTTTTTTATTTTTTAGGGCTATGTTGCAGAAATTTTTTATCTTTTAATAATGTAATTGTAACTTATGGATCGCTTCAATGAGATACGATTTGATTATACATATAACTTGTTTTATGTTAAGTGTTTATTTATTTTAATTTGCACAAGAATTTGTTTACTAATTCAAGCTAATTAATAAAGATTAGAAATAAACTTGTTTAAAAAAAGTTTAGAAATAAACTGCACTATATATATGGATTGACCTGTGTTAAGAGTGACAACAGGGCATTTCAGATAGGGATATAGGATTATTTACGTCAGCTATTTATTTAACTGAAGTAAAAATCACACTTTTAACGTCAGTTGTATAAAAAACTGATGTTAAAAATAAATATTTTTTATTTTAAAAACACTTTTAACGTCAGTTGTATTGAACAACTGACGTTAAAAAACATTCATTCCTTTAACTACTGTGCTACTACCCATGACTACTCTGCTACTTACCCATGCACCTTGTAACCTAATCCTCTTAATGAGCCTTAAGTTTATAGATCAGTTTTCAAGAAAATCAGAGAGTCTCTATTCTCTATATAAAGTACCATTCTTCTGTATCAGTCTGTAATACAGCCTCTTCTTTTCCTCTATATTTCGTGCATTTTCTATTCCTTCACAATATGGCTCTGAGACTTTTGTTATTTCTTCCTATACCTAGACTTAAAGGTCTCTGTCTTAATGGTCAAAAAACTTCTAAGGTTGAGTTAATCACATTACATGGATGATAAGGTTGAGTAAATCACATAATGTGAGTTGCTCACCTTATCATCCTTCAGGAGAATCGGCAGCTACAGTTCCAAAACCTCAGCTTTGGAAGCGAGTGACTGTTCCAAGACCATTGCTGAAACAGATCGAGTGCACCCTTGCTCAGCCGCTCTGGAAAACTCAGTTGCTCGACTCTCCTCTCTTGCTCACCCGTGAAGGGAACGAAGCCTCAACAAATGTTTAGGATTTTAAACCCTTTCAATGTAACTTTTTATAGGATTTTAAAATTTTGAATGTATCTTGTAATTGTATTATTGATACACTTCATGAATGAGACTGAAACTGAAACTTTGAGGAAGGCAATACGGAAGGGTACGTATACTAGCTAAAAAAATTTATTAAAATAACCTTTACGTCTGTTGATGAAAGAACAGACGTTAAAAGTTAAGTGACTCACTTTTAACGTCAATTTAATAACCAACTGACGTTAAAAGATTCACTTTTAACGTCAGTTGTTTATTGAACTGACGTTAAAAGTGAGTCACTTAACTTTTAACGTCAGTCCTTACAACAACTGGCGTTAAAATTGAATTAATGAAGTCTGATAATTACAAAACTGCCACCGCCTCCTTTTTAACGTCTAGCTTTTGGTTAACTGACGTAAACCTTTCCCGTCTAATGTATATTTTCCACTAGTGATTGAGTTCAACAGAACAGAATGGGGATGCAATTAACAATCAATATAAGGAAATTAGGGACATGGGGAATTGCATATTAAAATCTCAAACAAAATTAGGGCTGTTATCAAACAATCCACAACAACTCAAACTTAATTGATAATACATGCTTCCCTTCCATTTCTTTTATTTTATATTCCTGGTAAGCAAACAATATGACATAAGTTGCAAATCCAGCTAGAATATTGAAAGAAATATATGAATTTTTGCAATTAATTTAACAATGATGCAGAAACACCCACTATTTCAAAACATAGCACAATATGCACAACTTGTTCAAAACATCTTACAAGCCATCATCACAACCAGAAAACCGGTATGAAAATAACACACACCTCACAGAACGAATTCTAAGACCATTAACAATAAAAAAATTTAGACAAGCAGGGAATACACACAATGAGTAGCTGAAAGATCATTTTTGCTCCACACACCAAAAGTTCTGCGTGATTGAGGAAGCAAAATCAGCGCCCCACAGTACCACAAATAAGTCATCAATTTAAGCACACTATAGCCCTGCACACCCAGTAAATCCATAAACCCTAAAGAGCTCTTTTCCACTTCAAAGAAATCAAAAACGCTACCAAATTGATAACTGTTTGGGTTACAAGCGGTACTTCAATTCCAAAAGAAGCAACGTTTTGATGCTAGTTTGTTTATTGCATTTGTTGAAAACTGATTACAAGTTGGAGGGGAGTGAAGAATTGGAGGCTTACCTCGCATGTGCCATAAGGAAGCATGTCAGAGAGCTTAGTGAGCCCATCTAGCCTAAAACTCCATACCTTCCTGAATATAAGACGTACCCAATTGAATTTATCACCAGAATTTCACAAAGAAAGCACACAATTTTGAATTTAAAAACTTGTAATGCTGGACCGAAACGTTGGAATAAAAATTATTAGTAGGACTTTCAGCAACTGAGTTGATAGAAGTGAGCAAACGTGCCAAACATTGAATACCAAGGAACTTCTCCACCCTACACCAATAACCCAAACCAAATTTTCATATTCAGATTCACAAACACATGCCATTAAACGTAAAAGGCAGAATATTGTCAATATAATTTGAAAACTGGGACAGTTGAAGAGAGTAATTTGCATTATATATATATATATATATATATATATATATATATATATATATATATATATATATATATATATATATATTGCAGAGATACAATCTGAAGAGAGAAATTTGCATTCTGGAGAAACCAATGAACTTGTGTTGGATGTAAAGGCCCAAAGATCAATTCATTTGGAAAAGCCTTCAGGTTTCAACTCCATTTTATTTATTCTTTTTTAACCTTTAGAGTTTAAGTCTTTTTCACTGATGGACTTCTTGTCTCCTTTGCAAACTCAGAATGAAACTCAAGCAAACAATTGTCTTCACTGACCTGCAGTAAAAACCAATTGCAAATGTTCATCCTCTGTCATAAAGGCAATTTGATAAAGACATTAAAATAGGATACCTCATGGCTCTAAATCATCAATGCATAAATACACTCAAAGGGAAGGAAATTCAAAATTTGAAATCAATTTGGGGTTAGGGTTTCAACTTTCAAATTAATTTGGGGGAAAATCAATCTAAGAGTGAATGAGTAAAATATCACTCACCAAACAGAGAAGGAGAAGAGGTGGAGTGGATGGTCGCACTCCGACTTTCTCCGGTACGGCGGCGCTGATGGCGATGATGCGGCAACAACGGCTGTTGAAGGTTTCTGTAACAATCAAGACTAAAAGAGAATGGGTAAGCTTCAAGGAAGGACAAGGAAGACTGAAATGAACATAATAATGGTGGACCCCACCATAAACGGTGGCGAGGAGCTCTTACCGCGGCGGGGCGATAGGGTTCGACGTAGGACGACGAACGGATGCGAGCGGTGGGTGGCGACGCAACTGGACAGGCGAACCAGACGCGGTCTTCTCCTCCTTGCGTTGGCGAGCGGCGACCGAAGCTCCCTAGGTGGCGGTGGTCTGTGCAGGGGTGAAGGAGGAGAGAAATGGAGTTGAGAGAGAAATGAGAGGAAAATGGGTTTTTTGTTGAGGAGGAAGGGTATATAAAGAACATGAAACAAAAATAAAAAAAATGTAAAAAATAACAAATCCGTGTGAAATCTGTCTGGAATTTTCGGACAGATTTCAGACGGATGTAAGATAAATCAAGAAAAATATAAAAAATTACAAATCCGTGTGAAATCTGTCTGAAATTTTCGGACAGATTTCAGACGGATGTAAGATAAATCAAGAAAAATATAAAAAATAACAAATCCGTGTGAAATCTGTCTGGAATTTTCGGATAGATTTCAGACGGATGTAAGATAAATCAAGAAAAATATAAAAAATAACAAATCCGTGTGAAATCCGTCCGAAATGTTCATAAAATTTCATATGGAAACATTTCCGTCCGAAAATTCCGTCTGAAAATTCAAGTTTTCTAGTAGTGGAAGTATGGTCAAAGCCTGTGTCTGGATGTGCAATGTTTGTTTTAATGCAAAAACTGAAATCTTTAAAACATGCTTTTAGACCATGGAATAGAGAAGTTTTTGGAAATGTCAAGAATAATGTGATAAAATCTAGGGATGCATTAGATGTTATTCAGCATAACATATCCAATGATGGCTTATCCGATGTTTTAAAATCAAGAGAATTAGAGGCTCAAATCAATCTTCATCAAGCTCTTGCTTATGAAGAGGCTTTTTGGAAATAAAAATCTAAGAATAAATGGTTTCTAGGAGGAGATAGGAACCCAACTTTTTTCTTCAAATCAGCAAAGATTAAACAACTAAGCAAATATTTGTTCTTAAAACTGCAGATTCTGTTCTATGTAATAGCATTGACATTGAAAACCATATTTTGAGCTTCTATAATGATTTGTATGCATCTAGTAATGAGTGCTTTGATAATGGCCTTGTTAGTCAAGTTATTCCTTCCTTGGTTAATCATTTAGATAATGTTTTGTTGACTAATATATCATCTTTAGAGGAGGTGAAAACTGATGTTTTTGCTATGGGTGGAAACAGCTCCCCTGGGCCAGATGGGTTTGGGGGAAGCTTCTATCATTCTTTTTGGGATGTGGTTGGTTTGGATGTGTTCAACTCATGTTTGCAGTTCTTTATTACTGGTTATATTTATCCTAATATGAACTCTAACTTGATTGTCTTAATTCCAAAGATTAAGGGTGCTGATAGGATAGAAAACTTTAGACCTATTGCTTATGCAAATTTTCAGTTTAAAGTTATAACCAAAATCTTGACTGATAGGTTAGCTAAAGTGGCTCCAAAAATTGTGTCTGAACAGCAAGAGGTTTTATCAAATCTAGGCAAATAGTTGATTGTATTTGTGTTGCCTATGAAGGTTTCAATATGTTGGATAAGAAGTGCTTTGGTGGTAATATAGCTATTAAGTTTGATGTCAAAAATGTTTTTGATACTATAGATTGGGATTTCCTTATTCGTGTGCTTAAATCTTTTGGTTTTGATGACAAGTTTTGTAAATGGATTGATACTATTTTGCATTCCGCTAACTTGTCTATTTTAATAAATGGTCACTCGGTTGGGTTTTTCAAATGTAAGAGAGGTGTGAGGCAAGGGGATCCATTATCCCCTTTGCTCTTTTGTTTGGAAGAAGAAGTCCTAAGCAGAGGGATCTTTCTCCTAGTAGAAACTGGTAAGCTTATGCCTATGTCTAGTACAAGGAGATTTAGAACCCCTTCTCATGTTATGTATGCGGATGATATTCTTGTGTTTTGTAAAGGAACTAAAACTAATCTTAGAAATTTGATGAATATGTTCATTTGGTATGGTGAGTGTTCTGGTCAACTTTTAAGCTATGAAAAATGCAAGTTCTTTCATGGAGATATGTCTTATAGGAGAGTCTTGGAGATTTCCAACCTTCTAGGCTTTGTTGTGGGTAGTCTTCTAGTTGTTTACTTAGGGGTCCCTTTTGTAACATCCCAGTTTTTCACATAAAAGTTTAATTATTTTATTGGAGTAATTAATTGTCTGGATGTTTATTTTTGTTTATTTTTTTATGTGGTTTAGTTTGAGTAATTTTATTTACTCATTTAAAATTACTTTATTGGGTGTGTTAGCACTGTGTTACTGCAGTGTATACACACTTACAACACAATAATATTACGCTATTGTCACTATTATTTTGTGTTTAGAAAAATATTTTAAATAATATGATTCAAAGGAATTTATTTTCAGATGTTACTCTATTTATTTTTATATTTGAAAATAAATTAGTTTAGTGCTAACTGGAGATTAATTTTGGATCACTGATTTTCTTGGTTGATAAATTCAACCATCAATCTTTACTCTAATTTAAATTTTGAAAGTATATATTTGTCACTCAATGTTTTTAGATCTAATGGTTAATATTTTTTCTATTTTTCTAAAATCAATTTCAACCACACATTTTACCTATTAACTAAAAGAAAAAGAATCGTTGCTAAGGAAGTTTTCAGGATAATCTTCTGAATGAGTTCTTTTCTTACAAAGTTTGAGGCGTATCGGAGAATGGAGTTCTTTGACAACGCCAAGATGAAATGTTTGTTAGAATATGTTAGTTGTTTTGAGTTCCATCAGTTATCGCTTATAAAGCCGCTAAGGAAACAATCATAACGATAGTGTACTCAAAAGAAGAGTGACAAGGAAACTAGTGAGGTCAATGGACTTTCCAAAGCTTCCTGAGATGTGGTAAAGGATATGTAACTAGAAACTGCAACGATAAGGAGACCGTTTGTTCACAATATGGAAAGCCGGATCACACTGTGAAAGTTTGCAAGCAGCGACTTTCTAGAAGGATTGGTAGAGTGAGCCAACCCGTGACTACATCATGACGTTGCATGACTGTGGGAGTGATCACAAAAGAAGTCATTGCATCCTCGAAGGTTTTACCTATTCTTGAAATGGAGAATCGAGGCATATAACAAGAAGTTGTGATCAACCCGTGGAAAAATATACCATAGAGAGTAAGCTTTCGGCTATGTTGTCTAGTTTGCACACGAGTCATTCTTAATTCCCTGTGAATATGTGAGATATTATGATCACTTGTCTTTTTATTGCTTATTTCTTTGTCGCCATCTTGATTCGAGTTGATTTGATTTCAATGTTTGTCTCATATGGTTATGTTTTGTATGAGCCAATCAAGATTTGTATTCTTCTGTCATCATTGATATAATGATTTTTTTTACAATAGTTGGTTAACCAACCCTTGCGAGTTAAATCGGTTTGTATTCTTCGTTGTTGTGGATAAGTGAGTTTTGTGAACTTGATCATTTGCCTTTTTCTACAAATGAATACAACCGAGAAATGGAGCGATCTTTTTAGATCACATCTTGTTAGCCTTTATGGGCAAAAGTTAGAAATTTACCTTGAGGGTGAAAACTCTGGAAATTCAAGTCATCTTTGGTTCCATGTGTATCAGAGTTACCTAGAGTGTGGGAACTTGCAAAAATTTATTGTTGCCTTTCCAAAGACCAAGAGTATTTTCGACTTAAATTCTAAACTCTTGGGAAGAAAGAAATATATTATTTTCAAATTTGTCTTCCGAAAGAAGTTCTCATGGATGAAGGAACTTTATTAGAGTCTTGTTTGTAAAGATGTGGATGTACAACTCATTTTTACATTCAGGAACCTATTAAAGACCCTTTTTGCATATTGAATATCCTCTGTCTTCCTTTCACTTTACTTTATTCTCTCTCGTGAGAGTTGAGCAGAAGGATTTATTCCCGTCTCTCCAAAAACTTATGGTTCAAATTTAAGTTTCATTTTATCACTGGTGTGTTAGAATCGCCACCAGATATAGAGTTAGATTTTCACATCATTTAGATGTTAGGATTTATCTGATATATATGTGCCTTATTTTGTTTGACATTCGAATTGTCCGAATGTACTCCAAGTTTCATAAATTTAAAGAGAATTTACCTTGAGAGTCTTCTCATGTCGTCTCACTAATACAATTAATTTAAGTCCAAAAGAAAACTTAATTTATGAGGTACATCACGTAATGTTTTGAACGATGAGAATGTGGCGCATCTGAAACCCTAGATAGAAGATCGCTATCCACGTTCGTTTTCTTTAGATTAGAGAATTTCGGGGACGAAATTCTTTTTAGTGGGGTAGTATTGTAACATCCCAGCTTTTCACATATAAGTTTAATTATTTTATTGGAGTAATTAATTGTCTGAATGTTTATTTTTGTTTATTTTTTTATGTGGTTTAGTTTGAGTAATTTTATTTACTCATTTAAAATTAGTTTATTGGGTGTGTTAGCACTGTGTTACTGCAGTGTATACACACTTACAACACAATAATATTACGCTATTGTCACTATTATTTTGTGTTTAGAAAAATATTTTAAATAATATGATTCAAAGGAATTTATTTTCAGATGTTATTCTATTTATTTTTAGATTTGAAAATAAATTAGTTTAGTGCTAACTGGAGATTAATTTTGGATCACTGATTTTCTTGGTTGATAAATTCAGCCATCGATCTTTACTCTAATTTGAATTTTGAAAGTATATATTTGTCACTCAATGTTTTTAGATCTAATGGTTAATATTATTTCCCTTTTTCTAAAATCAATTTCAACCACAGATTTTACCTATTAACTAAAAGAAAAAGAAAATAAAACAAAACAAAATGTCCTCTCTTTCCCTGTACACGACCCCAACCCCCTTCATTTCTCTTCCTTTTCTTTTTCTTCCCTCGTCTTCTTCCTCTCTTCACAGAAGAACAGCCCCACCTCATCTCATACTCTTATCTCCTTATCTCTAAAGGAATGTCGTCGCCAGCCACCTTGGAAGGACTTCGACCACCGCTCGATACGGAGAAGACCACGTGACCCAGCTCTCTCCCGACGCGTTTGGTTCGTTCCGCCACTGTGCATCATCATCTCCGCTGCGAGCGCCGCCTGTAACCCGTCGTCCGGACACCGTTCGGTCGCACCTGGTAGGGAGAGGACGACGACCTCACTTTCTGTCAGGTTGGTACGATGTTGCGAAGTCGTTTCCGCCATGGTTGCTTTTGGAACGTTGCTGCCGCCGTCCTCAGTTACTGCCGCCGTGCCGGACCTCCTAGTAACCACCACCTATTCTTCTTCCTTGTTGGGTAAGTGAAAATCCACCCAAAGTGTTTCAGTTTCAAATACCCCAATTCCTCAAACCCTAACATTTTGATTTTAAATCTTAAATGTGAAATTAACTCTATTTTAGTGCAATTGGGGTTATGAATTAGTGATTTCCTAAGTTAATTTTATCATTCTTTAGTTAGAATGAGTTTTCCCCAAATTATGTTATTAACCCTAAAGCCCCAAATTTGTTTCTATTGAAATTAGTTTTGGCATTATAAAATTAATTATGTCTTTATGAAATTGAGATTGTTAATTAATGATTTCTAAGGTTAATTTCATGTTCCTATGATTAAAGCTCATTTTCCTCAATTTTGATGATGAATCTTAAATTTTCCAAAACTGATTTTTATTGAATTTGTATCTATTTTGTAAAATTAAGTGTTTAAATCAACTTAGAGTGAGTAGTTGATGATGAGTACCTGATTGTCTGAATTGTCTGATTGTTGAAAATGTTTTGACTCCCTCTCCGGGATGTTGTCGTGGTTGTGTTTGCTTGGGGAAGCAGGTTTTACATTTTTCGGAAGCTGACAGGAGTTGTGTGCACCTATCACAAGGTGTCAGAGGAAACTGGAACGTCCAGTCGGGTTATTAGTTGGAGTTTAGCTTGGTACAGCTTCGCTCTGAGGGAAGCTGACTGTTGAAAACCAAGGAAATGATCATCTCTTGTCTACAAGAGGTAAGGGGGTACTGAACCACATCACACCATATTGGTGGGGTGTGAAAATGGCTATATTTGTCTGGTTGTCGGAAAATCCTAAATTAAGGATTATCCACTTTGTTTATTTAGTCCCTTATGAGGATATTATTTTATTGGTTAATTGTTGTTGATTCATGTTTATTGGTGTGATTGATTGATTGGAAAATGATTACTAGCATGTTGAAAACCATCACCTTGATCATTGGATCAAAGTGAGGATTTAATACTTGGTTATGGCAAATAATTTGATTATTGTGATTATTTGGTATAACTTGATATATTGATGCATATGTGTAATTGTGAGATTATTTGGTTAAGTGAAACCTTCACTTTGGTTGTGATTGGCTTTTGGCCAAATGTGAATGAAAATGGGAGTTTAACTCCAATTCTTGAAACTTAAGTGATTTTAATATCCTTAAGTGGGAAAACGAATATTTAAAAATCCATAAAAGAAAAGGAATTAGTTTTGAACAATTATTTTGGAACTTTGATTTTTGGTTAAGGTTTGAAAAAGGACCTGTGAAATATTTTAATCGTACATTATATTTTGAATTACCCAAAATGATGCCTTTGAAATTAAAGAAATAAGTGTTTTAAGGATCATTGAAAACAATAAGGAAGTGTTGTTTTTCCAAAACTATTTTTACAGTGTTTAAAACCTTCTTAAAGTATTCAGTTGATTCCAAAATGACTTTGGTAATTGTTTAGGTCATAAAGGAATAAAATCATGTTTCAAGAGACAATGAAGTTGAGTTTTTAAAGAGTTCAAATTGGTAAAATGGACCAAAAGTAAATAATTCTACCAACACTATTTTTGGGAGTTGGAAACTGTTTTTGACACTTAACTAAGTGTCCTAAGATTCCAAAATGAATTATTATCCTTTAGAATCAAAGATTTATGGAAAGGAATTTCCCAATTTTCAAACTTAGAAGCTTTCGGTCAAGTTTAGGGACTTTTGAGTGAGATGTTAGTCAAGACCTTAATTTGGTATTTTAATACCTTAAAATGAGTATTAGAACCTACATAATTGATTATTGAGTAAAAGAAATTTATTTTGAATGTTTAGGGGGTTCGGCCGTAAATCAAGTAAAAAGGGGAAAATCGTCTTTCAATAATTTTACGGGATTTGAAATATTGTTTTGAAGGATTTGATATCAATATACCCACGAGACAATATTACTTCCAAAATGATTTGGTTTTAGACAAAAGGTTTGGTTTTAAGCCAAAGAGGATTTTTGTCTTCAAAGACTAGTATTTACATTAAAGAGAAAAACCTAAGTCATAGAGGACTTAGTTAAAATATGAACTTAATGATTTATGACTTATGGTGAAGCAAGACCATTTGTCATAAAGAGTGGATAATTTAATATCCATACCTCCATAAGATTTAATGGACCAAGAGTTATTTGTTTTCTTGGAAGCCAAGAGAAAGGCTCAATTAGAAAAGTGTAAAGAAATAAATGATTGGACTGTCTATCCAATTCATAATGTGTTAGGACTTGTAAGCAAGTGCCTTAAAACATCTTTACACAAACATGAAAAGTATGTTTGAGAACTGTGGATCAGTGAAGGGTCGATGTTTTATACCCGAGAATATCGTTCGTCAAAGATTGACATTAAATGGATTCCGGTGGAATCATGAGGTTATCTGGTGGATAGACCAATTGGACGTGTTCCGCAATTTTACCCAGATACATAGTTGATACTATGTTCGGTGAGGCCGTTGTGCCCAGGAAGCCGAGTTTCCCGATTGTAGAGGTTTCATAAAGAGCCTGATGTTTCATAGAGTTTGAGATCACATGTGATTATGATTGTACGTATGTTATGATTTAGGCCTTGTGTGCGTAACACGATAGCCACAATGGTGCCTGAGGTGGGCGGATGTGAAACCTATGTTGACAATTTCCTTTCTAAAATGTCAAATTAGCTCCGATGTTAGAATCGGATATTTCTTGAGGCTGTGTAGGTATGAGACTATACGGTTTCAATCAGTTACCTCTGCTCTCGTGTCTCTATGAACTAACAGTGTCCAGTCATGCTTGATGAGATTATGGTTACATTGATATTGTGTACTATTGGCTATACGTGCACGTGTTATCTGTTACTTGTATATACTGGATTGTTTGACTGAGATATATGTTTACTTGGATATTAATGTATGATATGTGGTGTCGTGCTATTTTCATATCTTCCGTATGCTGTGATGTTTGGGAATCTCACCTCCTTATTTTATATTGCCTATGTTGGTTGGCTATGTGCCTTCTGTGTTCTTTTGAGAAGACTGAGATGTCAAGATGTCACTCGACTGATTCATCGTAGAGGTTGAGGTTCGAACATGCAGACGATATGTTGGAGTTTCTAGTGAACATATTTCAGATTTCAGATTGTCCAAGGCAACGATATTTGGGTTTCTGTTATGCTTGACCTTTCTTTTCTTGAGATAGGCATGACAATCGATGGTTCGTGAGTTATGGCTTTTCTCTTGAAAGGGAAATGACTTAGTCTTAGAGTTACTTTTGTAGTAGCTCTAGTAATACTTTTTTATGACGACTTCGGTAGTGGGCTTAAATAGAGTTTCCACTAGATTTCGTAAGTTGGGTTTGTTCTTATCATGATGTACGAGGGAGGATGGTCTTTTATATTTTAGTTTGGTCAGCTTGTGAGGTCTGGGAGTTCATTTTACCTTTTATGGAGCTGTGACTCCAAGTATCTTATATTGTAGGAGTTGCATCTCCATAGCTTTATGTTGGGTCTGTGTATCTATATGTTTTATTTTATGAGTCGGGTTGGGTTATGTAAATAATTTTCGAACTTATAACCTTAATTATGATTATGAAATATATTGCTGCACATTCACTTGATTCCATGTATTTATAGTTATGCCTTGTGAAAAAGAAAAAATTACCCCATTTTATTACAGCGAAATTTAATTAAACTACTTTTCGGCCTTAAAATGTGACAAAATGTAGCACCCGAGGAGGGTGTTACACCTTTGTTCAAAGGAAATCCTAGGAAATCACACTTACAACCTCTAGCTGACACAATCAAACTCAGACTTTCAAATTGCAAAGGGTCAATGCTGTCCTTTATGGGCAGAGTACAGTTGGTTAAATCAATCATTTTTGGCATGGCCTCTTATAGCTTTCATGTATACTCTTGACCAAGATCTTTGCTAAAACAATTAGATGGTTGGATAAGAAATTTTATTTGGTCTGGTCAAGTGGATTGTAAGAAGTTAGTCACTGTTGCATGACATAAAATTTGTTCTGCATACGTAGATGGTGGTTTGGAAATAAGATCTATTAAAGCTTTAAATGAGGCTTCAATGCTCAAATTGGCATAGGAGAAGTGTCATTCTTCAAGTCAATGGGCTGTCTTCCTTAGAAGGTATATGATGGATTATTGGGAATGGAAGAGTGTGAATTTCTGGACTGATTTCTGGATGGAGGAATCTGTTTCTGACCTGATGAACATTCCTAGTACTTTAAACTTAAAGGCAAAAGTTGCAGACTTCATTGTTGATGGTTCTTGGAATCTTCCAAGATTCATTTATGATAGATTCCCTGAAGTTGTTAGAAAAGTGCATCAAGTTGATATTCCTCTAGATTCGGTTAAAGATGAGCCTGTTTGGAGGAAGTCAGAAACAAGTGCAATGAATTTTAAAGACGCTTACCACTGGTTTAAACCTTGTGTTCAGTCCTGTTCTTGGGGGAAACTGATATGGAAAAGTCACATTCCCCCTTCTAGGTCTTTCATTGTTTGGAGGGCAATCCATAATAGAACTCCATGTGATATGGAATGAAAGCAAGAGGGTGCTATTTAGCCTCTATGTGCAGTCTTTGTAGAATGTATGAGGAGCATTCCTCTCATATATTTTTTCATTGTCCTTATTCTTCTCAAATTTGGAATTGGTTGAGCCATTCATTGAATTTGCATATAGATTGTTCTTCAATTTTGAATTTGTTTTATGTCTGCAATGATAATTGGAGTAGTCAGGTTCAGGACACATTATCTGCTGCTATTATACATGCTAGTTGGATTGTGTGGTTTACTAGAAATAAGTGCAGGTTTGAAGTTATTTGGATCAATCTGAGGCAGGCTTGTATCATGGCACCAGCAGGCATTTCTATGTCAGGGAAGTTTTCATCCGGAACTAGTTATAATTCAATGGTTGAGTTTGAAATTTTAAAGTCCTTTTCTATTGATGTTCATTTCAGCAAAGCTCCCAGGATAAAATAAGTCATTTGGATGCAACCTATATGCAACTGGATCAAGGCTTATTCGGATGGCGCTGCACATGGAAATCCAGGTAGATCCGCTTGTGGAGGGATCTTTCGAGAAAAAAATGCGGCAGCATGTGGGTGTTTTGCAGCTAGCATTGGTGTCTCAAGTTCAGTTTATGCGGAATTGGTTGGAGCCATACTCTCCATTGAAGTTGCAGCAAGTAAGGGATGGAGAAACTTGTGGTTGGAAACGGATTCACAACCAGTGGTCAATGCCTTCAGAGACAATTTGATGATTACATGGAAACTTCAAAGTAGATGGAGAAACTGTCTTTTTTTAGTTAGAGTTATGAATTTCAATGTAACACACATTTTTAGAGAAGGAAATGTATGTGCCGATAAATTAGCTAATTATGGTATTCATCATCCAAGCGTTACCTGGTAGGATACTATTCCAGGATTTATTGGGGAAGAGTTTAGTCGTAATAGGCTAGGCCTTCCTAATTATAGGTTTTCTTAGTTTTCATTTTTTAGCATGGGTTAAGGTTTCAAGTCCCCCCATGATCTTTCTTTTTTGTATTCTTTTTGTTGTTTCTTAATAGAATTGTAGTATGCTGCATATGATTGATAGGGTTGGTGGTACATAGTTGGGATGGCCAATTCCATAGCGATGCCTTTAGCATACTATTTTGATAAAAAAAAAACTACTTCATACTACTTTAAGCAACCCTTTAATAGTGCAACTCCAAAAGTTCATCAAATGGGTCCTACAGCTCTTTTGCGTGAGAATCTCATAGAATTCGACTTTATGAGCTCTTTCTAAGACTCTTAATTTTGTTTTTGTAATTTTCTTTAAAGGAACGCTTTTGCATTACAACTTTCTAAATTCAATTGTAAGTAATTTCTCTGATAACTTTCTAAAGGAACGTTTTTGTCATATGATTCGATCCCCCCCCATTTTTTGACTCTCCAGCCATATCTTTCACCTAGGATTTTCTTTTTCCTCCACTAAAAGCATATCCAATTATTTAATTCATTGGAGTTGCATAACTTCTCTTTTAATGGACCTTAACATATCATATCACTACTTACTTTATACTACTTTAAGCAACCCTTTAATACTGCAACTACAAAAGTTCATCAAATGGGTCCGACAACGGTACAACCCCATCTTTATTTATATTTATACTAGCTGAAGGACCCGTGTGATGCACGGGTGAAATATACGTTAGCGGTATAATTTCATAATATTTTCAGAAAATATATGATTATGTTAAATTTGAAAAAAATAAAGAGTCCACAAAGTACATTATAATTGTCACTTACTTGTACATATAAGAAAAACAAACCCAGAAATAAATATTATTAAGGTAAGAAAGAAAGGCTATTTTTTTTTTTGGAAAAGGTTATTAATTATGAAATTTATAATTACTTTGATTTTTTTATAAAGATATTAAATATTAAAATAATAGGATGAAAATATCAACATAAATAAAGAGTGATGAAGGGAAGTTTTTTGTGCAACTGTGAGAGCTATAATCAACTAAAGGATATAAGGAATTTTTTTTTGTAGAATTAAAGTAATATTAATATATTAACTTTTGAACTAAATTTTTTAAAAATAAAAAAATAAAAATATGAAGAAAAACAACAAAGCATCGAAAATATAGCAACTTGTTAAATGGATAGATATTGAAATTTGAATTTTAAAAATCATCGCAAAGTGGAAATGTGCAATTTATGATGCGTAAATGAACCTGGAATCTATGTAGATAATAGTTTGAAACTATTATAACAAATCTTTATATATTAAATTAGTTAGTAAAATTAAAAAGTTTGTGGATGCTATGTACTTTCAGTAAATTAATTTTGACGATGAGTAACAAAAGCAAAACAATTGATTGAGAAAAGGAAAGTGCAAGATCAAAGAAAGATTATCCAAGACCAAGAAAAGATCTTCAAGGGTATACATAGTTTGAGTTTGCTCTTAGGTTTATTAGACTCATATATAGGATTGACTATTAAAATTGAATTAATTAAAAATTGTTTTTAAAATTGAAAATGGGCTTAAGGTTTTTCAAAGAATTGGAAAAATGTTTTTCATAAGTGTTAGAATGTTCTTTAGAATGAAAAATATCATTTTTATGTTAAAAGAACAGCTTGTAATTGAATTACCAGAATTCATGTAATCTATTACCACTTTCTGAAAAAATCAATATTTAAAATTATCAGTGGTACTCACTTACCAGACTCCCGTAATCGATTACCAGCTTTTTGGAAAGCTTAGTATTTCAAACTGACAGCTCGTTATCGATTACTAGTACATCTGTAATCGATTACCAGTCGTGAAAAAATGATTTCTGGTGCAGAAAATGTGTGACAGCTGTGCAAAATGGCTATATTTTGAAACCCCACTATAAATACTCTGTAGCAGCCCGAAAAACCCTAGGTTTTCACTCTTAGAACACTTGAACATCATCTCTAACCTCAAGATTCAATCTTTCACTCTTGAAATCAAGATTTGAGCTAATCCTACACAAGAGTCATAGTGCTTCAACTTGTATTCTTCAACCTTTTGAGGTATTCTTCTTTGTAATCATCTTTGCTTGATTTTGTTGTTTAAAGAGAGTGAGGAATCTCTCTAGTTGGTGATTGTAACAAGGGTGAGGTATCCCTTGGTTTGATTTAGAGGCTCTTACACAAGGGTGGGGGATCCCAAGTGAAGAGTGCTCAAGTACTGTAAATCTTTAATTTGACTTAGTGGAAAATACTCACAAATGTATTGTGGGGACTGGATGTAGGTCACTCAAGGGAGTGATTGAACCAGTATAAATTGGTTGTGTGATTTCCTCTTCCTTTACTCCTTTACAATTTCTCAAAAATTAGTCTAGGTCACAAAAAGGGGACAAAAATTTTAAGATCTCAATTCATCCCCCCTCTTGAGATTGAAGCCACTTGGTAACAAGTGGTATCAGAGCTAGACTCTTGTCTAAAGAGCCTAGCAGCTTCATGAGAAAGATGGCTTCAAATTGGCAACTCCAATAGGGAGCTTCTCTTAGTTGTCCTCCGGCCTTCAATGGTAAAGACTATTCTTATTGGAAAGAGAGAATGAAGATCTTCATTGAGGCAGTAGACATGGATATCTAGGATGCTGTTGAAAATGGGCCTTTCGTTCCCACTCATACGATAAATGAGTTTTTGCTCAACAAGACTAGAGATGAATGGACGGAAGAAGAAAAGAAGAAGGTTCAATATAATCTTCGTGCAAAGAACATCATCACTTCGGCCTTGAGTTCGGATGAGTTCTTTAGAGTTTCAAATTGTAAGATGGCTCAAGAAATGTCGAACACTCTTCTAGTCACACATGAAGGCACAAGTGAAGTCAAGAGAGCAAGAACAAACACCTTGATCCGGGAATATGAGCTTTTTCGAATGAATCAAGGAGAAAGTATTCAAGAGATGCAAAAGAGGTTCACTCACATAGCGAATCAACTTGCTTCAATGGGGAAAACATTTCCAAATGAAGACTTGATCAACAACATTCTTAGGTGCTTGAATAGAGATTGGCAACCCAAAGTCACTGCAATAGCGGAATCAAGAAATCTAGTAACTATGACTTTGGCCACTCTCTTTGGAAAATTGCAAGAACATGAGTTGGAGCTTAATCGCTTAGTGGAGCATGAAGAAAAAACAAGAAGAAAAAGGGTTTAGCCCTTAAAGCATCAACCTCCTATGTAAGTAATGAAAATGATGATGAGGATGAGTTAGATGAGGATGATGAGAATATGGCTCTATTGGTTAGAAAGTTCAAGAAGAAAAGAATTTTCAAAGAAGGAGCTTTCCACCAAAGAAGTTCTCAAGCAAAGAGGGTCCTTCAACTCCTTCAACTCCTCCAACATGCTATGAATGTGGCAAGCCGGGACACATGAAGATGGAATGGCCCAACTTGCAAAAGAAATCATCAAAATTTGAAAAGAAGTACTCCAAGGAAAGGAAAGGAAAGAGAGCTTACATAGCTTGGGAGGACAATGACATGGACTCATCGGATAACTCCGATAGTGAAGAAGCCCAAATATGTCTCATGACCAATCATGAGAGCGAAAGTGAGGTAGAATCTAACTTTTATGATGAATTTCATGATGCATTTTTATAATTACATAAGGATTCTATGAGATTAGCTAAGGCTCTAGATAATTCAAAGAAAACCGTTAACTATTTGCAAAATCAAGTGATTGTCTTAACTTAGGAAAGACTAGAGCTTAAAAAGGAAAACTATAGCCATGGTTACATCAAAGGAAATTATGTTTGTGAAAAATGCATAAAGTACGAGAAGGAAGTTAAAGACCTTCAATGCATGGTAGAGAAGTTCACTAATGGTAGAGATAGCCTAAACGCATTGCTTGGAAACCAAAAGGCATGTTATGATAAAGCGGGCTTAGGTTACAAACCTCTTGTGCATGAAAAATCAATTAAGAACATGTTTGTAAAACCTAAGGTTTCTACTAGCCTTTTCACTAGATGTTATTATTGTGCTAAAAAGGGACATACTGCATCCATTTGCATGGCTAGAAAGAAACCAAGTGAGAAAAAGATATGGGTTCCTAAGGGAACATTTTATCATACTAACCAACAAGGACCCAACAAGATTTGGGTACCTAAACAATCCCAATGAATTTGTTTTGTAGGTGTGCTTCAAGGTACATGGAGTCGATTCGTACCTAGATAGTGGATGCTCCAAACACATGACCGGGGACAAATCAAAGTTCTTAACTCTTACACCCAAGAAAGGTGGTCACGTGACATATGGTGACAATAACAAAGGAACAATACTTGGGATAGGTAAAGTTGGTAAGGATCTCTCTACTTCTATAGATAATGTGTTGTATGTTGAAGGTTTGAAATATAACTTGCTTAGTATTAGTCAATTATGTGATAGAGGAAATAGAGTAATTTTTTATTCAAATAGTTGCATAATTGAAGATAAAAATAGCAAGAAAGTAAAGATGATAGGAAATAGAGTAGACAACATATACATGATTAGCCTAGATGAAGTCTCATCTTATAATGCATGTTGTCTTGTTAGTAAAGAAGAAGACTCTTGGTTATGGCATCGTAGGATAGCTCACATTCACATGGATCACTTGAATAAGCTAGTTTCAAAAGATTTAGTTATTGGTTTACCTAAAATCAAATTTGAAAGGGATAAGCTTTGTGATGCATGCCAAAAAGGAAAACAAGTCAAGGTGTATTTTAAAACTAAGAATATTGTGACTACTAACAAACCTTTGCAGTTATTACATAGGGACTTGTTTGGCCCCTCACAAACAATGAGCTTTGGAGGGAACTACTATGCCTTGGTCATAGTAGATGACTACTCAAGATACACATGGACTCTCTTCTTAGCTCACAAGAGTGATGCATTCGCGACATTCAAAAGACTTGCAAAGAGCATACAAAATGAGAAGGAGCTCAAAATTGTCTCAATACAAAGTGACCACGGTGGAGAATTTGATAATGAACAATTTGAGAGTTTTTGTGAGGAATATGGGATTGAGCACAACTTTTCAGCTTTAAGGACACTTCAACAAAATGGAGTTGTTGAGAGGAAGAATCGATCATTGGAGGAACTTGCAAAAACCATGCTAAATGATCATGAACTCCCAAAATATTTTTGTGCCGATGCTATAGGTACTGATTGTTATGTTTTGAATAGGGTATTAATTAGACCAATATTAAAGAAAACCCCATATGAGCTTTACAAAGGTAGAAAACCAAACATTGCACACTTGCACATTGTTGGATTTAAATGTTGTGTGTTAAACAATGGAAAAGATAACTTAGGTAAATTTGATGCAAAAGCCGATGAAGGAATTTTCCTAAGATATTCACTTACAAGCAAGGCTTTTAGGATTTATAATAAGAGAACCATGACCATAGAGGAATTTGTACATGTTTCATTTGAAGAATCTGACCCCAAGAGGTTGGGAAAGGATATTGATGACCTTGTAGATGCTATGGATAATGTTTATCTCTATGAGCAAAAGGAAGATAACAAAAAGAAGGAGCAACCACCAAGTCCACCTCAACAAGAAGAAGAGGCAAGCACAAGCCAAGAACTACCAAGAGAATGGAGAACTTCAAGGTATCATCCACTTGAAAATATCATTGGAGAGGTAACACAAGGGGTAACTACTCGAAACTCTCTTAGAAATGCATGTAATCATCTTGCTTTTGTTTCTCAAATAGAGCCTACAACTATAGATGAGGCATTAATAGATGAACATTGGACCATTGCTATGCAAGAGGATTTAAACCAATTTGAAAGAAATGAGGTTTGGGAACTTGTCCCTAAGCCTAGAATCCAACAAATCATAGGAACTAAATGGGTATTTAGAAATAAATTAGATGAAACTGGAATAATTGTTAGAAACAAGGCTAGACTAGTAGCTAATGGATACAACCAAGAGGAAGGAATTGATTATGAGGAAACCTATGCACCCGTAGCTAGATTAGAAGCTATTCGCATGTTGCTTGCATTTGCATCTATCATGGATTTCAAACTTTACCAAATGGATGTTAAAAGTGCTTTCCTAAATGGTTTTATCCAAGAAGAAGTTTATGTTTAACAACCACCCGGATTTGATAGTTATGAAAAGCCTAATCATGTTTATAAACTTAAAAAGGCACTCTATGGGTTGAAACAAGCTCCTAGAGCTTGGTATGCGAGACTAAGCAAGTTTGTACTAAATCAAGGTTTTGAAAGAGGCAAAGTTGACACAACTATTTTTATCAAAACATCAAAAGATGATATCTTGCTTATTCAAATTTATGTGGATGACATAATATTCGGTGCTACTAATGACTTGCTTTGCAAGGAGTTTGCTAATATTATGCAGAATGAATTTGAGATGTCCATGATCGGTGAGCTCAATTTCTTTCTTGGGTTGCAAATCAAGCAAACAAGAGAGGGAACCTTCATCAACCAAGCTAAATATTGCAAGGAGTTGCTCAAGCGCTTTGACATGGATAAGGCAAAGGAAATGGCCACACCAATGAGCATTTCATGCTATCTTGACAAAGATGAAGGAGGCAAACCCATAGAATTAAGCAAATATAGAGGTATGATTGGCTCACTCCTTTATTTAACTGCAAGTAGACCGAATATCATGTTTAGTGTGTGTATGTGTGCTAGATATCAAGCTAATCCTAAAGAATCACACTTAGCTGCGGTAAAAAGAATAATGAGATACCTAATAGGAACGCAAGATGTGGGTTTGTGGTACCCCAAGGGAGCCACTTGTAGTTTGGTTGGTTATTCCGACTCCGATTTTTCTGGATGCAAATTGGATAGGAAAAACACTAGTAGGACATGCCACTTGTTAGGAAATGCATTAGTATGTTGGCATAGCAAGAAACAAGTTAATGTGGCATTGTCAACTGCTGAAGCGGAATATGTTGCAGCAGGAAATTGTTGTGCTCAAATCCTATGGATGAAGCAACAACTTCTAGATTATGGAGTAGTTCTTGATCACATTTCAATTAAATATGACAATACTAGTGCAATCAATGAGACGCCCTGACGTCCCATTAAAGAAAACCCAAAATATTAAGACCTAATTTCGTTATTATCGTTAATCGAGTATATTAAAACAGCGGAGAATTTATAACTTCAAATTATAAACACATATGTAAACATACATACAGCACATAACTATAAATATATACATACTTGCCAGTACTGTTGTCAAGGGATTTCCCTCTGTAGGATCCCGATATATACACAAGCTGGTGACATCAACAAAATAAATCAAAAGCCAAAAGAAAAGCCTCACTGATGCACTCCACACCCCGTCCCCTCTCAAACATACAGTAAAACCTCACTCACACCTATACTGATGGCACTGGCCCGAGCCATCATACACTACCGCCCTCGTCTGCATCCTGAGGTCCGGTAGGCCCGGACACTCCTCCGCTATCACTGGATGAACTCCTGGCCGGCTGCCCTTGAAACCGCTGCATGTAGAGTCTGCTATCTCGGGGATGTAGTCATCTAGAAGATACCCGTGAAGACTCAGAGACCATAGCACGGACCTCCGGAGGTGCAGGTACCTCACGAAGGGGTGCTCGATCCTGAGTGGGGGAAACTGGGTCCTCCTCCAGAATAGGTGCCAACTCGGGCTCCTGCGTTGGTGCGGGTGCAAACCCCGGTACCAAGGCATCAAGAGGTACTATGAAGGGTACAGGGGCCATCCCGAACATAGCCGGCATCGGTGGTACGTGTCCATCAGGCTGTCCTATCGGAAACGGGAAGGTCGTACCGAAACGAAATGTGCCAACAAATCCGATGGGTGCTCCCTGGCCAAGCCCCGTATTGATGGACACGGGACCCGTATATACCGCGAAACGAGTGACCGGGTTCACAAGCTACCCGTACAAGTCTAAGCACTCCACCTCACAGGTCCTCGAGAGGGGGAACCCTGGATCTTGGGTCATCCATGGGTGGTCCCAGTGCGCCATCTACTCTGTCGGAGTCTGAAGTACAAAACATATATATACACAACACACGGCAAAATAAAAGGGGATAAGAAGCCATATAACATCAAACGTGGAAAGGGTTTAGCCACATTTAATTAAATAACAGCACACTAACATACGTCTCCAAAATACGGGTGTATATATATATATATAACACAATCATCCTCAATCCACATCTAGGATCTTTCCTCTACCCTTCATCATGATGCAATGCAAATGCTATATGAATAATCTCATCAGGTATCGGCCATATCTGGATATCATATCAATATAATCGACACGTCCTAGAGTCCCCGGTGCACGCCCTCGTTCGCGTATGGAGGGTGCCCACGTAAAGCATTGACACTCTAGCTACACAATCCGGTGCACACCTCTGGACCACAATCCAGGATGCTCATGCAATGCATGAACTATAGTTGCGACTAAAATGAAATCATCTCTGGACGGTCCACCGTTAGCCTATCCCTAGGAATTCTCCCTCTGAGGCATAGACCCCACTCGACCATGTTTCAGGTCCCTCATATCACAGACCATGTTTCAGGTCACCCCCTAGTGCCCCAACCGCTCATCATAATCTCATAGATAACCTCAAAATAATCTCATCTCATCAATCTCATCCTCATGTCACGATAATAACCTCGGTTGGGCACTGCTATCACATATCATATACAATCCCTAGTACATCCTCATGTCTCAACATAACTTGGAACTTACTCAACTTCTAAGCACAATCATAACACTCATCATATCATCACAATCATCATCATGTTATCCAAAATCATCATCATATATCATCATGTCATAATATCATTTCCAAATAATAAATACCAAAATATAATAATAATAATAAATATAATGACTTTCAAAAGAATAATTATAACATTCACGTTATCATTCATCAAGTACCAAGTTCAAGTCAACCAGTCAAACGGGCAATCATCACGTAATAAAATACTCATATATATATATATATATATATATATATATATATATATATATATATATATATATATATATATATATATATATATATATATATATATATAGCGTGACGATGATAAAACGCACAATTTCTATATCATCATCGGTACCACTGAGTAGTCCCCAATGTGGTATAGACATTGTCCGTTACTGGCTCTCGTGTAGGGTTTGGGTCGCCATACGACCTTATCTAATTAAATGTAACACATCGTTTCCGACATTAAATAGTTTTTTTTCCCCACCTGGAGAGTCGTACGATGCTCTAAACGAAGCAAACGAGACTTCCTCCCACTTTC
Organism: Sophora flavescens; assembly: GCA_030762895.1. Taxonomy (NCBI): domain Eukaryota; kingdom Viridiplantae; phylum Streptophyta; class Magnoliopsida; order Fabales; family Fabaceae; genus Sophora; species Sophora flavescens. Next base: position 223,323,614 of record CM061064.1, on the reverse strand, counting down.
TCAATTCTGCCCTACCCGATTCTCGGGCCTCGGAGCTTCCAAAAATTCACCTAAGTGTCACATTATGAATCACACGTTACTAGGAGTTGATATTCGAAAATGGACTTGAATTACGATAAACGAAATGAAAGATATTACTAGAAACATAACGGACGGAGTTTCGACATAAAAGAGGATGATTTACCTTCACTTTTAGAAGAAAAGGAGAAGAGAACAAGATAGATATCCTCTCTACGATGTCAACCACGTACTCCGTTTCGCGATTGGACGATCGAAACTCTCACTAAAAGCTCTTCTCTCTAAGATTTCTCTCTCCCTCTCTCTAAAACCTCCCATTTCTGTTTCTCAGCTCTTACTGCTCTCTGGTTCGTTTTTCTTTTGATGACTTAAGTGACTTAAGTCACTAAAGTCATCTTTTATTTTTGTTGAAATTCGTGCTAGTGCTCGAGCGTTGGAAACCTAGCGCTCGAGCGTTTGCTTTTCCACGCTCGAGCATTGGAGGGTTGGTGGACCACCGTGCCATGCAACCAATCAGGAGCTGCCACGTAAGCCCTAATTGACATGTAGCAAGTGAAAGCATGGCCCTTGTCTGTTGACTTGGGTGCTTGAGTGTGGATACTCCCACGCTCGAGCGTCGACTTCCGACAAAAAGTCAACTCTTTGCGTTTAGGGTCCGTTCGACGTTCGATTGCACTCAAATTTGAGATATAGGCTCATTAGGACCGAATAAACAACCTAAAACCATCAAAAGGCCTAATATCATCTCTAAGTCCAAAATTCTTATTTCACACTCAGACGTCTCAAAGACGCTCACTGGGAAAACCCTAATTAGTCTCTATGCCTCAAACTTATCCGAAAAAGCTGCGTACTTATCATGCAAGGGTTTCTAAACCTCAAACAACATCTCATCTATGTTTTCCAAGTCCTAACCCTAAACCTCATACGTAAACCACACATAAAATTACGAATGTTACAATCAACCTCACTAAGAACCCAATTCAACACTCTAGGACTAAGCACATAGAAATTAGGCACCATTTTATTAGAGATCATGTTTTAAAAGGTGATTGTGTGCTTGAGTTTTTTGAATCATCTAAGCAATTAGCGGACATTTTCACCAAACCCTTACAAAAAGAAAGCTTTTTTTATATTAGAAGGGAACTTGGAATAATTGACCAATCTTGCATTGAATGAGTGAAATTGATTTGTTTGTTTGTTTGAAAATGATTTAGATTGTGTTTTGTGTTTGAATTTTGGCTTGGTTGTCATGATAAAATGCTACAAAAATATTGTTTGAAAACAAACTTCAAGAGATAAACTGAGTGGCTAAGAATTGTAGCATCAACATTAGGTGAAAAACTGTGTTTTCTGGAAGTTCCATGAACATTATTGGTTATTTAGCAGCATATAATTGAATATCATGCCTCTGATCACTTAAAACTAAGAAACAGACACACGGTAATCGATAACCAGTATGCCTATAATCGATTACTCGCATTCAGCTGTGCAGGAACTGAAAACCAGAAACGTGGTAATCGATTACCAGTACCATGTAATCGATTATGCGCCTTCAGTGTGCATAATCAAAAAAACTGAGACCTGGTAATCGATTACTAGGTACCCCGTAATCAATTACGAAGCCCTGGCATAAAATAATCTAGGGTTCTTCTGCACAAACTGATCCCTCCTCTCTCACATAGCAGTCATGCCTCCCTCCACTTCCTCTCTCCCAAAATCGCGATTCCCTCACCTTCTCCACCATCAAACCTCCATTTTCATCAACCTCCATCAACACCCACTCTACAAAACCTTCAAAGTCATTCATTTTTGTCATCACCCACTCTACAATAATAATTTTTATATATTAAATTAGTTAGTAAAATTACAAAGTTGACCCAAGTTTCGGAGGGAAAAAAATGGCCAGCGAATATTCTTTTATATATAAAGATTTGTTTCAATTTTCGGAGAAAGGTGGCTAGATGTAATTCTTTATTGTTTTTCTCTGTTATTTTTTATTGGAAGTTCTTATAAAAGAATCAATTGTTTATAGAAGCAATCATCCTTATACGTCAATGTCACATCATTCTACTCTAATAATGCAACATAACAAGAATCCATTCTTTTTTTAGAAATGTTAAACAACTCTCATTCAAATTGCTCTAAACTAATTAATTGCAACTAAACACATCAAATGGTCAGGTCCTTTAAAATGCTGAATGGATGAGTGAATATCAAAGGGCTTAATGTTGAAAAGCTATCCCACCAAAGACCTTATCTTGCCCAACTTTTAGTCACCAATTCATATTCAAGCTTCGATACCGTTTGTTTAATTTTTTCGGTGTAACTTCTACAATGGCTGAAGCCTTGTGCTTGTAGGCTGTTTTTCTTACTTGGACACCTTGTATAGACACAATAGAGCGTATGAATGAGTGCATTGAGAGTGATGAAATACATGATGGGAGATAAGAAAACAATAAATAAGTGGGGAGGAAGACTTTTATACAATTTTAGACACCATTTTTGTGTCCAAATATCTATTGTTGTGAAAAATTATAACTCAGCCGAATAGTGAAACTAGCCCAGCTGCACGTGTTGATTTTCCTAATTATCAGGTGATTAAGCAACAAGGGGGAACATCTATCCCTCGACAAGGGTTTTCAAAGTACTAAAGAAAGCGTATGGTTGAAGGCTAAAAAGCTAAGGATTAAGGGTTAAGTAAATAGAAAGCTATGTGAAATAAGCAAAGCAATATGAAAGAAAGTAGTAAGTTGTAGATACGCAAAGAAAAGTAAGTATAAAAAGCCTAAGTTGTATTGATTATGTGTCATTTACAAGTCTCTACAAGCTGTATTTATAGGCAAAATACAAACCCTCACTATAGCCAACTTCATTGGCTAAAGCTCCTAAATCCAAGCAATTACCCACGATTTGCAACTGGTCAAACCACTTTGTCACAACGGCTAACTCCAAAGAACCACCTTCCTAGTTTCCACGCACTTCCTGTGGTATCCGTTGGCAACTTCCTTCCAGGTTGAACCTCTTCCTTATCTCTTAGAAGGCTTTACATCGTGTGTTGGTGGCTTTATCCGTTATCCGCAATACTAGGTAACAATACGCAGTCACCTGTAACACCCCGATTTTTCCGCTTTCTAAGATCGATATAAATATAAATAAACGTTTATATTTTTATCTGAAACTTAGAAATTGATTTTGGGAAAATTAAAGTCATATTCATATCATACTTATTTTTATAAGTATATGGTGAAATTTTTGGTTGAAAATTCAGACGGAACCCGGTCTGCGTTTTCGTTGACAGTAAGATTTTACTGCTCAAATGACCTAATTTGGACTCGTGAACGAAACACTTAAGGTTTTTATGAAGTTTCCAACTTCTTTGGCTATTTTAAAATTTTTCACTTAAAAAGTGAAATAATATATATTATGCGGGCGTTATACGAAATCGGGTAAACGACAGAGCTGAAAACGGGATTTGCGGGACCCGCTAACGGATAAATAGGATGTCAAATCATGATGAGTCACAAGGGGTGAGTCATGGGATGACTCCTCATGGTCATGATTACTTTTTAGGGGAAATGACCATTATGCCCTTATGGTTGATTTTAATTACCAATTAACCTAAAGCAAGATTACACCTTTGTCCTTGGATTTTTGGCATATTGACCCTTTTGCCCTTGAAACCCACGGCCTCAAGGCTGCCAAGAGGCCCAACTTCACACCTATTTAAGCAGCACTTCATCTTCTTCATCAACTTTGCCATTTTCCATTAAAACTCCTAAGTTACATAGCTTGATTTTGTGAAGCAAGTCCTTGGATCTTCACTTTTTTTTGATCTTCAAGAGGTGAATCCTATTCTCCTTCCCTAATCATGTTTATGTTCTTCAATAAGTTTCATGATTCAAAGTCTATTTCATCTATGTTCATCACTTTTAAGTTTCTAGATCTAGAACTTTGAAAAATCATAGTAAATCAAAGAAAAATCCTAAAACTGTGAAACCAATTTCTATGGTACTATTATCCTCTCTATATTCAAGATCCAAGAGTGTGCATAAAAATAAATTTTCGTGCCTAGTTAACCTAAAGAGGCAGAACCTATGTCTTGGTGGGGGGAGGATTTTGTTCATTTTCTTTACATGATCCAATCTTATAAGTTATGTAGGTATTGGATCTATGTTGTTTGAAATGAATCAAGGTCTCTAAGCTAATTTAGTTTTCATGGCTGAAATTTAATTGTTTGAGGATTGGAAGATTTAATTTCAATCTTTGTACAATGATCATTGATTTAGGGTTTTAAGTAACTAGGAATCATTAATCCAAGAGTTTAGAAATTTTAGAGATTTCTAACCCCAAAGTCAGCCCTTGGCCGAAACCAACATGTAGGATTTTAGGCTTGATTTAGTTGTTTGTTTGTTGATTGAGTGTTATGTTTAATGAAGGATAAACTAGATTATCGTGTACGTGCGTTGACGGTTCCCAGATTCACGACAAAGTTTTAAATCGGAAGCTAAGTTCTTCGAGAGGTAAGGGGAGCTTACCTGAGGGATTTTTCTCAATAACTATTTGTTTGTAGTGTGGTTTATATGATTTATATGTGGTTGTGGTTATTTGTTTATGTTGTTTACGTTGTGTTGTTTATTTGTGTATCGGTGTTTGATCCGCTTTTAATTTATTTAATTATCTGCAGTTGTATATTATATTGCTATGGTGCATGATCTGCCTGGTGATATAATTATGATAATTGTTATTGACTGCAGTTTGTGAGTGTTGTTTGAGAAGCCTGACAGTGGGCAATGCACAACTGATTAATCAGATAAAAGCTTTAATAAGCTGTGAGAATTATATTCAATGTTTTATGGGAAATGTTGGAATATAATAGTGGTGGAAAATATTGTTTTGCAAAAATAATGAGTTTTTTTGAGAAATATTATTATTTTAATGATTTAGTAATAAAAAAATGAATTATGAGTCACAATGAGAGCGAAACCGTGAAAATATTTTTGCACCGCTAATTTTCACGTAAGAAATTCCGCAATATTATAAAATATTTATTTTATGAAATTAATTGTTGAAAATAAGTTAATTATGATTTTAGAAAATTATTTAAGTGGAAAAAGCTAAGTTTTGGCTCAAAAACCTTTAAAAATAATATTTGACGGCAAATTTGGAAAAAATATAGACGGCAAGTGTTTTGATACGGCAGTGCATATTTTGAGAAAGTTAAAACCTCAAGTGACTCATTTTTTGTGAAAAACTAAGTTGTATTATTAAAATATTTTATTGATGAATTGCCAATTTTAAAGAATTTTCTGAAAACGAAAAATAATTTCAACTGTGTTGAAAGTGCTGTTGAACTTAGTAACCGAGACGTCGGGGTACTAAGGTTCTGTGTTGTTATGGACTTGGGGTCCTTTGGACATTGAGGTCCTGTAGACTTGGTGTCTACTGTATACTTTGTGTATACTGTGTTTAAACATTTAAGATGTTTTCTATTACCACAAACCTAAGACTGATTGCAAGGTCGAGAGGTGTTGTGATTGAGCACTCGGACTGTGAGGTCCTATGTTTTAATGAAAGTTTTAAAGAGGTTAAAACTGTGAGTCATAAGCCATTTTGAGCTTCGGCAAGAAAATATCGAACACAAAGAAAAGCGTCAAGAACAGAGTGTTTTCCATGCATTTGGCAGACGTGCCTGTGTTCTGGCTGCGTGCCTGGTGTTCTGGCTGCGTGCCTGGTGTTCTGGCTGCGTGCCTGGTGTTCTGGCTGCGTGCCTGGTATTCTGGCTGCATGCCTGATGTTCTGGATGCGAGCCTGGGAGTCTGATCAACTCATTATTTGTTGGGATATCTCACGAGATTAGGTGTGAATGTTTAGATGATGTATAGAAGTTTTCATGCATAGTTTTCTAATGTTGATGTTTGGGGTGTGAAACCCACTGATAAACTGTATGCTATATTTGAGATGTTTATGTATATGTGTATGTGTCTTCTTTTGTGTGAGCATTTAGTTATTTTGTTAAATCCATATATTGGCGTCTCACCCTTACAAACATATCAGAGTCGCACAAGGGTTAAGATTTCTACCAGAAGAAGAAGGTCATCTAGTTCGGGGCATGCTGTTGTTGCTTCTATGAGTTGCAGTGTCCGTTAGTTACGACCAGCTTAGGTCCTATTGTTTTATATTATGTTTTAAGAATAAATTAACTGGTAAGGATCTAGGTGTGAAAACATATGAGGCAGTATAGTTGTATGACTTATATACATTATGTATTTAAGTGTGATTTGATTACGTTGTTGTTGTTATAAGGTTAAAAAGAAAAAAAAATTATCACCATATTTTGAAAAGATGAACGTTGAGAAAACATTATTTTCCGAAAGCAACCAGCAAATTAAGTTTTATTTCCGCAAACGGGTAACCATGTGATGACCCGAGTTAGGGTGTCACATTAGTGGTATCAGAGCTGGTCGAGTCTTTCGGGATCTTTGGGGAATAGGTCTGTTGTGTTGACGTTGTGTTTTCTCTGAGTTAAGTTTTGTTTGAATTGCTTCTTAGAAGTAATGTGTGTTAATACACCAATGCACGTTTCATTTTCTGGTTGCGGTCTAACTGATTTTGTTTTACAAGTCAGTTATGGAACTCGCAACATAAGGTGGACGTGGACGAGGACGTGGACGCGGTCGTGGAAGAGGCCGTAGAGGTGGACGTGTTGGCGGTCGTGGTAACATGAATGAAGAGTATGAAGGAGGAGTGGATTATGCGGCTCAAGCAATGGAAAATGTGGCAGCGGCGATTGCAAATCAAACTGCAGCTATGAATGTTCAGAATCTGCAAGATGCGGAAGGCAAGGCTTTGATTGCATTTCGAAGTCAAAATCCTTCACAGTTTGGTTTGAATGTGGATCATGAGAAGGCTGATTTGTGGATTCAGGAGCTGGAGAAAATCTTCGAGTTGGTAGTCACGCCGGCAGAAGTTAGGGTTACTTATGCTGCTTTCCTGCTGATAGGAGATGCTGAGTATTGGTGGAAGGGTGTTCAACAACTTCTTGAAGCTGATCATCAGGAAATTACCTGGAACATTTTCCGAACTGCATTCATGGACAAGTATTTTCCGGAGAGCGTTAGGATCGAGAAAGAACAAGAATTTCTGGGATTACAACAAGACATGTATGTGGGGGAGTATGCGGCTAAGTTTGAATCGCTTGCCAAATACTTTCGCTTCTTTCAAGCACAACCCAACGAGAGCTGGAAATGTGAGAGGTTTGAAGCGGGCTTAAGGTTTGAGATTTAGGAGTCTGTCTTACGTCTGCAACTTCGAACTTTTCAAGCTTTAGTCGAAATGAGTCGAAAGATTGAGCAGATGAGGAAAGGAAGAAATGATAAGGGAAATGTTGGAGAACTCACTAGATCCAAGGATCAATCTGAGGATCAGGGAGAAAAGCAAGTGCATAGAAAACCTTATTTCCGACCACCAGGGAATGACCAAAATATACAACAACACCATTCGAATTTTGCTGCAACAGGGAGTAGTGGCCAAAATAATCAAAATCAAAGTCAAATTAGAAGGTGTTTCAGCTGTGGAGATACAAGACATATGTTGGATGCTTGCCCTGTGAGGGGAGCTAAGTGCTTCAACTATGGTCAAGTAGGACATTTGGCAAAGGATTGCAATGCAATAAAGAGAGCTAAGTGTTTCAACTGTGGTCAAATGGGACATTGGGCGAAGGATTGCAATGCACCAAAGCATGGACCGGCTGTCAATAATACCATAGCGAATAAACCGACGGCTGCGGGTAGAGTTTTTCATGCGTGAAACGCTGAGACTTCAAACCAGGACGGTAATCTCTTAACTATACTATTTTAATTCGGGTACAATTCATACTTTGTTTCGATGGATTGTGTATGGTTGTGTTGAAATTACTTGTTTCTGTGATTATCATGATATGATCGTTTCAAATTTCAACTATTCAATTGGTCATTGTGAAATTTAGTATGTTTGGACTGTCCTATTTTGTTCGGGATAGACACTTCTTAACAAAACAAGTTTCTCGATGAGACTTAGTCTAGTTACTTCTACCATTGGGGAAAGTGACCCAGTCTGCATTTTATCGGATTGATATCCTTTTAAAATTGTTATGTTCTTGTGAAAGGAGAAACTTTCTTAGATTCATGTTTGTAAAAGTGTACCGATCATACATTTTTACTTCCCTGAATTTGTTAAAGAATCTTTATGCACATAATATTCTTGTATTCTTAGCAGATTGATGAAATTTTTTTATATACTTTCTTGAGAAAGTAAGGCTTCGGGATTTTCATTCTTGTCTAGCTTCGTGTCACGAAATTTCGAGGACGAAATTTTTTTAAGAGGGGTAGTCTGTAACACCCCGATTTTTCCGCTTTCTAAGATCGATATAAATATAAATAAACGTTTATATTTTTATCTGAAACTTAGAAATTGATTTTGGGAAAATTAAAGTCATATTCATATCATACTTATTTTTATGTGTATATGGTGAAATTTTTGGTTGAAAATACACACGGAACCCGGTCTGCGTTTTCGTTGACAGTAAGATTTTACTGCTCAAATGACCTAATTTGGACTCGTGAACGAAACACTTAAGGTTTTTATGAAGTTTCCAACTTCTTTGGCTATTTTAAAATTTTTCACTTAAAAAGTGAAATAATATATATTATGCGGGCGTTATACGAAATCGGGTAAACGACGGAGCTGAAAACGGGATTTGCGGGACCCGCTAACGGATAAATAGGATGTCAAATCATGATGAGTCACAAGGGGTGAGTCATGGGATGACTCCTCATGGTCATGATTACTTTTTAGGGGAAATGACCATTATGCCCTTATGGTTGATTTTAATTACCAATTAACCTAAAGCAAGATTACACCTTTGTCCTTGGATTTTTGGCATATTGACCCTTTTGCCCTTGAAACCCACGGCCTCAAGGCTGCCAAGAGGCCCAACTTCACACCTATTTAAGGAGCACTTCATCTTCTTCATCAACTTTGCCATTTTCCATTAAAACTCCTAAGTTACATAGCTTGATTTTGTGAAGCAAGTCCTTGGATCTTCACTTTTTTTGATCTTCAAGAGGTGAATCCTATTCTCCTTCCCTAATCATGTTTATGTTCTTCAATAAGTTTCATGATTCAAAGTCTATTTCATCTATGTTCATCACTTTTAAGTTTCTAGATCTAGAACTTTGAAAAATCATAGTAAATCAAAGAAAAATCCTAAAACTGTGAAACCAATTTCTATGGTACTATTATCCTCTCTATATTCAAGATCCAAGAGTGTGCATAAAAATAAATTTTCGTGCCTAGTTAACCTAAAGAGGCAGAACCTATGTCTTGGTGGGGGGAGGATTTTGTTCATTTTCTTTACATGATCCAATCTTATAAGTTATGTAGGTATTGGATCTATGTTGTTTGAAATGAATCAAGGTCTCTAAGCTAATTTAGTTTTCATGGCTGAAATTTAATTGTTTGAGGATTGGAAGATTTAATTTCAATCTTTGTACAATGATCATTGATTTAGGGTTTTAAGTAACTAGGAATCATTAATCCAAGAGTTTAGAAATTTTAGAGATTTCTAACCCCAAAGTCAGCCCTTGGCCGAAACCAACATGTAGGATTTTAGGCTTGATTTAGTTGTTTGTTTGTTGATTGAGTGTTATGTTTAATGAAGGATAAACTAGATTATCGTGTACGTGCGTTGACGGTTCCCAGATTCACGACAAAGTTTTAAATCGGAAGCTAAGTTCTTCGAGAGGTAAGGGGAGCTTACCTGAGGGATTTTTCTCAATAACTATTTGTTTGTAGTGTGGTTTATATGATTTATATGTGGTTGTGGTTATTTGTTTATGTTGTTTACGTTGTGTTGTTTATCTGTGTATCGGTGTTTGATCCGCTTTTAATTTATTTAATTATCTGCAGTTGTATATTATATTGCTATGGTGCATGATCTGCCTGGTGATATAATTATGATAATTGTTATTGACTGCTGTTTGTGAGTGTTGTTTGAGAAGCCTGACAGTGGGCAATGCACAATTGATTAATCAGATAAAAACTTTAATAAGCTGTGAGAATTATATTCAATGTTTTATGGGAAATGTTGGAATATAATAGTGGTGGAAAATATTGTTTTGCAAAAATAATGAGTTTTTTTGAGAAATATTATTATTTTAATGATTTAGTAATAAAAAAATGAATTATGAGTCACAATGATAGCGAAACCGTGAAAATATTTTTGCACCGCTAATTTTCACGTAAGAAATTCCGCAATATTATAAAAAATTTATTTTATGAAATTAATTGTTGAAAATAAGTTAATTATGATTTTAGAAAATTATTTAAGTGGAAAAAGCTAAGTTTTGGCTCAAAAACCTTTAAAAATAATATTTGACGGCAAATTTGGAAAAAATATAGACGGCAAGTGTTTTGATACGGCAGTGCATATTTTGAGAAAGTTAAAACCTCAAGTGACTCATTTTTGTGAAAAACTAAGTTGTATTATTAAAATATTTTATTGATGAATTGCCAATTTTAAAGAATTTTCTGAAAACGAAAAATAAACTCAACTGTGTTGAAAGTGCTGTTGAACTTAGTAACCGAGACGTCGGGGTACTAAGGTTCTGTGTTGTTATGGACTTGGGGTCCTTTGGACATTGAGGTCCTGTAGACTTGGTGTCTACTGTATACTTCGTGTATACTGTGTTTAAACATTTAAGATGTTTTCTATTACCACAAACCTAAGACTGATTGCAAGGTCGAGAGGTGTTGTGATTGAGCACTCGGACTGTGAGGTCCTATGTTTTAATGAAAGTTTTAAAGAGGTTAAAACTGTGAGTCGTAAGCCATTTTGAGCTTCGGCAAGAAAATATCGAACACAAAGAAAAGCGTCAAGAACAGAGTGTTTTCCATGCATTTGGCAGACATGCCTGTGTTATGGCTGCGTGCCTGGTGTTCTGGCTGCGTGCCTGGTGTTTTGGCTGCATGCCTGGTATTCTGGCTACGTGCCTGGTGTTCTGGCTGCGTGCCTGGTATTCTGGCTGCATGCCTGATGTTCTGGCTGCGTGCCTGGGAGTCTGATCAACTCATTATTTGTTGGGATATCTCATGAGATTAGGTGTGAATGTTTAGATGATGTATAGAAGTTTTCATGCATAGTTTTCCAATGTTGATGTTTGGGGTGTGAAACCCACTGATAAACTGTATGCTATATTTGAGATGTTTATGTATATGTGTATGTGTCTTCTTTTGTGCGAGCATTTAGTTATTTTGTTAAATCCATATATTGGCGTCTCACCCTTACAAACATATCAGAGTCGCACAAGGGTTAAGATTTCTACTAGAAGAAGGTCATCTAGTTCGGGGCATGCTGTTGTTGCTTCTATGAGTTGCAGTGTCCGTTAGTTACGACCAGCTTAGGTCCTATTGTTTTATATTATGTTTTAAGAATAAATTAACTGGTAAGGATCTAGGTGTGAAAACATATGAGGCAGTATAGTTGTATGACTTATATACATTATGTATTTAAGTGTGATTTGATTACGTTGTTGTTGTTATAAGGTTAAAAAGAAAAAAAAATTATCACCATATTTTGAAAAGATGAATGTTGAGAAAACATTATTTTCCGAAAGCAACCAGCAAATTAAGTTTTATTTCCGCAAACGAGTAACCATGTGATGACCCGAGTTAGGGTGTCACATCACCCACAAGCTGACTTCCGTCCTTCTACTGAATATCAAAATTCTATTTGAATTGTCCCATCAACTTAAGGCCCAGCCCAAAACTAGTCCAGCTGAATATTCATCTTTTATCATCGGCTACGCCTTCATTCGACTATTTCTCCAAGTAATCTTAACTAATAGTCGTTTTCATCTATCAACTAATTTAATTTATTTTGGGAGCTAACGATATCATTACTCTTTTCTTTTTGGGCTTATTAGCCACTAGTATATGCAACCAAACACAATATGCATTTTCTAAAAAAAATATACATTAATTTTGGTGGAGGAATAAAATATATTATGCGTGGCAAATGCAGGAGGTTAATAATAAGAAGAAAAATGTTGGTATATGGAAGGAGGAAAATGGAAATTCGTTGTTGTATGAGTTGATGCATTACTTTTCATAGTTGGGGATCAACCACACTAATCCTCACTCAATCGCACTAATATGAAAGACAGATTTAAAAATCTTGTTTATTTTAATACTAAAATTATATGAATTTAATTAATGTATACGGTCAGTGTAAAATTTTTTATATTATCAATCAATCAAGAATTTTTATATTATTAATAATCTTTGAATTTTATCATAATCTTATACTCAAAGGAGAACAATTCCAACTTCTTTATCTAAGCTCCTATTACCAATCAGCACAAGTATTTCATTTACATTTCTTATAAAATTAAGGAATTAAGAAATGAAAATTTGTATGAAAAAACGGTGTATTTATCATTTTAAAAAATGTTACACTAATTTCCCCAATACAAAGTTTCTTTTTGTGGGTTCCTTAACCAATGCCCTTGACACTCGTTAGCAACACCCTTAGGCTGTGTTTGGATGGGGCATTTGGAGAGGGTAAAGTTTTTTAAGAGGGTGATTAAAATCCTTCGATCCGAAATACTTTGTTTGGGTATTAAATATGAAGGATTCTAAAAATGAAGGGGTTTTATGGGGTTATTTGGTTTCAGGTAAATTTACGGAATTTGAAATACCGCCTAGAGAGGTGGTATTTTGAAATTCTCTCTCATTACTCATGTGCCACCCACAACCATTCGCCATGGTCCACCACAGGCCGACCTCTGGTAGACCACACTGCAGGCTGACCTCCGGCCACCGCATCTATCACTGTCGCCAACCTCCGCCGACTACCGCCGGGGACCTCCGACCAACTGCCGCTGTCGCCAGTCGACCTCCGGCCACGCCACCGCCTATCGCCTTATGTTTATTTAATTACTCTATCTGTGACACCCCCTTTTCAGGGTATCACATTTAAGTAACTTGTTTCGGAAAATATAATTTTCTAGTTACTTATCCCTTTCAAAATTAGTGATAAAATTTTTTCGTTTTCTTTTACTCCATATACAATCCAACACCATTAACATAATATAAATAGGTATCATAAGAGTTTTACATTTAGACCTTCACATAATAGGTCATCTCCAAAGTCATAACATAAGAAAATAAAGACGTAATCATAACATAGCGGTAATCTGGAATCACAACTCAAAGAAATAACTCTCAATAACCAGACGTCCAGACTAACCAAATACCACTACTTTATAAGACACCAAAAGTCCCATTGTTGGTCAATACTAGTAATCACTATTTTCTCAAAGTATCTCATTTTCAAAAGAGAAAATCATAATAAGATTAACTTACAACCTCACAGTTAAATATATATATATTTTTTCAACTCAACCAAAATTCCTAGGCTGGTCACTCTACAAGACAGTTATTGGAAATACCCTCATGACATTCCCACTAACGAATTCTCCTTCAAGCATCTAGAAGTTAAGTCTTCGAATGACTCAGTGAATTCCTTCGCTTCATCCGTACTAGTGTACCAAAGTACTACCTTAGTCTAGAATAAACCCGATATATTTGTAAGGGTGAGTTTCCAATATATGTTTTGATAAGACAACCCCATGCACGACACACAAATAGCATATAGTCATATACCATATATCCACAGCATATAAAAATTACTCAAAACAGTAGAATGATTTAATTCAAATGGTTTTATACCCGACAGTCATCGTCAATTTATAAAAATGCATGACACTTCAATATTCAGGCTCTATTTTGATACCTAATCTCCGGAGATCCCAACTTCTTTCAAATGAGCTGATCAGGCTCAAAAACACTTCATCTCAATCTCATGTGACCATTGCTCAAACAGCTATTGCAACTGTTCACATGACTCCTCTGTGACAACCACTCAAACAACTATTGCAGTTGTACACAGATTACATTGTCAGATAATCCACCTCAACCTCATGTGACCATTGCTTAAACAGCTATTGCAATTGCTCACACGACCCTCTGTGACAACCACTCAAATAGTTATCGTAGTTGTACACAGATACATAACCACTCAAACAACTATTGCAGTTATGTACAGAGTCACTTGTGCAATAACCACTCAATAGCTATTGCAGCTATGCACAAGTATTATCCGACCTCGTATGATAGCCACTCAAACAGCTATTGCAGCTTAGTCATACGGCCCCTTGTGACAACTATCCAACTATTGTTGTATTCATACACATGGTAACTCATTGGTCCACACGGAACACAATGATCATAACACATGGCACGTATGCCAAAAATGCATGAGAAAAAATTTTATTCTCGTTTTGTTTTCTTTGTCGTAATAATCTTTCCTTGTCGAAGCCCAAAGCTCACGACCATGCTTAATTTTATATTAAGACTTTTCACTTAAACAAACACAGGACACACAATCCAAATGTTTTAGACTCAACATAGGACAGACAGTCTGAGTTCTCAATCGCAAAGCCCTAAACTGATGCACCAATCTTAGGCTCGCGGATATGGAACTCACAATTTCCACATCAACTTAGGACACACAGTCCACAAAATCATTGTAGGACACTCAGTCTGTAACATCCTAAAATTCTAATATAATTAATTTGAAAAAAAAAGATTAAGTTATAAAAAAATAATGATATAATAAAAATAAAATATAATCAAGAGGTTTAGTGGTGAGAGTTTATTAGTATAAAATTTATTAGAATTGGTTAGTAAATACAAAAGAAAATATTAAATTAAAATAAATATATAAAAAAAAGAAGAGAATTAATATATATATATATATATATATATATATATATATATATATATATATGTGTGTGTGTGTGTGTGTAAATGGTGTACCTGATTACTCTTAAGTTTTAAAAAAAAGAAGAAAAGAAAAAGAAAATCTAAAATAACCTATGCCTAATGCACTATATATATTCACTGCGCACGAGTAGGGGACGGACGCGCCGCACAGGAGACCACGAGAGGAAGACATTTCTTTCTTTGGCAGTACAACTGTTACAATACATATATCCAAGAAGGCCAGTGAAGAGAAGAATAATTTTTAGGGAAGCTCTAATTCTTATCATAAATAATTTTTAGAGCACATTGGAGGTCTTCGAGAGGTGAGTAACAATACTTTTTACGAACCCTCTCCATGATTCGAATGATTGTTTTTGTTGACAGTTTTTTTTAATTGATGGATGAACTGATGTAGTAAGTATGTTCCCCTAAATCTAAAAGAAATTGTTTATTGCTAATTTATTGTTCTTTGAACGAAATTCTTGTGTTTAAGCCAGATGGTAAAATAACTAAAGTTTTGTACTGTACGTCCAAAACCTCACAGGAGTAGATTTTTCTTTTTTTTTTCTTTAACTACTTTTGTGAAGTCTCGTATGCCAAGTTCAATTCAATAGGCATTGGTGTCCCACTGACGCATGGTTTTACCTTCTGGGAGCATATAATTTTATTTAATTGAACTTTAATAGCTTAGTCGTAGCATGTATTAAATCCCATTTTGCTTATGGTTTAAAAAGAGAATAAGTATATTTGATTGTTATAATTTAAAATATGGTCGACATGTTCTATTTGAGATATAAATGATATATGTTTGTGAGTGAAGTTTGTTGTTATGCCTCCTAAGATAGATGCATTGACTTTTGACATCGCCATTTAATGGGATGTCGAAATTAAGATATGAGACAAAGAATCCATTTTATGAACGAGGCTCTCGGGTCACCGTTAATGAGAGGCAAGGAACCCATTTAATTACGAGGTTCTCGGGTCACCATAGGGGCAAGGAGTCAATTCTAAAATGGGATTCCCGAGTCACCATGGGGCACAAAATCAATTCTAGAATGAGGTTCTCGGGTCACCACAAAGAGGGTGGCAAGGAATCAATTCTAGAACGAGATTCCCGAGTCACCATCGGGGCAATGAATCAATTCTAGAACGAGGTTCTCGGGTCACCATAAAGAGGGTGGCAAGGAATCAATTCTAGAACGAGGTTTCCGAGTCACCGCAGACTAGGGGCAAGGAACCAATTTAACGAGGTTCTCGAGTCACCGAATTGGGCAAGAAACCAGCACGAAGTGGGGTTTCCGAGTCACTGGATGATTGTGTTATTGTGCGATGTGTGGTTACTTTGTTTAATTAATATATGATATTTGATTACGTCGTCGTTATATGATTGTTGTAATTAAATGTATTTTCTATGAACATTATTTTGGAAAATTAGCGGGTACCATGGACAGTTTTTTCTGCCGGCTGAGAACATCGCTATTTTCGAAATATTTTATAACTGTATTGTTGTTCACTGAGATTTTATATCTCATTAAAAAGTGTTGTTTTCAGAGCCCGAGGACATCATTGTTGCGGACACCGAGGCTTGAAGAACTACTTTCTTTTTAGCTTAGCTGGTTAGTATTGTAGCATGGCTTACGAGTGCCATGCAGACATCGTTTATTATTTTTAGTTTTTCTTCTCGGATTGTAGTTAGACACCCGGTTTTGAGGCTTTCCTTTTGATTTGGTTGTATTCAGAGTTACTACTTTATTTAATGAGACATTTTCCAAACTTATATAAATGAGAAAATTTTTATGATTAACATATTTTAAATAAATGTATTAAAGGATTTTTATACAATTTATTTTGGGTTACTAATGTAACGAAGGGCGCTACACAGTCCCATGACATAGATCCTTGATCTACGTGTCCACAGAACACTAGAACCCCGACGTCTCGGTCCCTAGGTTCATTTATCTGCTTGTAAAACACTTTGCTCAGTGAAAAACAAATACAAAACAAAAGCTTCGAAAACTTATCCAAGTTTAACGGAATAATTTTACTAAATAAAAATCCTCTTATAGAAATCCTTTTTCTGTTAAAAACGTTGATAAAACCTGAAAATTATTGATAAGTTCTTTTATTTTCCAATTATTTCATTTCTGAAAATAATTCTCAATAAAATTCAACTTTTAAAAAGTATTCAATAAATCAATTCATAATAATAAAATAACTATATATTTAATCTTTTCCAAAAATTTTAAGAAAATTCTTTTTATAACTTAAATAACTTTTCTGTTAGAAGTAATTGTTCTGGCTGCTATATAACGTTATTTTCGGAACTTAATCACTTTAAATAACATTTTATAATAAAATTGAATTTATTTTGGAAAAATTAGAGCCTGTGAAAAATTTCACAGTTTCGCCCTTACTGTCACTTATTGACACAGTTTCCACAAAATATTATTAAAATAATAATTTTTTTCACTTTTCTCAAAATTTCCCAAATTAATCACTCTGATTAATTATCTAAGCTTATTAAGCTTTTATCCTTAAATTAATTTTAAACACTGACCAATGTCAGGTTTCTCAGTCCCACACTCAACAGCAGATAAAATTTCAATCACAGAATAGCATGACATATATCAATTCATAACATGCATCACAATTATAATATAACCAAATAATTATAATCATGTAAATCCACATATCACATAAACTCAATTACTCAGGTAAGTATCTAATCAATCCAGCAGTTAACAGTAAACAATGTAATATGATAAACTATTTTCTACAAAAAATTAACAAATGACTCCAAAAATATGCATGTGATTATCTTAAACTCCTCAGGCATACTCCCCTTGCCTCTTGAAGATTCGAGTATTTGTTTTCCGAACGATTTCCCGATTTGATCTTTGTTTCCTTCGTACACTCAAGATAATCAACAACGATTTATCCTTCACAACAAATCATCACAAAATTAATGAAAATCAAACAAAAAATCTTTCTAAACCATATGGTAATGGTTCGGCCTACTCAAGATCATTAGGCTAAGGATGTTAAAAAATTTCTAACTTATGGATTTATGATCCTTAAACATGATGGAGACTTAATCAATGATCATGAACCAAGAACTTTGAATGAAACTCATCTAGTTCCATGACTAGGGTTTCGGTTTTTCACAAAATAAAAATCTAGGGATTTTGAAATTTTATCAACTCTTGGATTCAACAAACATAGGTAACTTAGAGTTGGATTTAAGTGTCACAAGACAACTTTTGAATCAAAATTCATCCAACAAAAAAATTTAGGGTCTCGGCCCTTTTGGAATAAATAAGCTAGGGTTTGATTTGTGGTTTTCAAATCACTTGTATACAATAGTTATCATGATATCAAGAGATTAAATCATGAATCATGGCTTAAAGTTGAAAGAAAATCCAAGAACACCTATTTGACATAGGTTCGGCCTAGCTTAGAAAAATAAGGAAGAAATTTCTCATGATCACATGCTTATAGATGATGAAAATAGAGATGATTATGAGATTATTTCAATTGGTTTCATGTCAAAAGGATTTTTCTACAATTAGTTATGAATTTTTGAAGAAAGCTTCAAGAACTTTGAATCATATGAAGAACATGATGATCAAAGGCATAAAATCAAGAATCTTGTGAAGAGAAAAGCTTAGAATAGCAAGATTAAGAGAGAATACCTCTTGGTGATCAAATAAAATGATGATTTGGATGATGTTCTTCACAAAATCACCTTGGTGTTCTAAGTGTTCTTGAGAAGTTTAGAGAGAAAGATGAAGATGCTGAGGATTTAGAGCAGTTTTGGTAATTTGGACATATCTCTCAATGTACTTGTCCGTTTTTTATGATCTTTATGTCGTTGGAAAGAAAAGAGAAAGAGGAACAACTTTAATGTAGAAAGGTTTTCGTGATTCATAACAGAAAATGGTCAGAATCGCTATGCAAAATCTGGCGAGTATGAACACCTATGGTTGTTCTTGGAGTTCTTAAGAGAAAAGCTTGAACTTTGGAGAGAAATGGCATGAAATGAAATGAAGAAATTGCCTAAGTGTGTTTCTAAAGATGGGGAGCCGTGGGTTTAGGGGCAATGTGGTCCAAAATCCTAATGGCAAGGCTTGTAAAATTCATGGAAAGCTAGGGGTAAAATCGTCATTTCCATGCAAAATATCCTATTGTCATAAATGCGCCATTATGGCCATTATGACTCGGATAGGATCGTCATAAATGCTCGTCACATCAGCCACCTCAGCTCCGTTGCTGACTCCCTGATTCATTTGACGCAGGTTTTTCCTAGAGATATCTCGACGTTTTTGCCCGCAGCAAATATAATATTTTAATTTTACGCTAAATTTTTCAAAACTTCCAGTATCGTAGTCAATACGATAAAAACATTTTTCATCTCGTTCACGAATTAAAATTAAGTTTTCTGAGCAGTAAACTTTTTACTGTCAGTGAAAACACAAAAAAACGGTAGATCGGTTTCCATCTGAATTTTCAACCAAAAACTTCCCCGTAACCCTATGAAAATAAGTATAACAAGGAAATGAACTTGGTTTATCCAAAATCATTTTTTAAGTCTCAGATAAAAATATACGTGTTTATATATTTATTACCGATATTAGAAAGCAGCGAAAATCGGGGTGTTACACTATCTCTATATCCAAACAAAGAATTTTAAGAATGACAAAACCTAGTTATTATATACAAACATGAAAGTTTTAAAATGAATGGAATTTAAATGAAGCAATTCAATTTTCCTAGAATTTTAATTCCCCTAGAATTTTCAAATCCCCATTCAAGCATACACTTAAAGATATTCTAAAACATAACGATAATGTTATGATATTTGTGGTGGGTAAAAACTGTTTTGGGAAGAAACCCTAAAAATTGTGCATGGACGAAGTCATAGTGGTATGAACATAACTATGGGAGTAGCATTCTCATAAAGATAGTATTATATTTTTTTACATCGGATGTCGGACAAAGTTGTGTGATGTTCTTCTCGTAAGGAAGAGGAAAAACATGCACACACAACACAATACAGTAATGACAGAAAGCAAGTGAATCGTTGCAATGCAGTATAGTACACAATAGAGGTCTTTGAAGGGTTGAAGAGTTATTATGGCATTAGTTGGTGGCACTCACTGCATCAACATCAAAGGCTGAACCTTTCTCTCATCTTTGTTTTCTTTGTACTCAAGTCAAACCATATCCCTTTAAGAATATATATATATATATATATATATATATATATATATATATATATATATATATATATATATATATATATATATATCTGTGTGTCTATGTGTGTTTAAAGGGATGAAATTGGAAAATAATTAGTTTAAATTTATATATTTTTCTCTGAAATTTTGTCTTCGGAGATTTCATTTTAATCTCAATGCTAATTATTTAATTGTTTCTAAAGCTATAGTAGTTGTTTTTATAACATTTCACCCATTACAATACTGAATATAACTTTTTGATGTGATTGCTTCTTTTTCAGATCTCTTTACACCAAATCAGCTTCTTTAGTAAAAGTTTAGCACTGTTTAAATTTCACTTGTTGATGAATGATTTGTGGCAGAAAATAAGAATTTTTTATTCACTTCATGGCCGCTTGTTGTTGTTGAAGGGTGATATCCCTGCAAAGATCTCTGACTTACGTGACAAACTTTCAAAACTATATCAATGGAGGATGATTCCATTAGGAAAGGGATTCTATGAATTCAGTTTTGCTTCTCAAAGGGAATTGCGTAGTGTCTTGGCCGTTGGGGCTTGGAACCTTCAACCAAGGCTATTGCGTCTTTTTCAGTGGCCTCCTGATTTTATTCCTAATAAGCAGAAACAATCTCATGCTCAATCTTTGGGTTAGAATTCATGACTTGCCGCTGGAATATTGGTGCTCAAAATTGTTATTTGAAATTGCTTTGCGGTTTAGGTACTCCAATAAGTTTGGATGAAGCTACCCGTGCTCGGGCATTAGTGGATGTTGATTTAACAGGAAGCTGCTCAAGGAGATTATGGTAGAACGTGAAGGTTTTGCATTTCCTGTCGGTATCGAATATGAGAAGCTTCCTTCTTTTTGTTCTCATTGTAAATCAATTGGGCACTTGGCTTCGACTTGTAAATTTGACAAGGAGAAATTGGTGCATAATGATCCACCTTTGGTGCAGAAGACTAAGCAAGCTTATGTCCTTAAGGTCCCAAAGCAAAAATCAATTGACATTAATGGGCAGAATGATACATCACCGGGCGAAAAATTGAGTGATAGTGAATCGGTTGAGACAGTCTATGAGGAACTTTTATCCCCTGATCATGTCTCAAATTCCATTCCACAGAACTCATCTTCGATTGCAACAAATGTTGTCAATGGCTCTACAGAGAAGACTGCAACTAATGTTGACTCTACAGTCAAGGATACTCTGGTGCCCGAGCATTCCAAAGCTACCGACGATTTAACAATTAGTTCAAAGGGTACACCGACTCCAGTGTCCGTGCATTCCAAGGCTATCTGTGATTTAACAGTTAGTGGTAAGAATATTTAGACTCCTGAGATTTTCAAAATCTTAGCGCTTTTCCAACTGTTGTTCAGAATCATTTTAATGTTTTATCTGCTTGGTTGGAAAAGCAAAAAGATACAAGTACTTCAAAGGAAGGAGAGCAAAATAATAATGTTGCTGAAGACGGTTTCACGGTGGTTACATCCAAATCTCAGAAAAAGTATAACCTGAGACTGAATAAAAAACCTAATTCTAGGTATGCTTGATTATCGTTTATTTTCCATGGGTTTTTGTTTTTGTCCCCCCATGTTGTTGTTTTATTTTTTATTTTATTAATAAATTTATGGTGACTTGTCACCTTGCTTAAAAAAAAGCTTTCCATTTTTCATATATTCTTCTAAATTTTGATAGGTTATAATTATGTCTTTCCTTGTAATATTTGCTGATAAAGTCCAAAGCTTTCTTCTGAACTTTCAGCTTATTTTAGAAAATGTGGCATGGATTTGAAGATTGGTGACATTTGCTTCATTATTGTTTGGTTGCTCATGGTTTATTATAGTTTGTCTCCTTTTAATTAACCCCCAAGTGATGAACATGTTAAATGTTTTGCTATATTTTGGTCTCGTTGCTTTTCCGATCCATTTCCTTCTCTTGCAATGAGGTTGTAGCTGTTTCAAAAAATATACCTAGTACCCCCTCTGGACTTAATTATAAGCAAAAAAGCACCTATATTTTTTGGACTTAAATATAAGCAAAATCCAACCAACATAACTCTATTTAATGTAAGTATTCCAAAAATCAAGAAAATTAACCAATCAAACAAATTCTCCTTTACTTTTCCAAGAGCATTGCATATTTCCAATACAATTAAATTATAGTTTAGTAATTATAACTCATTTTTTACATAAATTAAGACAATTAAACTAAATTAACTAACTTCCTTAATAAGTTTGAAATTAGTTATTTTTACTTATAATTGTGTCCGAAGGTAGTATTGAAGACGCTAGAAAGCTTCTTTTTTTTTTGATTAATCAAAGTATATATATGAATCGTGTACGAGGGGCACTCAAACCTGTATACAAAAAATCCCAAGAAAAGGAAATATAACTACCATACTGATTGAATAAAACCAAAACAATATGTCTATTACACAAACTCTAAGAACACCATAATAACAAAACCCTGAGGTTAAGAACACCATGTATCTTAACTATTTTATGTCTTAGCTATTGTTCTGCTCCAACCCTGACATGATGACACCATTCCCAAAAAGCATTAAAACTCCACCACTGAAGTTCAACAGGCATAAAACAGAAACATCACAATAGCAGTTTAGGGAGAACCGATGCCCCATAGGTGCCAATCAAACAACCCACCTCCTTTGTAACTCCACTGCCGAAACAGAGAAGAGATAAGAGCAAATGTAAGCACCAAAAAGATATACTAAAAACGGGTCACCCCAAAAAGGTTCCTAGAAAACAAGATCACCCCAAACAGATGCCTCCTTCTTGTTGCAGAAACAAAAAACAACAAGCAAAACAAAAACAGATAGCACCTCACATCTGCCCTCTAGAGCCCATTGGCATACATACCATTGGGCTAACACACCAATCGGAGAAGGAGAAAATTCCTCCTAATTTGAGTTTAACCCTGTACCAGGACCTTATTTTTATCAGGTCCAGAACACCTAACAGATTTGCCTCCTCCTGCTGAAAAATTTTCCCGTTTCTTGCTAACCAAATGGACCAGATTGTAGCAAACCAAGGAAACATCCAAATCCTTTGAAGTTTCTTCCCCCTAACCAGTCCAAGATGATTTTTGAAGTGTATTTTGGGTTCAGCAGGTAGTGTCACTTGAAGGCCAAGCCACCTGTAAACATTCCCCCAAGTCAAGAAAGCGAATCTGCAATTGAAGAAGAGATGAGGTACATTTTCAACCCCCAGCTGACACAGAGAACAAGAAGAGATTTGGGTAATATTCCTCCTCTCTAGATTGACCCTGGTTGGAATCCTATCTAAAATCGTTTGCCATGTAAAGGTCTGGACTTTCATAGGAACCAAATTGAACCAGAATTTTTCAAAGAATTTGTTCCTTACCACCTCCACTTGGTTAGCCAGAGACTGTTTAAGTAACAGAATTTGATTATATGCAGATTTTGAAGAATATTCACCATCCGGGTTGTAAATCCAACACCATTTGTCCTCTCTATCGTATGAAAACTCATGAGTTAATTGTCCTCATAAACTCCGGTAGCAAATCCTCTTCCCAAGCGAACAAAGATCTCCTCCACCTAAAATTCCACGACCGCGAACCGTCCCTCCAAACCCCCACATATGCAATCATATCATCTTTATTCTCTGATATTTGAAGAAATCTATAAAATCTCTCTCTTAATCCAAAATTCCCCGTCCACGGATCAACCCAAAAAGAAGATGTTCACCCATTCCCAACCAATTTTTTCAGGCCGTTTTTGAACCAATCTTCTCCCTGATTTATGAGGTCCAAACTATTAACATCTTTCCACCAATAGGAATTTTGAGATCTTACCAATGAAGCATGAAAGTTCCAAGGGTTAAAATATGTCCTATATCTTTCCTTCACCACAGATTTCCATAATGCGTCCTTTACACTCAACAGACTCCACTTCCACTTTCCAAGCAAGCTCTTATTAAAGTCCTCCAAATTCCTAACTCCTAAACCTCCTTTCAACTTTGGTTTGCACACCACCTCCCACTTCACCCAAGGTATTTTGTTTTTATCTTCCGAACCACCCCAAAGGAACTTTCGTTGCATTTTTGTTAGCAGCTGCAGAACCTTCTTAGGGGCCTTCATAAAAGATAGGAAATACACCGACAGGTTGGATAGAACCGAATTTAGAAGAACTGCCCTCCCCCCATAGAGATGTGTCATCCCCTCCAAGAAGACAGCTTTGCTTTGAATTTATCAATGATCGGTTTCCATGTAGCAAGCCTTCTCGGATTAGCTCCAATCGGAAGACCCAGATATGAAAAAGGTAACCTCCCGATCTTAATTACAATTTAAAAACTCCGTCGCCACTTGCAAAAATCGTTCCTCCACATGAATGCCGACAATGCTACTTTTGTGAAAATTAACTTTCAGACCCGATACTAGTTCAAAACAATGGAAGATAGCTTTAAAGGTCCACAGATTTTCAAAACTAGCCTTCCCTGCAATAATTGTGTCATCGACAAACTATAGATGAGAAATTTTAATTTGGTTTTGACCCACACTAAAAGTTCAAATCTTCCCAAACTCTCTGCTCTCCGAATTAGACCACTTAGCCCTTCAGCCACAATAAGAAAGATAAATGGAGCCAAGGGATCGCCTTGCCTAATTCCTTTTGAGACCCGAATCTCCTCAGTGGGTAAGCCATTTACCAGAATAGAAGTGGAGCCCGAGAAGATGCAAGCCTTCATCCAAGACCTCCATTTTTATCCGAGGCCCAGATTGAACAACATATCCTCCAAAAAGACCCAATTAATCGAGTCATATGCTTTCTCGAAATCCACTTTGAACAAGAGGCAATCTTCCTTTTTTTTTTCTTCGCTAGATCCACCACTTCATTCACCACAAGAACACCATCTAAAATTTGCCTACCAGTAAGAAATGCTGACTGGTTTAGCGAGATTACTGAGTTCAACACCAATTTTAATCTCCTTGCTAGAATTTTAGCGATGATTTTATATAAGCAATTTTAATGTCCTTGCTAGAAAGCTTCTTGATTTGTATTCTCGTGTTCCACATGGTTTCTTGAAGTGGGACCGGCAAAAAAGACTCACATGTGAAGAAATTAATAAAAATAGGACAAGCATACCGTGTTTCCAAGTAGTTTACTAATATTTGTAAGTCTTATCCGTTGCATGCAGTGTATGTTAGAATATCAACATCTCTATGTCCTTTTACAAATTTCAACTATTCAAAATAAATTAACAAGGCTCAGTGTTCAAGACTTCTTTGTTCTATTGTTCATATCAAGGTTTTTCTTAATAAAAAATTGCAACTATGCCCTAGTTAGATTTTTTCAGCCTTTCATGAGGCAATTTCTTTATTAAAGCTTATATCAACTGAAGTGAAATCCCAGTGCTGAGGTTTATGTGCAAACCTTGGAGGATAGAGTAAGCCTTGCATGAATTGCCTTTTTTGCAAATAATAGTTGTTTGTCCTGATTGCTTGGGTTAGCAATTACTACAACCCAAAGTTGAATGTTCACATTATTGATAGCTTTCTTTAAGAGAATGTCTGAGGCCTGAGCCTTGAGATATTTAACAAGTTTTACAAGTGTGGAAATTGAGGAGAGTCAAAGCATTGTCACTTTGGTACCGTCAAAGATCTCATCAAAATAAATCCTACAATTTCTGTCCACTCTAGACCTCTCAATCTTGCTGATTTGCTAATTTCTTTCACAGTAAAAGAGCATCCTGGGACCAAGTTTTCAATTCACGAGATGAATTGAAACAAAAGTGATGTTGCGTCAAATTTGTTTACTTTCCTCCCAGCTCGGTATGTTGCTTGGAAGTGCTGTACATTTGTCAATAAATCCCTGCCATAATGAGTGCACTAGGTAACCACTGGTTATGAGGTTCAAAGAAGAGTTAGTATATTTTAAAGTTTGAGAGAGAAATTGAGTGATATTATTGCTTAATTTTTGGAGAGTTGCTAAATAGTTTCTGCATCCTCTACTAGCAACTCCCATTACAATTTTGTCTTTTTGATAAAAGAAGGACTTATTAAGAAACAAGTGCAAGTGGATGACAAATCCTCATGATATAAAAAAAACAACAAAAAATACAAGGAGAAAAAATTAACTATTAACTATAAAAAAATGCAACAAAGCATGGCAATCTCTCTACAGATCTCAGAGACACCCCCGCTAGTGCTAAAAAAAAAGTTGTGAGCAGAACACCACGAAGAAGCTAAAAGAACCACTCTATACCGAATGAGCTCAAGAGGCAACCAATGCCCTGGAAAGATCCTAGCATTTTGTTCCAAATAAATGCACCAAAGAACAACAAAGCAAGCACAATGCTAAAACTTTTTAGCATCTTTACTAGAGCCACACCCCCTCCCCCAACAGAAAAAAGTAATACTCAAGAACATTTGTAAATCATCCCACGGGAAAACCCTATGTTCACAAAAATTACCCAGCAGATTGTTCGAGAGAAAGGAAGCCATCGAGCAATGCATTTTACAAATGAGAACCACACAATTTTTACAAATCAAAGGAATTATTTATGTGACATTGCTTTTAACCGGAGTTTTTATAGGAAAGGGTCCTTATATCATGTGGAAACAACTTCTAACTTTTGTAATCGCCTTTGAATACAATGGTTTAGTCACAAATCACGGTTGAAACTTGTAAGTTATTTTGGCACATGTTTCATTGATGCCCCCAAATGGAAGACTGTTAAAAAGTTCTATTAGGTCGATAATGTACCACATACTAATTTGCCTGTTGTAAATAAAATGAAAATTCTGAATTTTTTTCTCCCTAAATGTTACTAAAGTGTTATGTTATGCATGATTATCCATGCTGTTAAAATGCTTCATTTTTTTTCCCCTTCCATTGTTCATTGGTGTAGGCAAGCTTAATCTATTTATTGATAACGACATGCTAAAAAAATCACTTATCTTTGAACAGTGGGATTTTTATACAACATAATATAATATAATTTTCCAATTCTTTTTTCCCTTATAAAGCATTCTTCTTTATGTTGTCTTCCATTTTATAAATGATGTCTTGGTCATCAGACTTAATGATTCAAGCACAAGATGTACTCCATTTTGTTTCTGTTTATCTAAACAAGTAATGAATGAAAATATGAATTTAAGATATCTACAAATTGCCATAATTATATAATCATATATTTGATATTGAAAGATGCTTCTTCATTTCTTGCTTAATTATGCTTTATTTAAACCGTCCAAAATCTATTGATTTGCCTCTCTTTTTGGGAAATCACTAGAATGGAAAGGAAGAAAAGGAACATATATACAAAATCCACATGATTACACAAGTTTGTAGGAAAAACTAGATCTAGAAAAAGGCATTCCAAATTTAGGGTTTCTTATCCAAAACTACAATTCCATATCATCAAAAGAACTGTCATCAATAAGGGGCAGACCGCTACCTTCACCATTTCTCATAACACACTTAGAACGACCATCATTGGAGACATGAAGTAACTACCAAACAACATTACCTAGTTCTACAATTCCTCAGGATAGGGATTCTCACTGCCAAGTGCAGCTGGCTCCTGTAACAAATGCAGAAAGTTGATTTATCTTCATAAAATGGTTGCACAACATTTACTTTACCATATATATTTCATGTTAACATTTTCTTTGACTGGAAGTTTAAAGCCATTACCTAGTTAAGCTTATGTAGCAGTGACATCAGGCATGAATGAATTGACGCTTCTTTGGTATCCATCGGGTGTGGTGCATACCCGTCTTTTGGAGTTATAGTGAACTTTGGCTTCTTTTTGCCATAAACCTCAACAGCTGCTTCTTCATTTGACAATGATGATTCAGATGAATGAACTGACATCTCTTTGAGATATGCCAAGTGTGGTGGTACATGCCCCTCTTTTGGAGTTATAGTGAACTTTGGCTTCTTTTTGCCAAATGCCTCAGCAGCTTCTTCTTCATTAGGAAAAGATGATTCAGATGTATGAACCGACACTTGCTTTCCTAAATATGGTATGTACTCTTCTTTGGGAGTTATAGTCAACTTTGGATTCTTTTTCTCATAAGGCTCAGCAACTTCTTCTTCATCAGGCAAAGATGATTCTGGTGAATGAACTGACACTTCTTTGGTATCCTCTGAATGTTTACCATTCAATCTTTCTATAGCTTGCTTAAACTCTTCCTTCCTTTTGCCATAAGCCTCAGCAGCAGCTTCTTCGGTATCAAAAGTACCGAGCCATTCTCTCTTATTTTGAATTGGGTTTCGAATCTCAGCTGCAAACCTTCCCCATTTCCTACGTCGAACTCCTACATACTTGCTACTTGACTTGATTTTTTTCTTGTTTCTGGTCATAAGATGTTTTCTGGGCTTTGTTCCGTTATTCTCACCACTGATGTCATGTGGTGAAAGCATGGGACTCGGAACCAAAATTTCCTTTACAAATCGTTTGCAACCATTTGATTGAAAGCCACCATTAAATGCTTTCTCATCTTCGTCGCTGGAACAATCTGTGGCGTCTGGATCACTATATGAAATTCGGATTTTCTTAAAAGAACCCATTTTTTTCTTTGTTGGTTGTAAGTTTTTTTTCCCCTTACAATTCTTACTTGTTTCTGAGGTTGCCTGGGCAAATGAAAGAAAGTAATCTGAAAAGAACAAAGGATTTAGGAAAAGGGAGAATGAAATCGAAATTCAAGAAATTTTCAGTATCCAGATCAACCCAAAATCTTCAAAAGCCTAAAACATTCAAATCCAGTAGAAAGTATTGCATTAAAAGCTAAAGATTTAATAATAATTTTTTTTTTTGTGTGTGAAAAATAATGTGAGTGTAAAACCTCTAAAATCCATGCCATGAATTCCTATGTATCAAAAGCAGAATTATAGAATCAATGGATAAGCACATACCTTTTTGAACTTTATCTCAATAAACAAGGTTGGATAGGGTTGTTTGAGTCTTTGATGAAGAGAGAGGGGTGGCATGTAAAATGTTGATGAGTGAACAAAAGTTAAATAAAATAGTGGCAAAGAAACTACTGCATAGCGAGTAAAATAGGGAGACAAAGAAACTGATTCACAGCTAGTACAAGAACTGACCAGATTCAAAACAAAACGACAAGTATATTCGTGGTTTCATTCTCATTTTAAGGAAAAACAACAGGGAAACTAAAATCCGGCAATTTATAAATACTTACCAATTATACACCAAATTTAATATTGACTAAATATCTCATATATTTTCTCTCAAAAAAAAAAATCTCATATATTTGAAAGGTTACATATTAATAGCTTTCTAAATGATACATATTTCAAAAATAAAATGTTGGAAACAGAATTAGGTAGTCAATTGTGAGCCTTAAATGGAGATTATGGGTAATGATTATTTTTGTGTTTTTGACATATACAATCCCCTCTCCCCCTAGAGACTTTTGGAGTGGGTCCACTAGTTTGTAATTACCTCCATGAACGAAGCAATCATATATACAACTCCACTTCAACTCAATTCCAACATTATTACACACAAAAAAAAAAACTACATTTAAAGACTACGAGAAGCATTTTTTTTTCCCAAGGAGTGGCTAATAAGAGGTCTTTTAAAGGGAGGGAGAGAGGGGAAAAGAGCGGAGGGTATTGCGGGAATTTGAATACGTATATTCACAAATATCTCGTAGCTTAATCAACTAAGTTGTCTCAATTGGCTGAGATACTTTCAATACTACCTTTGATAGTATGGAAAAAAAAACATTGGGAGGGATTCCCATTAAATGCCTAAACATTCTTTTTCACCTATCAAATAGAAATATTATTAAAAAAAATCATTTGACTACATTTGTCCTGAGACAAAATATATTTATTTTTTCCAATTTTTTTATTCAAATTAATATAAATATATCATGCCTAAAACCTGTTATATTTTATCCTACTTAATTTTTTATTAGATACACTTCACTTCACATCAAAATTATTTATAATTCAGTCAAAAGTATTTATTTATTTATTTATTTGCATTTTTTTTTCAAGTGTGTAACGTAACTAGTCAAAAGTATAGTGAAAAGATTATGTTATTACGAATGTGATAATTTTCTTCGCCAAAAACTGACCAAATACAAAATATTTTTTTCCAATGCTTCTTACTTCTTACTAATTAACTTGTAATATTTTGGAGAAAAAATTATCTCATACCATTCTTTTCTTTTTTTCCTTCTAAAAGACTTTGCATTAAATTTTTGAAGATAAATATCAAAGTATGTTAGTAAACTTTTACAATTTAAGTAGAACGGTGATTGCTTATCCTTTTTGTGACTAAAAAAATTATATTTTATACTTTTGAAACTTGATAAATTAATGTACGAGATTAATCCTAATGCAATAGTAAGTTTTGTCAATTAAATAAAAAATTGATTACTATTAAAGTTTTTTTTATATTTTTTTCAAATGCTCTACTATTTAACTTGTAATATTTTGGAATCCTAGCCCAATAGTAAATTTTGTCATTTAAATAAAAAATTGATTCTATTAATGTTTTTGAATATTTTTTCCAATGCTTATTACTATTTAACTTGTAATATTTTGGAGAAAAAATATGTCATACCATTCTTTTTTTTTCTTCTAAAAAACTATGCATTTAATTGTTTAAGATAAATATCAATGTATGTCAGTAAACTTTTACAATTTAAGTATAACAGTGAGTGCTTATCTTTTTGTGACTAAAAGATATATTTTATACTTTTTTTTATAATAGATATATTTTATACTTTTTTTTTATTAAAGATATATTTTATACTTTTGAAACTTAATAAATTGTTGAACGAGATAAATCCAAACGCAATAGTAAATTTTATCATTTAAAGAAAAAAATGATTACAATTAACGTTTTGAATATTAAAGAAAAAATATGTTTTATCATTTTGATGATAAATTAATAATTAAATTAAATTGTAAATAGAATATTATTGTCCTAGGTGCGATCATACAACCACTATTACACCGGATCCCTTCAGAACTCCGTAGTTAAGCGTGTTTGGGCGAGAGTAGTACTAGGATGGGTGACTTATTGTGGGACCACTTTTACCCAACATTTTAACCAACATGTGATTGACCCAAGTTGTAAGGGACTTGGACACCTAAAGCAAAAGCTCAGGGGTTCGAATCCTGACTCTTGTGTATGGAGAAAACCTGGTTGGGAGGGAAGAACCCACTTTGAGAAGTTCTCCATTGCGATTGCATCCCTCGGCTTCCGTTCTAGTGCTTATGATTCTGCTTTGTTTCTCAGGTCCACTTTTCATGGTCGTATTATACTCTCTTTATCTGCTGATGACATTATCATTATAGGGGATGATGCTGATGGGATTGCAGAGTTGAAATTGCAATTAGCCCAACAATTTGAGATGAAGGAATCAGGTACTCTTCGCTATTTCTTGGGGATTGAAGTTGCCTACTCTCCTAGATGTTATCTTCTTTCTCAATTAAAGTATATTGACAACATTCTTGAACAAGCTCGTCTCTCTGATACACGTGCAGCGGACACCCCTGTGGAGCTTAATGCTCGATATGTCTCCTCTGAGGGTGTCCCTCTATTTGATCCCACTTTGTATCCTACACTGGTTGGTAGTTTTGTGTATACCATCACTAGACCTAATATTGCTTATGCAATACATGTTGTTAGTCAGTTACTCAGTTTGTTGTTGCTCCTACTACAGTGCATTGGGTTGTTGTTCTTCGCATTCTTCGTTACCTTCGGGGCACTCAATTTTAGAGTCTTCTTTTTCCCTCCTTTTCTTCTTTGGAGTTGCGTGCATACTCTGATGCTGACTGGGATGGTGACCCCACTGATCGTAAGTCTACCACAGGATTTAGATTTTTCTAAGAGATTCTCTTATTTCTTGGAAAAGTAAGAAGCATGACATTATCTCTCACTCTTCTACAAAAGCTGAGTATCGTGCTACGTCATCCACCACCGTAGAAATAGTTTAGTTGTGTTGGTTACTTTCTGATATGGGTGTCTCCCTCTCTGACTGACACCTATGTATTGTGATAACATGAGTGCTATTCAAATTACTCGCAACTCAGTCTTCCATGAACGCCCCAAGCATATTGAGATTGACTGTCATTTCACTAGACATCATTTTCAGCAGGGGATCATCATTTTTACCCCTTGTTTCTTCCTCCATGCAACTTGTTGACTTGTTCACAAAATCGCATTTCGCTCCACGCTCCACGTTTTCGTTTCTTAACTAGCAAACTCTTGATGCCTCCTATTGATGCATAACGAGTTTTGGGGGGGGTGGTGGGAGGTGTTAGATAATATAGGGCTTTTATGCTTATATCTATTGTCTATCCTTAAGGGTAGTTTAGTCATTTTACTTATGCATTTATATTTACTCTTTATCTTTATTGTACTTGCTAATTTTGACTATTTCGATGTATTTGAAATCCTAGCAGCTTTTCTTCTTCTCCATTAGATTCTCTCTACATCTTCTCGTCTTTCTTTTAGCATTGTTATGTACTATTCTTAACAGCCACATCACAACTTTTTATTTTATACTATTTAAACAATCATTCACTCTAAAGGCGTAACTCCAAAAATTTCACCAAATAGGTCCTACACCCCATCCTTATTTACATTTATGTTTGTTTCAATTTTCGGAGGAAGGTAGTTATCATAATTTTCTTTTTTTCTTCTTTTTTTTATTGAAGATCTTATAAAAGAATCAAAATAATTATCTTTACATGCGAATGTCACATCATCCTACTCCAATAATACAACACAACAAAAATATATTCTTATTTTCAAGGACTAGCTAAACAACTATCATTAGAGTTGCTCTGAACTAATCAATTGTAACTAAACGCATCTAATGATCGGGTCCTTTAGTATGCCTAATGGATGCAGTGAATATCAAAGGGCTTAATGTTGAAAAGTTAGCCCACCAAAGGTCTTAACTTGCGCAACTTTTAGTCACCATTCAAGCTTCGATACCGTGTATTAATATTTTCGGTGTAATTTCTAGTCTTCTATAATAGTTGCTTGTAGGTTATTTTTCTTTTTGGGCTTCTTACGCCACTCAAAAGTAACCATACACAATATATACATTAATTTTAGTGGAGGAATAAAATATATTATGTGTGGCAAATGCAGGAGGATAATAATAAGAAAAGAATATCAGTATCTGGAAGGAGGAAAATGGAAATACGCTATTGAGTGAATTGATGCATTGCTTTTCATAGTTGGGGCTCAACCGCACTAATACTGTCTAATTAGTTTATAATGATAATTAGCTTCTAATGTTAAAGAAAATTTTACTTTATAATTAAAGAATAAGGAAAAGAGAAATATCTGTGAACTCTAACACTGTGTTTGGGAAGAATAAGAGAAGAGAGAAATAAGGAGGAGAAAAAGAGAAGAGAGTTAGGGACTTTCTCTTGTTTGGTAGAGAGAAGAAATGGAGAAGAGACAAAACAAAAAGTGATGGGTTCCACCACTTTTTATTTCTCTCCAAATATGAGAAGAAAGAAGAGAGAAAAATGGAAGAGATGTGTATATTTCCATCAATACCCTTAAAAGAAATAACACTTTTATCTTTTCTCCTTATTTCAGGGACATTTTTGTCCTTTTGAAAATATTATTATTTCTCTCTTCTCTCTTTCTACTTAACTAAACAAAAGGGAGAGAGGAGAAAACATCTCTCTCTCTTTTATTTCTTTCATTTTTCTCTCATACCAAACAATATAAAAATCTATTCTCTTTCTCATCTATTTCTTTCTCCCTTATTTCTTTCTTACCACTTTCTTCTGTGCAACCAAACAAAACATTATGTGAACCATGGTCCAGGGATTTATTTTTTATAATGAACCAGGGTTATTTAAAACATGTTATCTCCAACTAATTCGTCTTAACGCAAATTAATTGCGATGATTTTTTATGTTAGAAATTATATTTAACGTGTTTTCTCATGTTAGGTTTGGGTTATCCTTTGGCTTATTCTGACTCACCCCAATATTCCACATTTGTTTAAAATTCATATTTATGTTTTACAATTAGGTATAAGCTATAAAATTTAACGAGTTAAATCAATATCATTTTGCTTAAAATGACAATATATTTATATTGTAAAATATACTTTGCTTTTAGTTTCTTTTTAAAATCTATGATTTAAGTATACATATTGCTCAAATTTTACATATTTAATTATATTGGACTTTGATTAACCCGAGTCGTGTTGAAAAAACCTATTTAAGGGGACAAAACTTTCTTGACACATTTTTTTCGTATACAAAACTCAAGCCGGGGACTTTACTTAAAAAAAACCAAGCTTTTTGCCACTTGAACCAACGAGCGTTGACAAGATATATTAGCTTACTAGGTTGACAATTTTTCGTCCGGAGATTATTAGGTTAGATTTGGGTCTAAACAAATAGCCCTATCAAACCCTTTCCATCAACACTACTAATGTGGATGACATGATACCATGTACTATGAAACACATTTAAAAATCTTGTTTATGTTAGTACTAAAATTATATGAATTTAATTCTTATGTACGGTTAATGCAAAGATCTTTAACATTATCAACCAATCATGAATTGTTATATTATTAACAATGTTTGACTCTTATCATAACTTTTTAAAAGTTACATATATGATGATATTTTTTGTTATTGTTATTGGTATGAAATATCAACCGTCATAAACAATGATTAATTCTCGTCAGAGGACCTGGATGACATTTAAGAATTGCCCCCTTCTAACCATGTTTTTTCCATACATGATGATTTGTGAATTATATTCCTAATAAAATTTAAAAAAACAATACATAAATTTGATAATTAGAGAATAAATGATTTTAGATATTCCAGCTTAACCAGAGGTCTCCAGTTCAAATCTGAGTTCTGAGAATGCAGTAGTGTTAAAACTATTGAGGGAGAACTTTGTCGTATGGTCCTACCCGGC
The DNA here is from genome assembly GCA_030762895.1 of Sophora flavescens. Classification (NCBI taxonomy): domain Eukaryota; kingdom Viridiplantae; phylum Streptophyta; class Magnoliopsida; order Fabales; family Fabaceae; genus Sophora; species Sophora flavescens. The sequence continues at coordinate 223,288,565 of CM061064.1, read as the reverse complement.
TCGAGGAATTAGTCTTCACAGTTACGCACGGAGGATAGCCTAGAGGGAAAAAAAGATGTTTTTAACAATATTCTGAAACATAATGATAATGTTATAAGATATTTGTGGTGGCTGAAAATTGTTTAGGAAAGAAACCCTAAAAACTGTGCATAGGCGAAGTCATAGTGATATGAACATAACTAGGGGAGTAGCATTCTTGTACGTAGTGTTATTATACATAGTTCATTACTATATATGTTGGAGAAAATCATGTGATGCTCTCGGAAGGAAGAGGAAGCACACACTACACAATACAGTAAAGGAAGATAACAAATGAATAGTTGCAGTACAGTACATTAAAGTAGTACATGTCTTTGAAGGGTTGAAGAGAGTTATGGTATGATTTGGTGGCACTCACTCACTGCATCAAATCAAAGGCTGAACCTTTCTCTCATCCTTGTTTTCTTTGTACTCAAATCAAACCATATTGCAACCCTTCTTCCACCTCCAATCAGAAATATATTATTCTCATTATGTGGGTAAGAATGCCAAGAATGAAAATTATTTTATTGTTTCTAAAGTTGTAGTAGCTGCTTTTATAACACTTCACCCATTACAAACTGAATCATATTTGGTTGTGATTGCTTTCTTTCAGATCTATTTACACCTGATATGCTTCTTTTAGTAAATGTTTAGCATTTCTCAGATTTCACTTGATAAATGATTTGTGGCAGAAAAGAAGATTATTATTTATTAAATTGCTTAGATTAGATTCCATTTTTTATATATTCGTCTAAATTTTGGTTTCTATGTTATAATTATGCCTTTCCTTGTAATATTTGATGATAAAATCCAAAGCTTTCTTCTGAACTTTCAGTTTATTTTAGAAAAAGTGGCATGGATTTCAAGATTGATGACATGTGCTTCATTATTATTTGGTAACTCATGGTTTATTATAGTTGGTTTCCTTTAATCAACCCCCATGTGATAAAATGTTAAATATTTTGCTATATTTTGGTCATGTTGCTTTTCTAAACCCTTTCCTTCGCTTGCAATAAGGTTGTTGCTGTCTCAAAAAATATACCCGGTGTTGAAGATGGAACAACGCTTCTTGATTTGTATTCTCATGATCCACATGGTTTCTTTGAGTGGGACTAGCATAAAAGGCTCATATGTGAAGAAATTAATTACAATAAAGAAAGAATACCGTGTTTCCGGGCAGTTTATTAATCTTTGTCTGTTGCATGCAGTGTATATGTTAGAACATCAACATCTCTTTGTCCTTAATTTAGAAAATTTCAATTGTTGAAAATAAATTAACAAAGCACCAGTGTTCAAGACTTCTCTGTTCTATTGTTCATATCAAGGTTTTTCTTAATAAAAAAAACTGTAACTATGCCCTAGTTAGATTTTTTCAGCCTTTCATGAGGCAATATCTTTATTAAAACTATTTCAACTAAAGTGAAATCTTAGTGTTGATGAGCTTTTTGTACAAACTTTGAAGGATAGAGTAAACCTTTAGGATGCTGCTTGAAAGAGAGATTTTAGGTCTGTTTATGTAGCTGTTAACAGTATCCATGAACTAATATCTTGAAACAGAAGAAGTTTTATCGAAAGAAGGAGTGAGGCATAGAGAGAAGAGAACGTTTATTACTAACTAGCACCACTCTCTAAGATCAGACTTTTAAATGAACTGAACTACCTGAGATTTCAAGAGTCCAAAATAGTTTACAGAACCAAATAAAACCAATGGGGAAGTACACCTTCCTCTTGGCATGAATTGGCTTTTTGCAAACAATTTCTATGTTCACATTCTTGATACCTTTGTTTGATAGAATGTCTGAGGTATGAGCCTTGAGATGATTAACAAGTTTAACAAGTGCAGAGATTGAGGAGAGTCAAAGCATTGCCACTTTGCTAACATCAAAGATCTCATTGAATCCTACTCTTTATGTCCACTTTATCACTTTTTGGACCTCTCAATCTTGCTCTGTTATTTTCTTTCACAACAAAGGAGCATCATGAGACCAAGCTGTGAATTGCAAGAGAAGAATTGAAACCAAAATGTTGTTGCCTCAGATTTGTAAACTTTCCTCCTAGCTCGGTATGTTGCTTGGAAGTGCGATAAAATTGTCAAGAATCCTCTGCCATAATGAGTTCAATAGGTAACCACTAGTTATGGCCTATGAGGTTCAGAGGAGAGTTAGTAAATTTAAGGATCCGACTTCTCTCCATCAAGGGGCTGTCCAGCAGTTCCCTGTAGGGTCCCGGATCGATCTTTGGTGGGAACTGTTGGACTGCCCTTTGATGGAGAGAAGCGGGATACTAAATTTAAAGTATTAAGAGGTTGAGAGAGAAATTGTTTGCTATTATTTCTTAGTTTATGCACCCTCTACTAGTAACTCCAATTACAATTTTTTTCTTTTTTGATTAAAGAAGAATTTATTAGGAAAGAAGAGAATAGTACAAGTACAAGAGGATAAGAAATCCTCAAGATCTAACAAACAATAAAAAATACAAAGAGAAATAAAAATTTACAAAGATACATACAAAAAAAAAGCACGCCAATCTCTCCACAGATATGTCAGAGACCCCCTCCCAAAAAAAAATGTTGCGACTTGTGAGGAGAGCACCTCGAAGAATCTAAAAAAACCCACTCTATCATGAATGAGCTAAAGAGAAACCAACGCCCTGGAAAGATTCAAGCATCATGTTCCAACCAAAAGCACCAAAGAACAGCAAAGCATGCACATTTCCACAAAGAATTGTGTAAATATTTGTGTAAAATAGGGTACTCTGGGGGTGGGGGTAGTGATTGGTTGGAGGAGGGTTTAAGGAAGAAGATAGGGATTGGCAATACTGTGTCATTTTGGCATGATATCTGGTTTGGTAATTGTACTCTCAAAGAATCCTATCCGCGCCTGTTTGCAATTTCATCATTACAAAATAAGCAGGTTTCAGAGTTCGGTAATTGGATAAATGATATTTGGGTGTGGAACTTTAAATGGAGGAGGGAATTCTTTGTGTGGGAGGAGAATTTGTGGATGGAATTTCAGAATGCTCTGTCTGCGGTCTCATTACAGCGAAGGGCTGACTGTTGGTGTTGGATGTTACACTCCACAGGGTGCTATAACGTAAAAACTGCATATGATTTTCTCTTTGAGAGGTCGAATTTGCTACCAAGGTTGCTGCCGTATGAAGCTAAATCGTTTAAGTTTATTTGGTTAAGTTCCGCGCCACTCAAGGTAATTGCATTTTCTTGGCAAATGTTTTTAAAGAGATTACCTACAAGACAAAATTTGCTCATCAGGAAGGTGTTACAGCAAAGTGGAAATCTGAATTGTGTATTGTGTGACTCTTTTTTGGAATGTCAAGACCATCTTTTTATGCATTGCTCTTTTGTTATAAACTTGTGGTCATTAGTTTTTGGCTGGCTAGGAATCACTATCTCGCAAAAATACTCAGGTTATTCCATTTTTTGTGAAGTTTGGAGAGGCTGTTAGAAAAACAGAATTTTTAAATCATTGGTTAATGGTATGGCATGCAGTGGCTTAGTCAATTTGGGAGTTGAGGAATGGCATTATTTTTGGTGATATGAAGGTGGACATGGTGTTCATATTGGAAAGGATAAAAGTATGTTCTTGGAGGTGGTTTTGTGCTAAATCTTTGTATACTTTTTGCTCTCTTTCGGACTGGTGATAGATCCTATAAAGTGTATTGAACGGGTGTAATTTGTATTTGCATCGTTAACCCCCCACAAAAAAAAAAAAATTACTCAAGGAAATCAGTAAATCCACGGACAAACCCTTGTTCACCAAAAACATCCAACAGATTGTTCCAGAGGAAGGAAGGAAGCCATTGAGCAATGCAAACACAAACGAGATCCAGTAAATTCTTACATATTAAAGGAATTATTTATGTGACATTGGCAAATTGCTTTTAACTAGAGTTTTTTTAGGAGTGGGTTTCTATATCATGTGTAACAACTTCTAATTTTTTTTGTAAACATCCCCTTTGATTAGAAAGGTTTAGTCACACATCATGGTTGCTTTTAAGTTATTTTAGCATATGCTTCATTGATTCCCCAATGGAATACTATGTCAAAAAGTGATAAAGTACCACATACAAATTTGCTGTTGTAAATAAAATTAAAATTCTGAAATTTTCTCGTTGAATGTTGCTAACGTGTTGTGCTTGTTGGCTTACTATCCATGATTGTCCATGTTCTTTGACATTGGGTGTAGGTAAGCTTGATCCGTTTATTGATAATAACATACAAAAGAAAATCAATTATCTTTGAACAATGAGATTTTTATACAACATAATATGATTTTCTAACTCTTTTTCACCTTATCAAACATTCTTCTTTATGTTGTCTTCCATTTTACAAATGATGTCTTGGTCATCGGACTTGCTGATTCAAGCACAGGATGTTCTCCATTTTGTTTTTGTTTATCTAAACAAGTAATGAATGAAAATATGAATTTAAGATGTCTACAAAGTGCCATAATTATATTATCATGTCTTTTATTTAAACTCTCGAAAGTGTATTGATTTGCCTCCCTTTTATGGGAAATCATTAGAACAGAAAAGAAAGAAAAGGAATATATATACAAAATCCACATCATTACTCAAGTCTGTAGGAAAAACTAGATCTAGAAAAAGACATTTCAAATTTAGAGGTTCTAATCCAAACCTATAAGTCTATATCATCAAAAGAATTGTCATCAACAAGGGGCAGACTGCTACCTTCACCATTTCTCATAACACACTTAGAACGACCGTCATTGAACTCATCATTACCAAACAACATTATCTCGTTCTGTAAAAATTGCAGAATATACTCATCTTCATAAAATGGTTGCACATCATTTCCTTCAACATATATTTCATGTTAACATTTTCTTTGACTGAAAATTTAAAACCATTACCTAGTTAAGCTTATGTAGCAGTGATATTAGGCATGAATGAACTGGCACTTCTTTGGTATCCGTCGGGTGTGGTGCATACCCTTCTTTTGGAGTTATAGTGAACTTTGGCTTCTTTTTGCCACAAGCCTCAGCAGTTGCTTCTTCATTAGGCAACGATGATTCGGATGAATGAACTGACATGTCTTTGAGATATGCCAAGTGTGGTGGTGCATCATGCCCTTCTTTTGGAGTTATAGTGAACTTTGGCTTCTTTTTTCTGTATGCCTCAGCAGCTTCTTCATTAGGAAAAGATGATTCAGATGAATGAACCGACACTTGTTTGCCTAAATGTGGTATGTGCCCTTCTTTTGGAGTTATAGTGAACATTGGCTTCTTTTTGTCACAAGGCACAACAACTTCTTCTTGATCAGGCATAGATGATTCTGATGAATGAACTGACACTTCTTTGGTATCCTCTGAATGTTTACCATTCATTCTTTCTATAGCTTGTTTAAACTCTTCCTTCCTTTTCCTATAAGCCTCAACAGCAGCTTCTTCGGTATCAAAAGAACCGAGCCACTCTCTCTTATTTTGAATTGGATTTCGAATCTCAGCTGCATACCTTCCCCATTTCCTGCGTCGAACACCTACATACTTATTGGTTGACTTGACTGTTTTCTTGTTTCTGGTTATAAGGTGTTTTTTGGGATTTGTTTTGCTATTCTCACCACTGATATCATGTGGTGAAAGCATAGCACTTGGAAGCCAAATTTCCTTTACAAATCGCTTGGAAGCATTTGATTGAAAGCTACCATTAAATGCTTTCTCATCTTCGTCGCTAGAACAATCTGTGGCGTCTGGGTCACTGTATGAAATTCGGATTTTCTTAAAAGAACTCATTTTTTCTTTGTTGGTTGTAAGCGTTTCTTTTTTTCCTTACAATTCTTACTTGTTTCTGAGGTTACCTGTGAAAATGAAAGAAAGTAATTTGAAAAGAACAAAGGATTCGGGAAAAGGGAGAATGAAATCGAAAGTCAAGATCTTTTTAGTATCAAGAGCAACCCAAAATCTCCAAAAGGCTAAAACATTCAAATCCAGTGGAAAGTCCTTCGTCAAAAGCTAAAGATTTAATAATAAAAAGTTTTTTTTTTGGTTGTGTGTGTGAGAAAAATAATGTGAGTGTAGAGCCTCCAAAATCCATGCCATTAATTCCTATCTATCAAAACCTGAACTATAGATATCAATGGGGAAGCACATACCTTTTTGAACTTTATCTGATAAACAAGGTTGGACGGGGTTGTTTGGGTATTTGATGAAGAGAGAGGGGTGGCATGTAAAATGCTGAAGAGTGAACAAGAGTTAAGAAAATTAGTGACAAAGAAACTGCTTCATAGCGAGTGAAATAGGGAGATAAAGAAACTGATTCACAGCTGGTACAGTAAAGTGATCAGATTCAAAACAAAATGACAAGTATATTCATGGTTTCATTCTCATTTTAAGGAAAAACAACAGGCAAGGAAACTAAAATCCGGAAATTTATAAATACTAACCAAAATATACACCAAAATCAATATTGTCTAAATATCTCATATATTTGAAAGCTTGCAGATTAATGGTTTTCTAAATTATACAAATTTCAAAAATAAAATGTTAGAAACAGAATAAGGTAGTCAATTAGTCAAAAGTAATGTAATTAGTCAAAAGTAAAGTGACCAAATACAAAATATTTTTTCCAATGCTTCTTAGTTCTTACTATTTAACTAATAATATTTTGGAGAAAAAAATTATCTCATACCATTCTTTTTATTTTTTTTTTCTTCTAAAAGACTATGCATTAAATTTTTGAAGATAAATATCAATGTATGTTAGTAAACTTTTACAATTTACGTAGAACAGTGATTGTTTATCCTTTTTGTGACTAAAAATATATATTTTATATTTTTGAATTTTGATAAATTGTTGTACGAGATAAATCCTGACGCAATAGTAAGTTTTGTCATTTAAATAAAAAATTCATTACTACTAATGTTTTTTAATATTATTTTTCCAATGCTTCTTACTATTAGACTTGTAATATTTTGGAATCCTAGCGCAATATAAATTTTGTCATTTAAATAAAAAATTAATTACTATTAATGTTTTTGAATATTTTTTCCAATGCTTATTACTATTTAACTGGTAATATTTTGGAGGATAAATATCTCATACCATCCTTTCTCCTTTTTTTTTCCTAAAAAAACTATGTATTTAATTTTTGAAGATAACTATCAATGTATGTCAATAAATTTTTACAATTTAAGTAGAACAGTGATTAAGCTTATCCTTTTTGTGACTAAAAGATATATTTATATTTTTTACAATATATATATTTTATAATTTTGAAACTTAATAAATTGTTGTACGTAATAAATCCAAACGCAATAGTAAATTTTTTCATTTAAAGAAAAATAATAATTACAATTAATGTTTTGGAATATTGAATACAAAATATGTTTTATCCTTTTGATGATAAATTAATAAATAAATGAAATTTTAAATAAATTATTATTTTCCTTTTTTTCCCCTAAATTCTGAGCACTACCTTTTAGGGATGGCAAATAGGGCAACTCGCCCGGCCACCAACCCGTCTAAAACGGGGCGGGATGGGGAGGGTTGATGGGTTCAAAATACCCATAGCCCCGTTTAACGACGGGTTAGCGGGTTGGCCCTCCAAAAATAAAGAAATAAAAAATTAAATATTTAAGTCTCTAAAACATGTTTAAATTAATCATGTTCCCACTTGAAAATCGCATCCCATCCTGTTTTTGTGATAAATTTCTTTTTAATACGATTTAACTATTATAATATCTGAAAAAATGTTTATTGTTAATTATTTATTCGAATTCTATTAATAATATCTAAGTATTGTTAAACATTATAAACATAATAAGAATATAGATAAAAAAAAACATTGTATGGTTATGTCTATATAGGCCTAATCAAAATATTTAAATTGATTTTAAAAACATAAAAGAATTAAAATGGCGGGTTAGACGGGACGGGTCAGGACGGGTTGGTGGGTTGAAAAGTGTAACCCGCTCCGCAAAAAAACGAATTAAACGGGTTGGCCTGTCGGGTCCAACCTGTTTTGCCACCCCTACCAGCTTTACTGGTTTTTATTTACAATTGTGCTCTTAACATGTTATCTCAAAAAAAGAAAAAAAATTGGACTCTTGACAACACAACATGAATGTGTGGCAAAAAACAATAAATCAAATCAAATTTAAACAAAGGTGAATTCTTAATTACCTATAAAATTTTAAAAACAACTTTTACCTTGTCTAAGTGGCCCAACCAGATAGTGTCACCTCAATCATAATGTAACACTTCATCTTTTATTTGACAATTTATTATTATTTATTTAAAAATTTCTTTAATTTTTAATTTAATTTTAAAATCAAAACGATCTATTTACCAGATCCACCACTTTCATCCATCATGATCATCCATCTACAACACCACCACTTTCAAAGAGTAACCATCATCACCATTGTAACCATGGACAACCAAGCTCAAGTCAAATCTAAGTCAAGCACCGCTTCTCTAGTCTAGAATCCGACCATCATTGCCTACCGCGCACCACGTCGCACCATCCCCTTTGCACGCGGTCATGCCCACATACTAGAACCAGAACGTGTGACCGCCCTCCCCAGGACCACCCCATTGCAGAGGCAGGAGCCACCTCGCCCCAGAGCATCTACACCCATCACTGTCGCGTCAAATCGTTTGTCGTCCAACCGCCGTTAAAGATCCTACGCACAACACTTCATGTGTAACACCCCCCTTGGGCATTACTATACTAACACGTGTGGAAATAAATTAAAATTAATTTTGCTGGGTGCTTTTTGAAAAATTTGATTTATTTGGAGTCAGAAAATCTGGGTGTAAAACAATTTCCTTTGAATAGGGTAGTACGTAACATACTTATCTCAATAGTAAAAAATAAAACATATTATTGACAACAGAATTTTAAACCATGTAAAGGTTTTCAAAATACCTACACAAACTTTCTCAAATCATACTATCCCAAAGAAATCCTAAGCTGATCGCTCTACAAGACACTCACTGATAAAACCTCGTGATCATCCCTATGATCACATACCTTTTTTCGTAATCCAGACTTAAGTCTCCAACTGACTTAACGAACTCTTCTGCAATATCTGCATTCGTGTACCAAGGTACGATAGCAAAGACAGAAGAACCTGTATATGCAAGGGTGAGTTCCAATATGTGGATTTTAAAATGACAACCACATGTACGACTCTCAATTACCATTGAATCATAAATATTAAAGACAACAATATATTTAAATATATCTCAAAGGGTTTCATACCCGTCAGTCGTAACCGCTTTAAAAACCATGACACTTTAATATTAATCAACTAACTTTGAGACATAATCTCCGGAGCTCCAACCAACCAATAGATGAGCTGATCAGGCTCTCATTGCCGAATAAAGCAGAACATAAACATTGTCAGATATGGCAAGTTTCAAATAATTTGGCCTGTCAAGGTTCCGAGTTCCAACTATTTAAGTACATAACTCAGTAGGATACGAGCTCCAACCATCATCATAAGTAGTTCACAAGAACATCCAACGATAGTCGTAATTAACTCGGCCTATAAAATATGAGTAAAATCCGAGCTCCCGAAATAGTCGTAATTAGCCCGGCCTTTCCTAGACCCCCATTCATTTCACCCAAAGGTGAAATGTACCTCATAACATGGATACCTACCAAGGTACCACGCATAAAACCTTTAGGCACGTTTGCCACAGAAAAATGCAAAATGCATGTAAAACGTTTTGTTCTCGTTGTTTTTCTTTGTGTTCATTCTTTATATGTCGGAACTAAAAAGTTTCGCGACAACCTATTATCTTAAACTACTAAGTTTAATATCTCAATTAAACCATAACTGACCTTAAGTTAAAAGTTTTCAAATCACGAAATCTAGACCGATACACCAGTCTTAGACATGTAGATCTTAGTGCACAAAACCAATACACTGATTATAGGACCTCTAGTCCATTATTCCACTTTCTTTAGCCCCAGGCCATATCTTTAGGAACACTAGGTCCGATGTCTCAGCGGCTAAGTTCATTTACAACTTTAACCTATGTTTATTCTGCGAAAAATAGAAGTAAAACCAAACCTTTCTTATCTGACTGAAATAATCCGCTGTTTACCAAAAATCCTTTTACGTTGAAAATTCACTGTTTTATTTAAAACTCACTAATTTAAACTCAAAAATCTTATTTAAGACTAATCCTCAGTAATAATAAATTTAATCTCTTTTTAAGACTACCAAAAAAATATTGACGTGCCGTTTTTCGTTTTCGAAACGCAAATAGGTAAAAACCTGACTCCTTACTGTAAATTAATTTTTTTGACACTGTAATAAAGTTATTTTTGAAACTTTTCTTCATAAAATAATATTTTCTATTATTTAGAAATTCCTTGGGTGAAAATTAGCAGTGTTAAAATATTTTTACGGTTACGTCCTCGCCGTAACTCTTAAAGCACTCTTTTTCGTTAAATCATTAAAATAATATTATTTCTCATAAATTCCCATCTTTCACCAAATAATTAATTAAGTAATATCATATTACTATTTCCACCTAAATTAACTTCATCATTTCATAAAAAGCTTTTAAATGCTTTTAACCGCGTATTTAATCGAGCTCTGACCACTGTCAGGCTTTCAAACTCACAATCCACATCAATTATTTCATATCAATAATACGACACTTAGAAATTTAAAACATATCGCCAAATATAACAAATAATTAAATGCAGTTAAATCAAATAATTAACAGCAGATAAGCAAATAATGCTAACTACAGAATAAATACATACACGCCATAATTAAGACACACAATAACAATTACACATGGCTATCAAAAAAATCCCTCAGGTACTCCCCTTACCTCAAAAACACAGTTTCTTCAGTGACTAATCTCTGACAAGTCCCGTAGTGTCGGTAACGCACGTAAACGGTAATCTAACTTTATCCTTTATTGAACACAACAACTAATCAACAATCAAACAATTTAATCAAACCTATATTACTACATGTAGGTTTCGGTCAAGGACTGTCCTTAGGGTTAGGAATCTCTAAAAATTCTAAACTTTTGGATTAATCACTTCTAATTACTCAAAACCCTAAATCAATGGTTATTGAAAAAAGATTGAATTTAAATCACCCCTTATGACTCATCATGATTTGACATCCTATTTATCCATTAGAAGGTCCCGCAAATCCCGTTTTCAACTCCGTCGTTTACCCGATTTCGTATAACGCCCGCATAATATATATTATTTCACTTTTTAAGTGAAAACTTTTACAATAGCCAAAGAAGTTAGAAACTTCATAAAAACCTTAAGTGTTTCGTTCACGAGTCAAAATTAGGTCATTTGAGCAGTAAAATCTTACTGTCGGCGAAAACGCAGATCTGGTTCCGTCTGAATTTTTAACCAAAAATTTCACCATATACTTATAAAAATAAGTATGATATGAATATGACTTTGGTTTTCCCAAAATCATTTTCTAAGTTTCTGATAAAAATATAAACGTTTATTTATATTTATACCGATCTTAGAAAGTGGAAAAATTGGGGTGTTACATCATGCGTTCCACTGTTCCAGACAGTTGGCGGTAAACTAGGGTTGTGACTTGTGAGTGAAGGCTATTTAGGTCATGTGTATGTCCAATTCCTCTTAAAAAAACGGTGTGACACGTTATGGTGACATACGTTTAGGGACCATAACTGACACGATTTAGCATTTAGGGGACTAAAAAAATATGTTTTTCATACTGGAGACTAAAATCAAACTTCATCCAAATATGAGGGACTAAAACATATTTATTAGGTGAACTCAACTCATTAGATAATATAATTTCATTCTTTATTTAATATGTTTCACATGAATAATATAATGAAAGGTATGTTAAAAGAGTGTCAAAATGATATATTTCTCAAAGGATTAAAGTAGTATGTACTATAAATGTAAAAAGTTTTATACTGACATTCACTATCATTTTGACTTGCGTGCTTTTGTTTTAATAACTAAGAGAGAAATAATCATAATAATAATAATACTGATTTGTCAAAATATTATTGGATGCTAGTGTAAAAAAACCTTTATATTGATAATACATAGAAATTAAACTCTTTGTTAAAATTATAAAGCAAAACATAATAAAATAAGGGTCTTGGTAAGGCACTAGTTAAGAAATCGAGAAATAGTAAATTTTCACTGGTAAATGAATTATATCACTTTTCAAAATTTTAACTACATCATTTTCCAATGAAACATTACGTTTTTTGATTCCTTGGACAGTGGCCATTTGTCATAAAATAAATAGGTTTTATTATTTAGTTGGTCTCCAAACTATTTGAGAATTTTTAAGTAGGTACCTGAACTATAAAAAAAATCTAATTGGGTCCCTGACTTATATAAAGTTTTCAATTGGGTCCCTAAAGTAAAAATTCATTAGTGATTTGTTGAATTGGACGTAATATTGTTGATTCTATCTAAGTTGGACATTCATATCAGCTATCTATGTCATGTCATTGTCTGGGCAACACTTCACCCTCATTCACTATTTGGGAGAGGGCTATATGCAACTGTTAAACACAAATTGGTAAGGGAAGGTGTTGTTGGTAGGGGTTCGGATCGACCCGATGAACCCGAGAATCCGAACCGAACCAATTAAATTGGTTCGAATTTTTTTGGTGTTCGGATCGAATCCGAACCAAACCAAACCAAATCAAATCAAATCCAATGGAAATTGGTTCGGTTCTCGGATTCCAGGATTCTGGATCCGAACCAAACCAAACCGAACCAATTAATATTTTTTTAATATTTTATATTTTTTTAATATTTAATATTCTATGCCCGAAAGACCTTATTGTTTCTTGAGCTTTCTAGCATAGTATCTGCCAATGAAGGAGCAGCTATGAGGAGTGACGAGTCTCAGCAGTATGTGATGCTTTTCTCTTTGGAAGCTAAGGAGACTCCGAGTATAGATTCTCTGCCTATTGTGAGAGAGTTTCATGAGGTTTTCCTCCTGATGTTCCAGGTTTGCCACCAGAGAGGGAGGTTGAGTTCGCTATAGATCTCATACTAGGGACCGGACCTATATCAGTAGCTCCTTATCAGATGTCACTAGTGGAGTTAGCAGAGTTGAAGAAACAGCTGGATGACATGATGAGGAAGGAATTCATCAGACCGAGTGTTTCGCCATGGGGAGCCCCAGTGTTGTTTGTCAAGAAAAAGGACGGAAGTTCTAGGTTGTGCACGAATTATAGGCAGTTGAACAAGGTTACAATCAAGAAAAAATACCCATTGCCAAGGATAGATGATCTGATGGATCAGTTGAAGGGAGCTTCGGTGTTTTCCAAGATAGATTTAAGATCAGGATACCATCAGATTAGGGTGAAGAAGGAGGATATACCTAAGACTGCTTTCAGGACGAGGTATGGACACTATGAGTACCTAGTTATGCCTTTTGGTGTAACTAATTCTCCAGCGGTGTTCATGGATTACATGAACAAGATTTTTAGACCGTTCCTCTACAAGTTTGTTGTGGTGTTTATAGATGATATTCTTATCTACTCCCGTAGTCGGGAAGAACACGAGGAACATCTGAGAGTGGTGTTATAGGTGGTGAGAGATAGGCAGTTGTATGCTAAGCTATCCAAGTGTGTTTTGGTTAGAGGAAGTGTAGTTTCTAGGTCATATAATCAATAAAGAAGGGATAGTTGTGGATCCAGTCATGGTAGAGGCCATGATTAAGTGGGAGAGGCCTAAGACAGTGAGTAAGGTGAGGAGTTTCCTAGGATTAGCAGGGTATTACAGGAGGTTCATCAAGGGTTTCTCGAAGATTGCATTGCCTATGACGCAGTTAACGAGAAAAGGTACAATGTTTCTGTGGACGGAGAAGTGTGAGGAGAGCTTTCAAAAGCTAAAGGAGAAGTTGACTACATCTCTTGTGCTGATATTACCAGATCCATTAGGACAGTTTGAGGTGTACTGTGATGCATCATATCAAGGTTTGGGTTGTGTGTTGATGCAAGAGGAAAGCGTTGTGGCTTATGCTTCCCGACATTTTAGGGTTCATGAAAGGAATTACCCGACCCATGACCTGGAGTTAGCAGCCATAGTGTTCGCATTGAAGATATGGCGACACTATCTTTATGGAGCCATGTTCAATGTGTTCAGAGATCACAAGAGTTTAAAGTATTTGTTTGATCAGAAGGAGCTGAACATGAGGCAGCTTAGATGGATGGAATTCATTAGGGATTATGAGTTTGATCTTCAATACCATACAGGAAAAACAAATGTTGTGGCGGATGCACTAAGTCGGAAATCTTTGCACGTATCCGCGATGATGGTGAAACAGATGGATTTGCTTGAACAATTTAGAGATTTGAACCTAGGTATAAATTTGTCTGAGGATAGAATATGATTAGGTATGATCACAATCAGCAGTGAGTTTTTGACAGATCTTAAGGTTAAACAGGGTCAGGATGGATATTTGATAGATATGAGTCGAGGTATATATGAAGGAAAGGTGTCCGAGTTTAGGAGAGGATCAGATGGGGTGTTAAGGTTTAGAGATCGGATATGTGTGGCAAAGGATTTAGAGATTAGGAAGATTATCTTAGAGGAGGCACATAAAAGTAAGTTGAGTTTCCACCCAGGAGCCACCAAGATGTATCACGACTTGAAGATGTTTTGGTGGCCAAAAATGAAGAAAGGAGTGGCGGAGTATTTTATATCATGTTTGGTATGTCAGAAAGCTAAGATAGAGCATCAAAAGCCCGCAGGGTTGTTGCAGTCCTTGGATATCCCAGAGTGGAAGTGGGATAGTATAACGATGGACTTTGTGGTTGGATTACCACGAACTCCAAAGAAGTTTGATGCGATTTGGGTTATCATTGATAGGTTAACGAAGTGTGCTCACTTCTTACATATTGGTGAGAGTTATAGTCTTGAGAAGTTGACCTGGATCTACATCAAGAAAGTCGTGAGGTTGCACGGTGTGCCGTCAAGTATTGTCTCCGACCGAGATCCTAGGAAATAGGAGAGGTAACCACTGGGAAAGGGAGAAGAGACAAAACAAAGACCAACACATGTTTTACCTTTTTTTAGAAAAGTAAAAAAATATTCCTTGATCCATTCTAATCCTCTTAGTTCGTAAATTAAGTCTTTATTTGTTTATGTAGATTTTAGAGAGAAAAAATACAGAAGAAAAAGGTGTGAGAGAGTCAGAGAAATAAGAGGAAATAAAATAATCTTGAGATCCACAATAAAATAAAATCTCCAATAAAACATGAAGGAGAGAAAGAGAAAAAATTAAAATAACATATCTATCATTTTATTATTTTGGATTGTGAAAATGGAAATGATAATTTATACGAGATGAAATATATGAAGACTGGCGTGACATAATTTCATCAAACTTTAGTTTTATTCTTTTTATGAATTAATTATTAAATCAGTTATCGTCAATTTGGTTTAAAGGAAAAGGAGGGGAAAGAAAAAGCAAGGAGAGAAAGATAATGGAAAGTTTAGTTTTCCATCGTTTGGTATGAAAGGAAATCGGATGGGAAGAAAAAATGAAGGTGGGACCTATGGATAATTTTTTTCTTCCTAATCTGGACGAAAACTAGAGGAAAGCACGAAAAACAAGGAATAGTTGTAGCAGTAACATTTTTTGGGAGCAAAAAGACAAAAACAGCCAAGTTTTTTTATTTGTTTAAGTTATTATGTAAGGATAATTATGTCATTTCATTAATATATTTTTTTCTCTCATTTTATACCCAATTAAATAAGAGGAGAGAAAAATTTGAGTTTTCTTTCCTTTAATTTTCTGTCCTACCAAACAACTAAATAATCATCCCATTTTTTATTCTTTTTCTATCATTATAGTTATGTCATTTCAAGAATTTTTTTTTTATTTCCTCTCACTTTATTCCCAATCAAATAAGAGGAGAGAAAAAATTGAATTTTCTTTTCTTTAATTTTCAATCCTACCAAACAACTAACTAATCATCCCATTTTATTTTCTTTTTCTATCATTCCTCTTTCTTTTCTCTCACTTTCTTTCTTAAACCAAACAAAGCCTTAATCTACTTGCATTTTTATGTTTCGTCAGTTTTATACTCCATTGGTTTGTATCAAAGAGCACTATTCTTGTGAAAATATGTTATTAAGAACAAATATATTTTATAAAAAAAATCAACTTTTCATTTTTATTATTTCTCTTTTATTCGTTGGAATTCAAACAATTAAAAAAATCTATTTATTTTCTCCTTCATTCTTTCCTTATCCGAGTGAACCAAAGTTTAAAAAAAAACTAAGTTTTTGAAACCAAAAGAAAATTTAACCCTCCATAAAAAAAGAGTAAAGACTCATCCTGATCCCTGACAAAAAAAAAAAAAAAAACTCGTTCGTTAGTCCTTGACAATTGCAAACCAGGGACACGTTAGTCCATCCGTTGATCTCCACTATGAAGACTCCGTTGGTTTGCTGATGTGACCCATTAACTCGTCCACCTGTCTGTTTAGTAGCTACTTGGATTTTTATTTTTGAGTAAAGTCACATTTTGGTGTCTGACAATTTTCGAGGCGCCCATTTTAGTCCCTACGAAAAAAACTTGTGACACCCTAACTCGGGTCATCACATGGTTACCCGTTTGCGGAAATAAAACTTAATTTGCTGGTTGCTTTCGGAAAAATAATGTTTTCTCAATGTTCATCCTTTCAAAATATGGTGATAAAATTTTTTTTTTCTTTTTAACCTTATAACAACAACAACATAATCAAATCACACTTAAATACATAATGTATATAAGTCATACAACTATACTGCCTCATATGTCTTCACACCTAGATCATTATCAGTTTTATTCTCCTAAACACAATATATCAAAATAGGACCTAAGCTGGTCGTAACTAACAGACACTACAGCCAACTGGAGCAGCACAGCATGCCTCGAACTAGGCAGCCTTCTCCTTTTTGTAGAAATCTCATCCCTTGTGCGACACTGATATGTTTGTAAGGGTGAGACGCCAATATATGGATTTAACAAAATAACTAAATGCTCTCACAAAAGAAGACACATACACATATACATAAACATATCAAATATAGCATACAGTTTATCAGTGGGTTTCACACCCCAAACATCAACATGGGAAAACTATGCATGAAAACTTCTATACATCATCTAAACATTCACACCTAATCTCATGAGATATCCCAACAAGTAATGAGTTGATCAGACTCCCAGGCACGCAGCCAGAACACCAGGCACGCAGCCAGAACACCAAGCACGCAGCCAGAATTCCAGGCACGCAGCCAGAACACCAGGCACGCAGCCAGAATACCAGGCCCACAGCCAGAATACAGGCCCACAGCCAGAATACAGGCACGCAGCCAGAACACAGGCACGTCTGCCAATGCATGCAAAACACATTTGTTTCATTCTTTTCTTTGTGTTCAATCTTTATTTGCCAAAGCTCAAAATGGCTTACGACCCACATAGTTTTAAAACACCCTTAAAACTTTTATTACAACACAGGACCTCACAGTCCGAGTGCTCAATCACGACACCTCTCGACCGATGCACCAGTCTTAGGTTCGTGGTACTACAAAACATCTTCAATGTTTCAATACGGTATACCTCACATATACGGTATAGGCCCTCAAGTCCAAATGACCTCGAGTCCATCACAACACAGAACCTTAGTACCCCGACATCTCGGTTACTAAGTCCAACTGTACTTTCAACACGGTTGAATCAACTTTTGACTTTCAGAAATTCTTTTTCCAAGGTAGATATTCATTATAAAATCCTTAAATTATAAAACTTAGTTTTTCACAAACCAATGAGTCACTTGAGGTTTATTCTCCTCAAAATATGCACTGCCGTTTAAAAAATACTTGCTGTCTGCACTTTTTCCAAATTTGCCGTCAAATATTATTTTTAAGGCTTTTTAAGCCAAAACTTAACTTTTTCCACTTAATTAATTTTCTAAAATCATGATTAACTTATTTTCACCAATTAATTTCATAAAAGAATATTTTGTAATATTCCGGAATTTCTTACGTAAAAATTAGCAGTGCAAAAATATTTTCACAGTTTCGCTCTCATTGTGACTCATAAATTACTTTTACACTAACAAATCATTAAAATAATAATATTTCTCAAAACTCATTATTTTTCCAAAATAATATTTTCCACTATTATTATATTCCAACATTTCCCATAAAACGTTGAATATAATTTTCACAGCTTATTAAAGTTTTTATCTGATTAATCGGTTGTGCACTGACCACTGTCAGGCTTCTCAAACAACACTCACAAATAACATTCAACAACAATTATCAAGATTATATCCCCAGGCAGATCATGCATCATATCAATATAATATACAACTGCAGATAATTAAATAAATTAAGAGCAGATCAAACACCGATACACAGATAAACAACACAACGTAAACCACAAAGACAATTTACCACAACCACATATAAATCATATAAACCACACTAAAAACAAATAGTTATTGATAAAAATCCCTCAGGTAAGCTCCCATTACCTCTTGAAGACTCGAACTAACGGTTTCAAATAATCCCCCGATTTGATCCGGCTTCCTCCGTCGGCTTTAGGTCAAACCAACCCGATCGATTCCTTCATAACGAATTGCAACCAAAATAAATTAAATCAAACAAAAACATACTTGACTCATGGAGGTTAAGGTTCGGCCTCAACAACTTTTCTAGGTTAGGAAAGTTAAAATTTTGTTAACTTAAGGATTTATGATCCATAAGTAACTTAAACATGATTAAGCACTTAACCCAAGATTATGAACCAAGAACATGAACTAAAACTCGTCTAGTTCCAAGAACTAGGGTTTCGGCCAAGGGCTGAGTTTGGGGTTAGAAATCTCTAAAATTTCTAAACTCTTGGATTTAATCAACATACAAAACCTAGAGTTAGATTCAAGTGTTACAAACAACTTTTGAATCATAAAACCAACAAGTGCTCATACCTAGGGTTTCGGTTTTGATGAGATCAATAGGTTAAAATTTGATTTTTGATCTTCTATATACTTGAATACAAGAACTATCAAGATATAATCATGAATCAAGACATGAAAATGAAACAAAACCTAAGAACACCAAGTTAACCTAGGTTCGGCCCAGTCCAGATTTTAGGGAAAGAAATTTCTCACGATCTTGTGCTTCTAGATGATGAAAATAGAGATGATTATAAGATCATAGCAATTGGTTTCATGTCAAAAGGATTTTTCTATGATTTACTATGATTTTTCAAAGTTCTAGATCTAGAAACTTAAAAGTGATAAATATAGATGAAATAGACTTTGAATCATGAAACTTATTGAAGAACATAGACATGATTAGGGAAGGAGAATATGATTCACCTCTTGAAGATCAAAAACAAGTGAAGATCCAAGGACTTGCTTCACAAAATCAAGCTTTGTAACTTAGGAGTTTTAATGGAAAATGGCAAAGTTGATGAAGAAGATGAAGTGCTCCTTAAATAGGTGTGAAGTTCACTAGTGCACAAAAGGGATTCCACGCCGTTATTTTGGCTTTCCACATCGGTTTGAAACGATGAGTGTTTAAAGTGTGAAAATGGTTTATACTACTGTGTAAAATTAATTTAGCAATTGATAAGCAGTTGGAAATTTAATGGTAAGGGCCTATTGGCAGCCTATTGGCAGCCTTGAGGACGTGGGTTTCAAGGGCAAAAGGGTCAATATGCCAAAAATCCAAGGACAAAGGTGTAATCTTGCTTTAGGTTAATTGGTAATTAAAATCAACCATAAGGGCATAATGGTCATTTCCCCTAAAAGCAATCATGACCATGAGGAGTCATCCCATGACTCACCCCTTGTGACTCATCATGATTTGACATCCTATTTATCCGTTAGCAGGTCCCGCAAATCCCGTTTTCAGCTCCGTCGTTTACCCGATTTCGTATAACGCCCGCATAATATATATTATTTCACTTTTTAAGTGAAAAATTTTAAAATAGCCAAAGAAGTTGGAAACTTCATAAAAACCTTAAGTGTTTCGTTCACGAGTCAAAATTAGGTCATTTGAGCAGTAAAATCTTACTGTCAATGAAAACGCAGACCGGGTTCCGTCTGAATTTTCAACCAAAAATTTCACCATATACTTATAAAAATAAGTATGATATGAATATGACTTTAATTTTCTCAAAATCAATTTCTAAATTTCAGATAAAAATATAAACGTTTATTTATATCGATCTTAGAAAGCGGAAAAATCGGGGTGTTACAGACTACCCCTCTTAAAAAAATTTCGTCCTCGAAATTTCGTGACACGAAGCTAGACAGGAATGAAAGATCCCGAAGCCTTACTTTCTCAAGAAAGTATATAAAAGAATTTCATCAATCTGCTAAGAATACAAGAATATTATGTGCATAAAGATTCTTTAACAAATTCAGGGAAGTAAAAATGTATGATCGGTACACTTTTACAAACATGAATCTAAGAAAGTTTCTCCTTTCACAGGAACATAACATTTTTAAAAGGATATCAATCCGATAAAATGCAAGTTGGGTCACTTTCCCCAATGGTAGAAGTAACTAGACTAAGTCTGATCGAGAAACTTGTTTTGTTAAGAAGTGTCTATCCCGAACAAAATAGGATAGTCCAAACATACTAAATTTCACAGTGACCAATTGAATAGTTGAAATTTGAAACAATCATCTCATGATAATCATAGAAACAAGCAATTTCAACATATCCACACACAATCCATCGAAACAAGTATGAATTTTACCCGAATTAAAATAGTATAGTTAAGAGGTTACCGTTATGGTTTGAAGTTTCAGCTCCCCACACGCTATATACTCTACCCGCCGTCTTTGGCTTGACAGCATTGGTGTTATTGACAGTCGATCCACGCCTTGGTGCTTTGGATTCCTTCGCCCAATGTCCCATTTGACCACAGTTGAAACACTTAGCTCCCTTTGGTGCATTGCAATTCTTTGCCAAATGTCCCACTTGACCACAGTTGAAACACTTAGCTCCCCTCACAGGGCAAGTATCCAACATATGTCTTGTATCTCCACAGTTGAAACACCTTCTAACTTGACTTCGATTTTGATTATTTTGGCCACTACTCCCCATTGCAACAAAATTCGAATGATGTTGTTGTATATTCTGGTCATTCCTTGGTGGTCGGAAATAAGGTTTTCTCTGCACTTGCTTTTCTCCCTGATTCTCAGATTGATCCTTGGATCTTGTGGGTCCTCCAACATTTCCCTTATCATTTCTTCCTTTCCTCATCTACTCAATCTTCTGACTCATTTCGACTAAAGCTTGAAAAGTTCGAAGTTGCAGAGGTAAGACAGACTCCTTAATCTCAAACCTTAAGCCTGCTTCAAACCTCTCACATTTCCAACTCTCGTTGGGTTGTGCTTGAAAGAAACGAAAGTATTTGGCAAGCGATTCAAACTTAGCCGCATACTCTCCCACAGACATGTCTTGTTGTTGTAATCCCAGAAATTCCATCTCTTTCTCGATCCTAATGCTCTCCGGAAAATACTTATCCATGAATGCAGTTCGAAAAACGTTCCAAGTAATGTCTTGATGATCAGTCTCCAACAGTAGCCTGGCACCTTTCCACCAATACTCTGCATCTCCTACCAGTAGGAAAGCAGCATAAGTGACCTTAACTTCTGCAGGCGTGACCACCAACTCAAAAATTTTCTCCAGCTCCTGAATCCATAAATCGGCTTTCTCATGATCAGCATCCCCACCAAACTGTGAAGGATTTGGACTTCGAAACACAATCAAAGCCTTGCCTTCCGCAACTTGCAGATTCTGAACATTCATAGCTGCAGTTTGATTTGCAATCGCCGCTTCCACACACTAGTGCAGAAAAGGGATTTTACATCGGAGTTTACACATCGGTTTTTGAGAAACCGATGTGTAAAACGAGGCGGTGGTATTTTTGAAATTAAAACCAAATTATTACACATCGGTTTTTAAATAACCGATGTAGAAAAGTACAAAGAAAAAAAAAAGAAAATAAAATCTTACTTTTACACATCGGTTTCTATATAACCGATGTAGAAAAGTATAAAGAAAAAAAAAAGAAAATAAAATCTTACTTTTACACATCAGTTTCTATATAACCGATGTAGAAAGAAAAAAAAAGAAAATAAAATTTTACTTTTACACATCGATTTCTTATAACCGATGTAGAAAATTATAAAGAAAAAAAAAAGAAAATAAAATATTACCTTTACACATCGGTTTTAAGTAACCGATGTATAAAATTTAAAAGAAAAAAATCAGAATTTAAAAGTTTAATGTTTACACATCGGTTTCTTTATAACCGATGTGTATAAGATGTTTAACACATCGGTTTTGCGTATAACCGATGTGTAATAGTCCCAATTTTTCTTTTTCCCTCCTTCGCTTCCGCGCATTATCCCATTCTTTCATAAAACCCCATTCTTTCCTCCTCCGCGACCTAGTTCCCCTCCTCCCCCAAACATCAACTCACCACTACCACCATCTCTGCATCTGAACCACCGCGAGCACCACCACAACCCTAACCTGACCTGCATTTTTCGTGCAGCCCTTTGCACCACCACCGTGTGTGCCTCTCTCATACCTTCATCGTCGCGACCATCATCTCTGGTGAGTCTCTTCTCTTTCTACTCTGATCTTCTCTCATCTATCTACTATATCTTTGAAGCTTCAATGTCATTCTCTCCTTTCTCATTGAAGCTATCTGTCTCATTGAAGCTTCGGCCGCCACTTCTCTTCCCTTCTCCACTCCGCTCAGTTGCGCAATAAGAACCCTAACCGCGTGAACCTTAACAGAGAGTAGTTTTGGCATTAGGTCTTCCCAATTCCCTACCCTTAAGTGTAGTAGTTCAGTTGGTTTATGTTTTCAATGTTCTTGTTATTCAAATTTCACTCATATTGTTTTTAATCTGTTTCTTTTTATTTTTCTTTTAACAATTCTAACTTGTATTCTTGTTTCCTACCTTTAAGAATCCCGAAATCTTCTCTGCTCGGACGAGCTTCTTGGGAAGAAACTTCTACTTCGAGATGCTAACGAGTTGTTCCATGATTTGAAGGAAAAGGCAAGAAGTTTACTAATTGGCTAATCTCAACAATTTAATTTTTTCCTGAACTTCTTTTTGGCAAATCCACAATCTTGCGATTCCAATATTCTCTTTGGCAGCCTTTCTTTTAACCAAGTGAAATAAAATCCTCCATTTATCATTATCAGTGGGATGCTGTTGAAAACAAGTCCACAAGATCGCTTTATGGTGGTGGGGCTATAGTTTTTGTTTGGCTATCTTCGATTCTTGTGAGTGCCATCAACTCGGTTCCCTTGGTAAGTCATCATTCTTGTTGAATATTATTCACTTTTCTCATATTTTGTCATCACCTCCGATGGTAGCGCCATTGGCTAGCATGCATATATGCTTCAGTAATTATACTATAGAAAGCTTGGTGAACTAATCTGAAATAATCTTATTTATGTTTCAGCTTCCAAAGGTTTTGGAGTTGGTAGGGCTAGGGTACTAATTTGTTGCTAACCACTTCGGCAACCCCTTCAACGTCTGTGCCCTCCTCTTCTCACAAGTCACCTTTAGCGGCCGCATCCTTTAGAGGTAGGTTTCTTTCCTTCACTGGTTATTGGTGGTTATTGCTGGTTAGTTCTATATTGCTAGTTATTTATTTGGAAAACAGAGTTCATATAATGTTGTCCTGGTGGTTACCGTTGGTTTGTTCTTCTCTAATTGGTGGTTATTGCTGGTTAGTTCTCATATATATTAAGGTGTTAAGTGCTACATACCGAGTAGTTCATTGTATTAGGTAGATGCTAAGTGCTAGGTGTTTCCCTTGAACATAATGTTTGAAAACTAGTGTCAAGAACATAATGTTTTCTTCTCATAATGTTTTAAGATCACTTTCTAGTTACTAGATTTCATGAGAAGAAAACATTATGTTCTTGACACTAGTTTCAGGGAATGAAGGAATTACCACTCTCTTCTACATCTATAAATAGTTCTGTTAACATTTATTAATTGAAGCATTATGTTTAGTGATGTTTGAAAACTGAAAAATTATGAAGCTAATTAATGCTCGGTCAAATTTATTGGTCTCCTACATTCTTTCGTAGCTCACTAGAGAGGGATAAGAACCTCATTTTTAGGAGAAAAATGCTAAGCATGTTGGACATCAATCAATGGAATGATGAATATTGTCTTTGGTTTCATTATAAAGTAGGCAAGTCATTAGAAACACTTGATGTGAGGATCATCTCCATTTGAGGTCCACATGGGTATAGTTTTTGTTGGGGTTGGATTTCTAGTTTACTAGGTAATAGGCTTATTGTTGGCATTAAAATGATGATTAACATATATTAGGATGATGTTTTAGCCAATTACTCAATTAAGAAATATATGGTTGTTAGTTTTTCAAATACTAGTGCGCTTTTCCAATCTCCCCTTGCATTGGACTTGGGGATTGGAGTGTTTTATTATTTTTCTTAATGTTAATTATTTAGTAAAGCCTTAGTTTCCTGTTTGAGATGCAATACTAATGAGCGTACGTGTATGTGTACGTGCTTAATGTACCGCTCATTGTGTTGGATCTTGAATTGTCCAAAGTTGGACAGTTTGGGAAAAAACTTTTTCTTAATTCAGTTATAATAGTTATTCATTGATTCTAATGTTATATACTTGATGAAAGTTCGGATTGATACATTTCCTTTCGTTCTCCGGGTGCATACTTTATCGTGGTGGATGTCATCGCGTTCAAGTAGTGTACGTCGGAGACCGCGGGAAAATGCTGCCGAAATTTTGTCGAGTATGAGCATGAGAGTTAAGGACTAACTGTTAACCGAATGTTGAAAAAGTTTCTTCTCGAATGGGATAGGGCCATACCCTGTCATAAGAAGTGGTTGATGAATATGTTGGACTAAGTACGAAGGTATTGGTTTAGTCATGGATCGCGGTTGGATGAATGCTAGACGGACAAGTGATGAGTATGAGAATGGAGTGGAAGATTTTCTACAGTTTGCAAAAACAAATGCTCCTGATAGTGGTAACGGAAGGTTTTATTGTCCTTGAGTTAACTATTTGAATGAGAGACGACTAGAAGCTGAGGAGATACGTGATCATCTTATTTGTGAGGGGATTTGCAAGAGTTATACAACATGGATATGCCATGGTGAATCGTTAGACAGGCCGAGGGTGTCGGATAGAGAGGAAGTTGATGACGTGGAAATGGACGATGGACTAGAGGACATGATCCGTGATGTTGGGCAAGAGTCTTTTCGGCGCGCACATGTGTATGATACTTTGTGCAGTGATGCGCAAGTGGCTTTGTATCCGGGGTGCACTAATTTAACACGGTTGTCAGCGGTGTTAAGATTGTTCAATGTGAAGGCGAGAAATGGGTGGAGCGATAAAAGCTTTACCGAATTGCTTGAGTTGTTGAAAGAAATGCTTCCAGAAGGCAACACATTGCCATCTCGAAACTATGAGGCGAAGAAGATATTGTGTCCGATGGGTATGGAGTATAAGAAAATACACGCTTTCCCCAACGCTTGCCAATACCATGGTTCATCTTCACACCAATGCCACAAGGATTCGGTTGTAGATAGAGCACAACTAAAACAGGAGATTGCAGCTGAGCTTCGACAGGAGATGGCCGAGCAGTTTGCCCAGCAGATGGCAATATTTACTTCTTTGTCCCAGCAGATGACAGCCGGTGTCCAACCCTCTGTCCAACCCTCTGTCCATGTGAGCACTAAGGGCTCATGTGATCCTCCTCATCATCCTGAAAATGATGATGATGGTGATGCTGCTGCTGCTGATGATGATGATGATGATGATGATGATGATGATGATGATGATGATGATGACGACCCTGATAGGTGTGAGCTGTATGTTGATGATCATCATCATCATCGCCGCTTAGTGGCATTGGGTAGGGCATATAATAAGTTAGGTAATACCATACACCATCGGTTATTACCGGATGATCATCTGAGGGTGTCTGTTGAGATTATTCGAGATGCTGATGCTCGAGTCCCTGTGCCCACTGAGGAGGTTCAAACAGTGGGTTAGGCCCCCGGTAACTTCATCCTCTGGCCAAGAAGACTGGTCAGCTTACTTGTTGCATCTGAGGTATTCGGTTAGTTGTGTTTTTCTATATTCATAGTTGAAATATATTTATTATTGTTTAATGATTATGCTTTATTTGTATTTGTTATAGGATGTTGGAATTGATATTGTGCCTAAAAGGTCGGATCTAGGAAGACCGAGAGATGTCTCGCTCTGTCAAGGTATTCATTTGACCATTTAGTTAATAACGAATTAAATAACTTAATTATCCGTGATTACTAATATATATCTATGTTGTTTAGGGGATCGACAAAGGGGCACCTGGCCATGGTGATGTTTTCAAAGATCTGGCTATACAGGTTGTCACCATGGAGGATGATGCAGCCTTGGTAACGTTGGAACATGATGCCACCGTGAATCTGTATATACCAAAGAAAGAACTTATGGAGATGGCACTCAATAAAGAAATGGCCAGTTCTGCACACATATCGTTTTGGTGCACGTAAGTACATTTTATTTATAAGTTAAGTACGTAATTAATTTTTAAATACAATGATAATTAACATGTTTTTCCAATATATTAGGTATCTGCATCGTATGTTAGTCGATCAGGGTAACCTCGCCCTTTATGGGTTCATTGACCCCATGTTCATTCAGGGTGATGTTCTCGTAGCATCGGAAGACCCGGTCACTACCATACGTGATATACTTGCCCGAGACGATCATCAATTCTATCTTGCGCCTTATCTCAATAAGTAAGTACCGGTTATTTAAGTATAACTATATATGACTTAGTCACTAACTGTTCCGCAAATTTACAGCCGGCATTGGCAATTGTTGCTCTTGTACCCAAGAATGAACGTCGTGGTCTTCTTCTGCTCATTGGGAAATAAGCCGGCGAATGAACTGAAGACGATCATCGAAACGTAAGCGTTAAAATACTTTATAATCAGTAATGCAGTTGTTTTAATTATCTGAAATCTATTATATATACTTTAATTAATGTTTTTGTCATGATAGGTCTATTAATGCATCCCACATGCAGCGTGGTGAAAGGCGTACTCGGGCTATCAGATGGATTATTCCCAGCGTAAGATATTTATTAGTTCAAATGCATCAAATGCAGTGGGTACAATAATTGATTTCTATTTTATTTAATTCCTGATATTCTAATTGGGTTTCATTTGTACGTAGTCACGTATACAACGTGGGTCATGGGAATGTGGCTACTATGTGATGCAGTGGATGTTGGAAATTATCTCGTCCGGGATCATTGAAAGATGGAGTGAGGTAAATGTTAATTGACACAATTAGAAGTAATAGTATAGATTCGTTATATGTTTTATGTTAGTTTATTACTTAAAAGATATAATCTTTTGTCCAATTAAGCTTGCATATATTCAACAATCCAACTCCATTGTCTCATTCTGACATCAACATCATAAAGAGGCGTTGGGCAACTTTCTTTCTTGAAGTGTACCACCCATAGTTTGTATATATGTAGTTAGTTTAAAAACTTATCATATACTAGCTATAGTGTACCTTTGACTGATGATATGTATTAGCTATAGTTTAAAAACTTATCATATTGAATGAAGTATGTTTTGCTTTTGAATGATTGTGTCAAAACTGGTTTGGTGTTCTGTTGTTGTTTCTTGTTTGATCAGGGTACTGCTGGTTTGTTTATTGATCTGCAACCTGTGTCTCTGTCATTAGCATAAAATGATTCTTAATAATGTTTGATTCACTAAGGTAGTTCTCATGCTTCTTTGCTGGCTGGAAATTTTGAGATTATACATTAAATTGAACAGATTTTTAGCACTTCAATTCTGAGTATGGAGGAGCTGAGTCACTCTTGGTCATTCCTTTCATTTATACCTCTTCTTTTATGCAATCATTTAGTTCTACCAACTGAAATGCTTTTTGTTGTAAGAGCTAATCAGCGGTTTTGTTAATGCCCAGATGATGAGTGTAGAAGGGGGGTTGAAAAAAATTTGTATAGACTTGTAATTTGAAAAAATTTTGTACAGACTTGTAATTGTTTACTCGCACATGGAGCTTGAAGCATTTGATACATTTTTTAACCAATATTTTTAGTGAAACAGGGGAAAGGAATGATTGAAATGTAAATAATGATAAAAAAAAGAGATTTTACACATCGGTTCTCAATAACCGATGTGTATATTTAACTTTCTACATCGGTTTTCCTTAAAACCGATGTGTAAATTTAACTTTACACATCGGTTCTTTAAAAAACCGATGTAGAAAGTCAAATTTACACATCGGTTTACAGAAAAACCGATGTAGAAAGTTAAATTTATAACTGCTTATTAATTGCTAAATTAATTTTCTACATCGGTTAATATAAAACCGATGTTTAAAATATACTTTACACATCGGTTTTATAACCGATGTGTAAAGTGGCAATAAACCACATCGGTCGTTTCCACATCAGTTTCAAAACCGATGTGGAAAGCCAAAAATAACCGACGTGGAATCCCTTTTCTGCACTAGTGACATTTTCCATTGTTTGAGCCACATAATCCACTCCTCCTTCATACTCTTCATTCATGTTACCACGACCACCAACACGTCCACCTCTACGGCCTCTTCCACGACCGCATCCCCGTCCACCTTCTGGTGCGAGTTCCATAACTGACTTATAGAACAAAATCAATTAGACCGCAACCAGAAAACGAAACGTGCATTGGTGTATTAACACACATCACTTCTAAGAAGCAATTCAAACAAAACTTAACTCCAATAAAACACAACGTCAACAAAACAGACCTATTCCCCAAAGATCCCGAAAGACTCGACCAGCTCTGATACCACTTATGTGACACCCTAACTCGGGTCATCACATGGTTACCCGTTTGCGGAAATAAAACTTAATTTGCTGGTTACTTTCGGAAAAATAATGTTTTCTCAATGTTCATCCTTTCAAAATATGGTGATAATTTTTTTTTTCTTTTTAACCTTATAACAACAACGACATAATCAAATCACACTTAAATACATAATGTATATAAGTCATACAACTATACTACCTCATATGTCTTCACACCTAGATCATTATCAGTTTTATTCTCCTAAACACAATATATCAAAATAGGACCTAAGCTGGTCGTAACTAATGACACTACAAACAACCGGAGCAAGACAAAGATGCCTCGAACTAGACAAACTTTCTCCTTTTTGTAGAGATCTCATCCCTTGTGCGACTCTGATATGTTTGTAAGGGTGAGACGCCAATATATGGATTTAACAAAATAACTAAATGCTCTCACAAAAGAAGACACATACACGTATACATAAACATCTCAAATATAGCATACAGTTTATCAGTGGGTTTCACACCCCAAACATCAACATTGGAAAACTATGCATGAAAACTTCTATACATCATCTAAACATTCACACCTAATCTCATGAGATATCCCAACAAGTAATGAGTTGATCAGACTCCCAGGCACGCAGCCAGAATTCCAGGCACGCAGCCAGAACACCAGGCACGCAGCCAGAATACCAGGCCCATAGCCAGAATACAGGCACGCGCGCATCAGCACACAGCGGTGTAATCAGCACGCAGCCAGAACACAGGCACGTCTGCCAATGCATGCAAAACACTTTTGTTTCATTCTTTTCTTTGTGTTCAATCTTTCTTTACCAAAGCTCAAAATGGCTTACGACCCACATAGTTTTAAAACACCCTTAAAACTTTTATTACAACACAGGACCTCACAGTCCGAGTGCTCAATAACCACACCTCTCGACCGATGCACCAGTCTTAGGTTCGTGGTACTACAAAACATCTTCAATGTTTCAATACGGTATACCTCACGTATACGGTATAGACCCTCAAGTCCAAATGACCTCGAGTCCATCACAACACAGAACCTTAGTACCCCGACATCTCGGTTACTAAGTCCAACTGTACTTTCAACACGGTTGAATCAACTTTTGACTTTCAGAAATTCTTTTTCCAAGGTAGATATTCATTATAAAATCCTTAAATTATAAAACTTAGTTTTTCACAAACCAATGAGTCACTTGAGGTTTATTCTCCTCAAAATATGCACTGCCGTTTCAAAAATACTTGCTGTCTACACTTTTTCCAAATTTGCCGTCAAATATTATTTTTAAGGCTTTTTAAGCCAAAACTTAACTTTTTCCACTTAATTAATTTTCTAAAATCATGATTAACTTATTTTCACCAATTAATTTCATAAAAGAATATTTTGTAATATTCCGGAATTTCTTACGTAAAAATTAGCAGTGCAAAAATATTTTCACAGTTTCGCTCTCATTGTGACTCATAAATTACTTTTACACTAACAAATCATTAAAATAATAATATTTCTCAAAACTCATTATTTTTCCAAAATAATATTTTCCACTATTATTATATTCCAACATTTCCCATAAAACGTTGAATATAATTTTCACAAACTTATTAAAGTTTTTATCTGATTAATCGGTTGTGCACTGACCACTGTCAGGCTTCTCAAACAACACTCACAAATAACATTCAACAACAATTATCAAGATTATATCCCCAGGCAGATCATGCATCATATCAATATAATATACAACTGCAGATAATTAAATAAATTAAGAGCAGATCAAACACCGATACACAGATAAACAACACAACGTAAACCACAAAGACAATTTACCACAACCACATATAAATCATATAAACCACACTAAAAACAAATAGTTATTGATAAAAATCCCTCAGGTAAGCTCCCATTACCTCTTGAAGACTCGAACTAACGGTTTCAAATAATCCCCCGATTTGATCCGGCTTCCTCCGTCGGCTTTAGGTCAAACCAACCCGATCGATTCCTTCATAACGAATTGCAACCAAAATAAATTAAATCAAACAAAAACATACTTGACTCATGGAGGTTAAGGTTCGGCCTCAACAACTTTTCTAGGTTAGGAAAGTTAAAATTTTGTTAACTTAAGGATTTATGATCCATAAGTAACTTAAACATGATTAAGCACTTAACCCAAGATTATGAACCAAGAACATGAACTAAAACTCGTCTAGTTCCAAGAACTAGGGTTTCGGCCAAGGGCTGAGTTTGGGGTTAGAAATCTCTAAAATTTCTAAACTCTTGGATTTAATCAACATACAAAACCTAGAGTTAGATTCAAGTGTTACAAACAACTTTTGAATCATAAAACCAACAAGTGCTCATACCTAGGGTTTCGGTTTTGATGAGATCAATAGGTTAAAATTTGATTTTTGATCTTCTATATACTTGAATACAAGAACTATCAAGATATAATCATGAATCAAGACATGAAAATGAAACAAAACCTAAGAACACCAAGTTAACCTAGGTTCGGCCCAGTCCAGATTTTAGGGAAAGAAATTTCTCACGATCTTGTGCTTCTAGATGATGAAAATAGAGATGATTATAAGATCATAGCAATTGGTTTCATGTCAAAAGGATTTTTCTATGATTTACTATGATTTTTCAAAGTTCTAGATCTAGAAACTTAAAAGTGATAAATATAGATGAAATAGACTTTGAATCATGAAACTTATTGAAGAACATAGACATGATTAGGGAAGGAGAATATGATTCACCTCTTGAAGATCAAAAACAAGTGAAGATCCAAGGACTTGCTTCACAAAATCAAGCTTTGTAACTTAGGAGTTTTAATGGAAAATGGCAAAGTTGATGAAGAAGATGAAGTGCTCCTTAAATAGGTGTGAAGTTCACTAGTGCACAAAAGGGATTCCACGTCGGTTATTTTTGGCTTTCCACATCGGTTTTGAAACGACCGATGTGGAAACGACCGATGTGGTTTATTGCCACTTTACACATCGGTTTTAAAACCGATGTGTAAAGTATATTTTAAACATCGGTTTTATACTAACCGATGTGTAAAATTAATTTAGCAATTGATAAGCAGTTGGAAATTTAACTTTCTACATCGGTTTTACTTAAAACCGATGTGTAAAATTGACTTTCTACATCGGTTTTTAAAGAACCGATGTGTAAAGTGAAATTTACACATCGGTTTTAAGCAAAACCGATGTAGAAAGTTAAATATACACATCGGTTATTGAGAACCGATGTGTAAAATATCATTTTTTTTAATCTATTATTTACATTTCAATCAATAACCGATGTGTAAAATATCATTTTTTTTAATCTAATATTTACATTTCAATCATTCCTGTTTCACTAATGCAGATCAATAAACAAACCAGCAGTACCCTGATCAAACAAGAAACAACAACAGAACACCAAACCAGTTTTGACACAATCATTCAAAAGCAAAACATACTTCATTCAATTTTCTTAGCACAGCCAATTAGCTCTTACACATATGGTTAAAAATACTGACATTTCATCAAATGACTAGTGAGCACAGAATCTGAAAACAGAGGGCATCAGGCCTAATTAATTTTCTAATGAATGAAAGCAACACTTTATCAAAGCTACATCAAAACACGAGAGAAGAAGAATTGAACCAGACCTGAGCACTAATACATATCATCAGTCAAAGGTACGTACACTATAGCTAGTATATGATAAGTTTTTAAACTAACTACATATATACAAACTATGGGTGGTACACTTCAAGAAAGAAAGTTGCCCAACACCTCTTTATGATGTTGATGTCAGAATCAGACAATGGAGATGGATTGTTGAATATCTGCAAGTTTAATTGGACAAAAGATTATATCTTTTAAGTAATAAACTAACATAAAACATATAACGAATCTATACTATTACTTCTAATTGTGTCAATTAACATTTACCTCACTCCATCTTTCAGTGATCCCGGAGGAGATAATTTCCAACATCCACTGCATCACATAGT
The DNA here is from genome assembly GCA_030762895.1 of Sophora flavescens. Lineage (NCBI taxonomy): Eukaryota > Viridiplantae > Streptophyta > Magnoliopsida > Fabales > Fabaceae > Sophora > Sophora flavescens. The sequence goes on along the minus strand of CM061064.1, from coordinate 223,255,614 downwards.
AGCCACATTCCCATGACCCACGTTGTATACGTGACTACGTACAAATGAAACCCAATTAGAATATGAGGAATTAAATAAAATAGAAATCAATTATTGTACCCACTGCATTTGATGCATTTGAACTAATAAATATCTTACGTTGGGAATAATCCATCTGATAGCCCGAGTACGCCTTTCACCACGCTGCATGTGGGATGCATTAATAGACCTATCATGACAAAAACATTAATTAAAGTATATATAATAGATTTCAGATAATTAAAACAACTGCATTACTGATTATAAAGTATTTTAACGCTTACGTTTCGATGACTAAACCAATACCTTCGTACTTAGTCCAACATATTCATCAACCACTTCTTATGACAGGGTATGGCCCTATCCCATTCGAGAAGAAACTTTTTCAACATTCGGTTAACAGTTAGTCCTTAACTCTCATGCTCATACTCGACAAAATTTCGCGCAAAGATTTCCGCGGTCTCCGACGTACACTACTTGAACGCGATGACATCCACCACGATAAAGTATGCACCCGGAGAACGAAAGGAAATGTATCAATCCGAACTTTCATCAAGTATATAACATTAGAATCAATGAATAACTATTATAACTGAATTAAGAAAAAGTTTTTTCCCAAACTGTCCAACTTTGGACAATTCAAGATCCAACACAATGAGCGGTACATTAAGCACGTACACGTACACGTACACGTACGCTCATTAGTATTGCATCTCAAACGGAAACTAAGGCTTTACTAAATAATTAACATTAAGAAAAATAATAAAACACTCCAATCCCCAAGTCCAATGCAAGGGGAGATTGGAAAAGCGCACTAGTATTTGAAAAACTAACAACCATATATTTCTTAATTGAGTAATTGGCTAAAACATCATCCTAATATATGTTAATCATCATTTTAATGCCAACAATAAGCCTATTACCTAGTAAACTAGAAATCCAACCCCAACAAAAAACTATACCCATGTGGACCTCAAATGGAGATGATCCTCACATCAAGTGTTTCTAATGACTTGCCTACTTTATAATGAAACCAAAGACAATATTCATCATTCCATTGATTGATGTCCAACATGCTTAGCATTTTTCTCCTAAAAAATGAGGTTCTTATCCCTCTCTAGTGAGCTACGAAAGAATGTAGGAGACCAATAAATTTGACCGAGCATTAATTAGCTTCATAATTTTTCAGTTTTCAAACATCACTAAACATAATGCTTCAATTAATAAATGTTAACAGAACTATTTATAGATGTAGAAGAGAGTGGTAATTCCTTCATTCCCTGAAACTAGTGTCAAGAACATAATGTTTTCTTCTCATGAAATCTAGTAACTAGAAAGTGATCTTAAAACATTATGAGAAGAAAACATTATGTTCTTGACACTAGTTTTCAAACATTATGTTCAAGGGAAACACCTAGCACTTAGCATCTACCTAATACAATGAACTACTCGGTATGTAGCACTTAACACCTTAATATATATGAGAACTAACCAGCAATAACCACCAATTAGAGAAGAACAAACCAACGGTAACCACCAGGACAACATTATATGAACTCTGTTTTCCAAATAAATAACTAGCAATATAGAACTAACCAGCAATAACCACCAATAACCAGTGAAGGAAAGAAACCTACCTCTAAAGGATGCGGCCGCTAAAGGTGACTTGTGAGAAGAGGAGGGCACAAACGTTGAAGGGGTTGCCGAAGTGGTTAGCAACAAATTAGTTCCCTAGCCCTACCAACTCCAAAACCTTTGGAAGCTGAAACATAAATAAGATTATTTCAGATTAGTTCACCAAGCTTTCTATAGTATAATTAATGAAGCATATATGCATGCTAGCCAACATATTAGCAAGAATATCCAACCTAGTGGCAGATGGCATATTAAAAGAGAAGCAAAACAATCACCCATTATCACTTATTTACTTAGATACATGAAAACTGGGATATAGCAGAAAAATCAACATATTGCTCAGGAAGAAAAGTAAACAGAAAGAATTATAGCCCATACCAAAACAGCCAGAACAGAGATACAGAAAACAGGGTTGCAGTATCATACAAAGAGGGGCTGCAAAAGGGTTTCAACTTTCAACAGAAGATGCAGAGCACTTAAAATACCCCAATCCAAACAGGCACAACAGAACAAGATAATATAATAAGAGAAAATATAGGGAGAACAGGAGAAAACAAGAGAAATCGAAATGAAAAACCACCACAAGCAAAACCCGGAGGGTCACAAAGAAACCGAACAAAGCATCAATGAATGAAATTTGAGGGGAGTTTAGGGCTTTTGAGTTTGATTTAGGACCATGTCGAAACAGGAATTGGATGGATTGCTTAGCGTCATCGCATACTCTATTTTGCCACAGCCATTGAGCGAGATAGCATAGCAAGACTATCCACACATCATTTGAAAATCTCCCATCCTAAGCATGTAGCATAAGAGGGGCTAACGCATTGCTACACAATACAGTGGTCACTATAGCTCACTATTAAGTAATAACAACTAAGAAAACAGTAACTGTTGGTTCTGGAGCTAACTCTCATTTTTATCCTCGGGCGGAAGGTCTCAAGAAAGTGGAGTCTCGCACTCAACCCAATAAGAGAGACCTATTTCAAAAAGTTCGTTTCCAAAAATCTATTCCTTATTCAAGCTTGACACTATGAGACTCAATATTAATGCACAAATAATCATGTGGTTCTGATTTGTGAAGCTTTTTGTGAGAACAAACTTTATTCTATGATTCTATTCCCTCTCCCAAAACTGAAAAATAAATTGCTAAGTAGAAAAAAGCTAAAAAAGAAAAAGATTCTTCTTAACCTCAGGTATGAATCACAATAGCCAAACACAATATATTCATACCTGTGGACTTAGCATTCTACAATATAGATCACATGCAACATAGATAGAGATTAGAAAAGCAATGCTTCAACAACCAGCTCTTAATTTCATATCAAAACAGAGTAGTGGAGGCCGAAGCTTCAATGAGACAGATAGCTTCAATGAGAAAGGAGAGAATGACATTGAAGCTTCAAAGATAGAGTAGATAGATGAGAGAAGATCAGAGTAGAAAGAGAAGAGACTCACCAGAGATGATGATGGTCGCGACGATGAAGGTATGAGAGAGGCACACACGGTAGTGGTGGTGGTGGTGCTCGCGGCGGTAGTGGTGAGTTGATGTTTGGGGGAGGAGGGGAACTAGGTCGCGGAGGAGGAAAGAATGGGGTTTTCTGAAAGAATGGGATAATGCGCGGATGCGAAGGAGGGAAAAGGAAAAATTGGGACTATTACACATCGGTTATACCTAAAACCGATGTGTTAAACATCTTATACACATCGGTTATTAAGAAACCGATGTGTAAAAGTAATATTTTTTTTTTCTGTATAATTTTCTACATCGGTTATAAGGAACCGATGTGTAAAAGTAAGATTTTATTTTCTTTTTTTTTATTTCTACATCGGTTATTTAGAAACTGATGTGTAAAAGTAAGATTTTTTTTTCTTTTTTTTTTCTTTATACTTTTCTACATCGGTTATATAGAAACCGATGTGTAAAAGTAAGATTTTCTTTTCTTTTTTTTTTCTTTGTACTTTTATACATCGGTTATTTTTAAACCGATGTGTAATAATTTGGTTTTAATTTCAAAAATGCCACCGCCTCGTTTTACACATCGGTTTCTTAAAAACCGATGTGTAAACTCCGATGTAAAATCCCTTTTCTGCACTAGTGGTTGGGCCTATTGGCAGCCTTGAGGACGTGGGTTTCAAGGGCAAAAGGGTCAATATGCCAAAAATCCAAGGACAAAGGTGTAATCTTGCTTTAGGTTAATTGGTAATTAAAATCAACCATAAGGGCATAATGGTCATTTCCCCAAAAAAGTAATCATGACCATGAGGAGTCATCCCATGACTCACCCCTTGTGACTAATCATGATTTGACATCCTATTTATCCATTAGCAGGTCCCGCAAATCCCGTTTTCAGCTCCGTCGTTTACCCGATTTCGTATAACGCCCGCATAATATATATTATTTCACTTTTTAAGTGAAAAATTTTAAAATAGCCAAAGAAGTTGGAAACTTCATAAAAACCTTAAGTGTTTCGTTCACGAGTCAAAATTAGGTCATTTGAGCAGTAAAATCTTACTGTCAATGAAAACGCAGACCGGGTTCCGTCTGAATTTTCAACCAAAAATTTCACCATATACTTATAAAAATAAGTATGATATGAATATGACTTTAATTTTCCCAAAATCAATTTCTAAATTTCAGATAAAAATATAAACGTTTATTTATATTTATATCGATCTTAGAAAGCGGAAAAATCGGGGTGTTACAAAACTCGCCCATTTTTTTCCATTTTCTTCATTCTTTCTTCTTCCTCCATCTTCTGCATAAACGAAAATCCCAATCAAAATCAACTCCATTTTTGAATGAAAAAAAAATCAAATAATTAGTAGAAAGTAAAAAAAGAACATGACCATTGTAACAACCCTTTGGGCATTACTTCCTAATCACATGCAGAAATAAATTAAAAGAAAGTTTACTGGTTGCTTTCGGAAAAATAAAAAAAACTTCTATTATCTTCATCGGTTTGAAAATATGGGTGTAAAATTTTTCTTTTCTAGGATTCACCTCAGAAAATGATCCACGCATCACTTAAAATGAAATCCCACTGTATTTTACTAACACACAAAGACTAAGCTTATTTATAAATCATAGCACCTCAACGTATACATTTCATGAAATAATTTTTCATCTTTAAGTTACAAAATTACACAAGGTTTTTCAGAACTGCCTATATCGACTTCTCTAAAACGTACACAACCTCAAAGGAAACATCCTAAGCTGGTCATTCTAATAGACACATATTGGAAAGAACTCAGTAGTTCTTACCATTAGAATAATCACCCACCTCTTCAAAGATCGGGATTAATATCCTTGAGTGAGGTCAGGAGCTTATCAGCATCGCCTGTCCTAGTGTACCAAGGTACAACATCAAAGAACCAGGAAAACCTGATATATTGTAAGGGTGAGATACCAATATATGGATAATTATGATAATCTACATACTTGTAACACAAACAGCATACACAACAGATATCATCATATTGACAACACGTGAAATAATAAACTAAATATAATATCACACCAATTCATCAATCAACTTTGAAAAACAATGATGTTCATGAAAAATTCAACTTTGATGCAAGACTCCAGAGTTTTCAACTTTCTTTAAAATGAGCTGATCAGGCTCGTTTGCCATAAAGGCACAACGTAAATTTCCACTACACTGTCCAAACTCCTGGCACAGTGTGCAACGTGCGTGGAATGTCCATAGCATACTGTCCAACACAAGGCACAGTAGTCCCGGCTAATGGACTTCATTGTCCATCAAGGCACAATGAAACACCGTAGCATGAAATACCTGGCCCACCAGATATTCACATGAAACAATGAAGCATGAAATACCAGATCTTTACAGATATTCATAGAAAAACAACGTGATCACGTCTGCCAAAATAATTGCATGAGAAAATCCTTTTATTTTCAACTTTTCTTTGTGATCGATATTTTCCTTTCGTCGAGGCTCAAAGCTCACGACTTTCAACTTTTTTAATGTCTTGCAACTTTTATTATCAACATAGGACTTTACGTCCGAGTATCTAATCACAACAATCTCAGACTTATGCATCAGTCCTTAGACTTTGTGATCGTAGAAAATAATTTTCACCTTTTTATTATTTTCACCAAGTTCCAACTCAACGTATATGGAGTAGGAGTCCATAGCAACATACACTAGAACATAGTCCATAACAACGTAACACGGATCATGGATCAACGTGCTTTTAAAAACACTAGTATCCCGACGTCTCGGTTACTAGGTTCAACTTTTCAACTTTTCTTCTTTTTCGCTCGGTGAAAATACAAAATCCAAAAACAAAACTTCCGTAACTCATCCAAGTTATCGGATACTTTATTTCATTAAAACATTCTTTTGAAAAACATTTTTCCTTTGAAATTTATTTTTTAAAAAATTCTTATAATAAAACTCCAAAAGTCCATCTTTAGAAAGAAAGTCCTCTTTTACAAAAAGAATATAAATTTTTAAGAACAAACTTAGTGTAATATATGAGAACTAAAATGTTTTTGGCAAAGAACCTAGAATTTAGTTTGTTTTTAAATAATTTCTTGATCATAAATGGTCTCCAAAAATTTAAGACTTTTATAGAAAATATTCTTCAAATTTTCTGAAATGATCTCTTTTCACCTTCTGTGAATAAAATCTTTATCTTCAATCTCTTGAATTTTTCACCTAGAGAAATATTTGCCTTCTCTAAAAATATGTTTCAACTTAAAACATTTATTTTTCAACTTGAGTAAAGTTTTCTTAAGGCTTTTATCTTTCCTTAAGAGTTGGGCTCTAACCAATGGTTAGGCTACTATACAACAGTCAACACAACTTCAAGAACTTATAACATAATTTACATAATTCGTTTTAAACACACATTTAAATTCAACATGTCATCATTTCATCTAATTCTAAAACATCCATATTAACAACAACTTCATAAACTAACACATAAACATATCTATACATATATAACAAATCAACCTTTCACATATTAAACAACAATAGCAATCAAATCAAGCAATCAAAACATACAAGTACATAGTTACCATAATTTTAATATCCATCAGGCTTTCTCCCCTTACCTAATTCGACGGATAGACAAAGTCTTTGTTTCCGCATTGCCCAGAGCGAACTTCTTTTGTCCGCAGCGTGTCGCAAGTCTAATAATCAAGCGAACGACTTAAATTAAAACAACAAAGTCACCTTATCTTCCTATGTTTAGATTTTTGGCCATGGCTAGAAAAATGATGCTAGAGATTTTCAAATCTCCTAATTCTTGGATTTACATTTGATACAAGACATACATATGTATACATAACATACACATATATATACTTTAATCCCATATTATTATACCTTTATATTAACACTTGTTTATAGTCCATTTTATATAAAAAATCTTTAACTGATCATTTTAAAAGAAATTATTTTCAAGATCATATTTTCCATTCAAAAATTTGAGTGAATTCTTTCATAAAATCATTTTTAGAACAGTAGTGGGTTTAAATTATGAATGATCATTCAAATGACCTTCAAAATCCTTGAAAATTTAATTGAAGGTACCCAACTCACATACAAACATATTGTAGTTGGTCCCATGTAAAAAGTTGAAGGCATTAATTTAGTAAAAATATATATACATGTAAAAATATCAAAACTTCAACAAAACTTTAGTCATACTTTAGTAATAACCCTGAAAATTTTATAAAAGTTTTTAACTTTCAAAATCATGTTTAAAATCATCATGCAACCAACTATGTTCTTATTTTCGCAGTCAGAATCTGATTCTACTTTGAGAGGTGTTTCAACCCAGTAAATCTTATCCAAATATCTACATATTATATATCAAATTAAAGCCCCAGAAGTCTTCTTTCCAACTATATATTTAGATTTCAGAAACACGTTTTTTATAAAAAGTTATGGTCTTAAGAATTAGTATATGTCATGCTGCCAGATTTATATTTTACATATGTTCATCCACACCAAGTTATTATCTTCACTCTAGCAACATTTACAAGCCACAAAACCAACATACAAGGGTATTAGACCCTTAAAATCATACAAGCAAACATACATCAACTAGAATTAGTAACCATTATTATCAAATAATAGTTCAAACAAAGAGTTTGAAAAAAAATCTTTAAATCAAATATGAGAAATTTTGGATAAACACCAACTTTCCTTTACATATGATTTTCGGCCATCATCAAAATTTTGACTTGAAAGATTTTTTTATCACATGAAATCCATAGAAATAAAAGTAAAGATGGTGATGAGTTCGAAAAATCACTTCTTATCCAAAACATAAACATGAAATCATAGAGTGTGATATGCAAGTTGAAAATACAACAAAACTCCACTTTTTCTCTTTATAGGGTTTTGGCCACACCCTCTAAATTAGGTTTAGAAATTTTCTTTGTAACATGCAAGTATAGAAGTTGATAGCAAGGATGAAGGTGAGTGAAAGAAAATTTAATTTGAAAAACATGCATTAAGAGAAACTCAACTTGCAACTAAAATAATTAACATGCATGTTGATATTAGAAACTTGTGAGAAAAGAGCAAGGGTTTAGAATTTATACCTTCTAAATGATGATGATGATGAGCAAGAGATGAAGATGGAGGTGGTTTTTAGCTTCCAAACTCAAGTGGCTAGAGGTTGAAGATGATGAATAGTAAACTTGAAAATTTTGCAAGAGTTTGGGAGCAAAATAAAGGATGAAGTAAATGAGTGGAAGAGGTGGTGAGGGGTATTTATAGGCGGAGGTGGGGGTGGGGGTCTAGAAAAATCTGGGATATTTTTACAATTTTAATAATTTTTATTCAATTTTATTTTGAAAATCAAAATGATGCATTTTTTAGTAAATTGAAATGAATAATTACACTATGTCATGAATAGTGATAAATAGTGACAAAGGTCACTATTCACATCAAATAAAATCTTTGCCAAATCTTGAAAAAATATGAATTAAATTAATTTGACTCGTTCCGGTACCAATTGTTACGTAACGGTAAAAACCGATCTTATGTTTATTCGCAAAATTTCACCTGAAAAATTCATATAAAAATAAATAATTTCTAAAATCATTAACGATCAAATACTGACACTTTATATCCGTTAGCCTAGTGGCCAAGCGTCGTGTCCCTTCCGTACAATACCCGGGTTCGATTCCGCGCGACCCCTTTTTACCATTTAATAATAAAAACTGGCGTAGACAGGATTCGAACTTGCCTTGCCATGGACTAAGTGGAACATTGTAACCACTGAGCCACACACAAACTTGTACTAAGCTTTAATCGATAAATATATTTAACCGTTGAAACCTTGCAACTTTGTGCATTTTTGAAAATCTCTCACAATCCCCCACCATTTTCAAAATAAAACCAAATCCCATTATTCCAGAAATTGCATGCTTTCAGACAAAGGCATCTTGGGGATTTGAACATTTGCTTAGTAAGCCATGGGTTTCACTCATCCCCAAATAATTTGGTAGACAAGCTTTGAACCAAATATTCATTAGTACAAGCGGGCATGACTTACACATGAAATCTCGGTACCATTGAACGATGTGGTAGTGTGACACATTTGGTAAGGCCTTGTGTCGTGTATCCTTTTCATGAGAGCTTACAGAGTCAAACCCAACTCTAAGAAGCAGCCCCACTTCACTCTCATATAGGTGGACTTTACCAAAAGCACCCCCATAAGTTGGGCACCTCAGCACATATATGCTATAGGTCCATTAAGAGCAAAAGCTCACCCTTTTCCTTTTTGTCCTTATGGTTTCCAAGTACTTTTAAACCTTGGGATGTATCTATTCGTCAAGCACTTGCAATCACTCTCATAGTGTACTTTGGCCCATTGAACTCAAGACTTGATGCTACTCAAGTGTGAGTCGGGTTTCCACCATTGGTGATCATGTAGATATGGGGTTGAGTCCCATCCCTAATGATGTTTTCAACACCATATCCCTTTTCAGTCCTTTCGTCAAATGATCGGCAAGATTCCTCTCTACTTTCACAAAGACTATGGATAATACTCCATTTGTAATCAAATCTTTTACATAGCTACGTCTTAGCCCAATGTGCCTGAACTTTCCATTATAAACCTGGCTATATGCCCTTGATAGTGTTGATTGACTATCACAATGTATGGATATTGGTGCCATTGGCTTTGGCCAAATCGGTATCTCAAACATCAAATTTCTAAGCCATTCAGCTTCTTTGCTTCCTACTGCCAATGCTATGAATTATGCAGCCATGGTGGAGTCAGCAGTGCAAGTTTGTTTCTTGGATCCCCAAGAAATAGCACCCCCACCAAGTGTGAAGACCCAACCTCTTGTTGAAGCATGGTCTTCTTTATAAGTCACCCAACTGGCATCCGTGTAACCTTCTAATACTGAAGGATACCCATTATATTTCAAACTATAATTCAATGTCCCCTTCAAGTATTTCAATACTTTTCGGACAGCATGCCAATGGTCTTTGCTTGGATTACTTGTATACCTACTTAGTCTCCCTATAGCATATGCAATATTTGGTCTAGTACATGTCATGGCATACATTAAGCATCCAATTACTTTTGAGTATTCAAGTTGTGCTACTGGACAACCTTTATTTGGTACTAAATTAATGTTATGATCAAAGGGAGTAACAACAGATTGACAATCAAATTCATTAAATTTCTTTAACGCCTTTTCTATATAGTGAGATTGGGACAAACCTATGTTCTCACCATCTCTTATTATTCTAATCCCTAGTATCACATCGGTTTCCCCTAAGTCTTTCATATCAAAGTTACTAGAGAGGAAACTCTTAGTTTTTTCCACCTCATCTAGATCAGTACCAAATATTAACATATCATCAACATATAAACAAATCATAACACCTTTTCCATTATGGAATTTACTATAAATACACTTGTCAGATTCATTTATTTTATCTCTACCAGCTAGTACAACTTGATCAAACTTTTGATGCCATTGTTAAGGAGCTTGTGTTAGTCCATACAGTGACTTATTCAATTTACACACCTTCTTTTCTTGACCATTAACCACAAACCCTTCAGGTTGTGTCATATACACCTCTTCATCTAATTCCCCATTAAGAAATGCCGTTTTCACATCCATTTGATGAATGACAAACTTATAGATGGATGCAAGTGCCAATAGCACTCTAATTGAGGCAATTCTTGCCATAGATGCATATGTATCAAAATAGTCAATGCCCTCTTTTTGTGTAAATCCCTTAGCAACTAGTCTAGCCTTAAATTTATCTATGGTTCCATCTACCTTCATTTTTCTTTTGAAAATCCATTTACAACCTATAGGTTTGGAACCGGGTGGGAGATCTACTAATTTCCACATTTTATTAGTTTTGATTCGCCCCCACCAATCTCTCCTCGTAGATTGGATGCAACAGGTAAAATCGGCGAATCCCCTTCAGGATACAATGGAGAACCTTGGTTTGGTTTGCACACCCTAAACCAAACGTATCGACAATGGTAGTTTACAGAACAATAGTCTTCCTAACTCTCTCTGCGCACAAGGGATAAAAGAAGGTGATTTTGAGTGAAGAGTGCTTGGGAAACTATGAGAATTTTCATGTCCTTCACTGCATGCAGATGGTTCTATTTATAGACCAACTCATGTCACTTGGTGAAGCAAAACAACCTTTCAAAGAATTCAGCAACGACCAAATTCGTTACTTAAGTAAGCATAACGATCAAATACTGACACATTATATCCGTTAGCCTAGTAGCCAAGTGGCGTGTCCCTTCCGCACAATACCCGGGGTCGATTCTGCGTGACCCTTTTTTACCATTTAATTTTTCAGTCTGTTGCATAATGGATTAACGAGCAAAAAATAAAAAATGTCGCAGACAGGATTCGAACTCGCACCGCCGTGGACTAAGTGGAACGTTGTAAACGCTGAGCCACACACAAACTTGTGCCAAGCTTTAATCGTTAAATATATTTCACCGTTGAAACCTTGCAACTTTGTGAATTTTTGAAAATCTCTCACACACTTTGCACACTTGCACTCTTACACTTGGCACACATGCACCTTCACACTTTACACACATGCACCCTATTATCTTTGAACCGGTTTTAACTAAATTCGAACAAGCAAAATGTTCCATTATACGATCTTCACATTGGGATGATAAAACCTTTTCAACCTCTTTATACCTAATTAATTAGTTAATTAATTACAGTGTCCCCTTACTGTAATTTTTGGGGCGTGACAACCATCATAGGAGAAAAGAAAGGACAGTGCGAAGAAGAAGGAAAAGGGGGGAGAAGGAAAAGGCGAAAAGGGGATGCACCATGCGGTGGAAAGAGAGAGGATGGAGTTGCAATTAGGCGGCGAGAAGGGAGAAGAACGGAGTCGCATTTTGTGGTTGTTAACGACAAAGGGGAGGATGCATGCGACGACATGACGGCTGGGCGGCAGTGAGACCCTTCTCCCCATCTTCCTTTTTCTTCTTCTTCCTCCTCCTGGTCCTTTCTTTTCTCCTCTGATGCTCATGTTCTTTTTTTACTTTGTATCAATTATTTGATTTTTTTCATTCAAAAATTGAACTGATTTTGGTTGGGATTTCCGAATATACAAAAGATGGAAGAAGAAGATGAAAAGAAAATGGGTGAGGTTTTTTTCGTAGGGACTACAATAGGCACCTCAAAATTGCCAGGGTCCAAAATGGGCCTTGACTGAAAAATAAAAACCAATGTGGGCCACTTAACGGACATAGGGACAAGTTAATGGACCACATCAACAAACTAAAGGAGCCATCATAACAGAGATCAACAAAGGGAATAAAGTGTCCTATGTTTGTAGTTGTCAAGGATTAACAAACGAGTTTTTTTTTGTCATGGATTAAAACGGGCACCGTTAAAATTGTCAGGGAGAAAATTGAGCTTTTACTTTTAAAAAAAACACACTTTAACCAATCATAACCTATCAATATATCAACTGCGCCCGTGTCGTTTCATGCGTGGGGGGTGGGACTCTCCCAATCTCTATAGTCACAAGTAAGGGTGACAAATGGATGGATCGGATAAACTTTTATTAGGATCTTAACGGATGGATTAAAAACAATCCATTAATCCATTATAATCTATTAAAAATTCATTAAAAAAATCCAATCCATCCATGATCCATTAAATAAAATCCACCCGATCCATCCATTAACAACTTTTCATGGATGGATATCCAATCCATCCACTAAAATTTATTTCAATAAATTAAATAATTTTATATCTCTTTTATCCATCTATAAAATATTTTTAAAAATAAAATAATTTGTAAAAAAAATTAAAATATTATCTCTATCTCACCCCCACTCTCCTCTTTCTTCCTCTCTCTACCTTTTCTCTCTCCCTTTTTTTCCTACTGTCTCTCTATTTTTACTATCTCTCCACTCTATCTCACCATTTTGTATCACGACCATTTTTCTATTATTATATGGGAGTTATTGATTATGTGCATCTATAGAGGTTGTTTTGCCACAACGTTCCATGATATTGTTTTACGAAACTTGTTACGACTTTATGTGCTTTCAATTAGTTACTACTTTTTTTTAAGTTTCTTAGCAAAAAAAAAGGCAACGAAAAAAGAAAACTTACAATAACGTGGACTACAACTGGTACTTGAGAACAATTAATTAGTTAATACTTAATGTAAAAAAGAAGAAGAAAAAAAACAGATAAATAAAATAAAAAACAGTGAAGAAAAAATAATAGGGAACGGAAGAGAAAATTAGATGGAGTGTTTTTTTTTTTTGTTACAAATGGAGGTTTCTTTTATTTGGTGAAAAATAATATGAAAAAAATAAATTGGTTTTGGAATGGATAAAAGTTGATCCATTACATTTTTGATTGTTAGTCCAATGGATTTTAAAAAATATTGGATGGATCATAAACCATCCACTAAAAAAATAATCCAATCCATTTATATTATTTTTTTATGAATGGATGGATTGGATGGATTTTCTCATGAATGGACTGAATGGATAATGAACAAATGGATCATTTTGCCACCCCTAGTCGCAAGGTCACAATCCACCGAGAATCGCATAATTGCATACACGCAATGTCTCTGACGTCTTCTAAGGATTCTCTTTGACGTCATCATCAAACTACCCGCCAATCAAAGCAAGTTTTTATTGGAAAATTAATTATTTCATATTTTCAAACATTAAATACATCAATTCCCCATGAAAACTTTCTTTTCTTGGTTCCTTAAAGAATGCCCTAAGGGCATTCGTTAGCATTCTCTAATGTTTTATTCTCTGGCAAACTACGTTCCTTAGGAATCTTTCTTTCGTACCTTCACATTTGATACTAGAGTTTTCCCAAATTTTTAATTATTATCCACTAATTTTATTTTCGAGAATCTTTTATGCATGGGAATAACTTTTTAAAACTTGTACCAAACATGAGAAATTTTTATTCTCGTACTAACATTATCAAGAATACCATACACTACCTAAGTTTTCTCTTCTCGTTGTAATTAGAAAATAAAAATGTTAATCGATGCCTTAAGAACATTGATTAATAATATAAAGATAGAAATTATATTTTGAGAAGTAGTATATTTTATTTTTTTAAAATTTAAAAATTACAATTCTTAGTTTAAAGTTTTTTTTATTCTTAGTCAATATCCTTAAAACAATGATTAAGATGATCCTTAGACAAATAAAAATTATATTTTTCAAGTAAAAATATTTTTTTAATTATATAACTAATATCTTTAAGACATTGATTAATTAATCTTTAATTTATATAGAGTGAATGCTCAAATTGGTTCTTGAAAAATTTTGGGACCACCTTTAGTCCCTGAATAAAATAAATAAATCATTTAGTCCCTCAAATTTTCAAAGTGGGGCACACTAGTCCCTTGATTTAGTTCTGACGTTTATTTACTTGCATACGTGTCTCATTAATCATCCTACTTGGCTCGTTAGTGGTCCTGCATGACTTATGACGAATTTCGTCGATGGAAAACGAATAAAAAGTGAAAAATATGCACAATTTTAAAATTCAAATACCTGAAAATTTTGCACTTCTTTTCACTTTTCTTCAAATTTTCACGACAGAGATTTGTCATAGCCTACTCAGGACCACTAACAGGCAAAGTATGATGGTTAATGGGACACGCAGGCAAGTAAACAAACGTCGAAACTAAATCCATGGAGTAATATGTTCTGCTTTAAAAATTTGAAGGACTAAATAATTAATTTATTTTTTTCAGGGATTAAATGTGGGTCCTCAAAATTTTTCAGAGATTAATTTAATTTGAGCCTTCACTCATTTATGTATCTCCCGTTTCGTCCCATTTGACCTATGCAAGAGGCCAAGAGCAAATTAACAAACTTCCAAGCTAAAAACAGGGCATTTTTTCAATTTTATATTTAGGGGAATATTGGAACCAATGAATAAATAAAGTCATTTTCTCAAACACAAAGAAAAAGGAAGAAGCATATATCATTCTATACATAAATTTCACGCCCCTTCTTATATGCCCTTCTGCTTATATGCCCTTCTGTTGGATCTGATTCATTCGTTCACCTTAGATGATGGAAGTGGACGACATGAAGAAGAGGGTCGTCACAAGAGGCGAGGTCGGTGAGGGCAAGAGGAGCAAATCGAAGAAGTCAAAGGGAGAAGAAGAGGGTAGTGGCACCGACAACGGCGGCGGTGATGCGGTGGTGGTTCCGACGGAGGAAGAGGTGGAGGAGTTTTTTTCCATACTGAGGAGGCCGGATGAGGGTGACCGTGAAATACTTCAGTGAGAAAGGGAGAGGTGGCAAGGAGTGGAGAGAGGTGCTGGAGAAAGCCGAGTTCACCGTCGAAGACGACGAAAATGTCGTCGACGACGATGACCGCCGCCCCCACCATGAAGCTGGCTGCGGTGCCGTTTAGAAGAACAAGGTCGATGAGGAGATCATAATCAATAAGGGTTTGGATCTGAACGCCGTCGCTCCTAAGGCTGATGACGGCGACCGTCGGCGGCGGGTGCTAGTTGATTATTTGTTAACCAGTGTATTTAATACACTGATTAAGAAATTTAAATTTAAAAAAATAAAGTATGTAGTAAAAGGTAGTGTATTTATTAATCTCTTAATAGGATTTTTTGTTTTTTTCAAATACAATGATGTACTATAATATATGTTGTTATTAATTTCACATACTATAGTGTATATAAATTAATTACTATTGTTATTATTGAAATATTAGTAGGGCCTTTCAACTTCTTCATAGAAACTCTTGTTTTCCTTTCAACCACAATGGCCGCATGGGTCCTCGCTCCCTGTCCTCTTTCGAAAACGGTCCCTGTCTGTTGCAGCAATGTGGGAGACCAACCAAATGCCAAAGATACTTCACTATTTTCATATAACCCAACTGTGTATAATAAGAAAAATGTAAGCATTTTAAGTCAGAATATTCTTTGCCAATGATACTAATTTTAATAATACTTCCCTTTATATAAAGAGTGTTGAACTTGTAACTTTTTATTTTGTTTGTTGCAGTGATTCTTGGTCTATTTTTGCACCAGAGTATTCCAGGGGTTCCTTAATGGCTTAATCAATATACATTTGTCATTTTTTTACTTATAAGCCAAACTATATAAGACAAAATATGTAATAGGTATGACTATTACATTAATGAAACAAACTAAGAAACCCAAAAAAGCATAAAAACAGAGAGTAAAAGCTAACAAAGGAAATATTGCCTCTGATAGAAAAATCCAAGAAGAGCATAACTGTATAACCCCAAGGACGAAAGACCTCCAATTGTTGACATCATCCAAAAAACGCCTAGTAGTAGTGCCAAAATCACAGCAACAATAATGGAAGGCAATAAACTGCAAAGGTGAAGGACTTCCATAAAGAGAAGAAGGAACGGCAAGAGCAATGATCCACTACACTCTTAGGAAAGCAGGAACAAATTCACCACCAGAAGCAACGAAAACAGTCACCAAAATGATAAAGTTTATAGCAGAAAATAACCCTCAGAGACCAAAAACATGCACCATCTGGCTGGAAATCTAATATTTCTCAATTGGAGTTAGAAATATAAGACACACAACATCTAGACATGTTTGTGTATTTCCCATTTCAAGGAATCTCCTTTGCTGCGAAAATGGAATTGCAAACCAAGAGATCTTTTCCTTCATGTGATTAAGCTATAAATACATCACTGCTTCTACAAATGAAAGAATTGATGACAATAGTTACAGCTACACACAACTACTCCTCTTTCACATTAGAAATTGCAGTTTCACCAACAAGCTGATTACACATTTACACTAATGTTGGGCTTCTACTATTTTATTTATAAGCTTCTTCACATGCACAATCATAGCCGCTCCTCTTGGTTCACAAAAGACAACAAAACAAATTTTCACTCTATAGATACTGCACAGTATCTAAATTTAACAAATTTCAACCATATCCTTCAGAAAATCATAACGTGATAAGTTAACAAATTTCACTCTATAGACACCACTAATGCTCAGATCAAATGGTTATGAATAATTATGTCTACACTTTTTAGGTAATGAAACAGTTTGACAAAATAGTTAGCAACATTTCAAGAACATAAGAATATACAATGTGGATACGGGTTGGAAAGTTTCAGAAGAACATTCTCCCAAAAGTTTGAGATGGACAATCACTAATACATCTATTTCTCCTTATCAACACCATCTTGTAAGACATTGTGTTTTATCTTAAAAATTACTGGAAACCAAAATTTTGACATCCTTTTAATCCATTGTTTGCTTTATATGGGGGTGCTATAGTATATTGCTATCATTGTCAGGCTCTTTATTATGGCACTGACATCTACACTCTTCAATTTCAGGTCTATGCCAGCATTCAACCATTGTACATTTATATTTACTCTTTCTCTTTATTGTACTTGCTAATTTTGACTATTTCGATGTATTTGGAACCCTGGAAGCTTTTCTTCTTCTCCATTAGATTCTCTCTACATCTTCTCGTATTTCTCTTCACATTGTTATGTACTATTCTTAACAGCCACATCACAACTTTTTATTTTATACTATTTAAACAATCATTCACTCTAAAGGTGTAACTCCAAAAATTTCACCAAATGGGTCCTACACCCCATCCTTATTTACATTTATGTTTATTTCAATTTTCAGAGAAAGGTAGCTATAGTAATTCTCTCTTTTTTTCTTTTTTTATTGAAGATCTTATAAAAGAATCTAAATAGTTATCTTTACACGTGAATGTCACATCATCCTACTCCAATAATACAATACAACAAAAATATATTCTTATTTTCAAGGACTAGCTAAAGAACTCTCATTAGAGTTGCTCTGAACTAATCAATTGCAACTAAAGGCATCTAATGCCTAATGGATGCAGTGAATATCAAAGGGCTTAATGTTGAAAAGTTAGCCCACCAAAGGTCTTAACTTGCCCAAATTTTAGTCACCATTCAAGCTTCGATACCGTGTATTAATATTTTCTGTGTAATTTCTAGTCTTCTATAATAGTTGCTTGTAGGTTGTTTTTCTTTTTGGGCTTCTTACGCCACTCAAAAGTAACCAAGCACAATATATACATTAATTTTAGTGGAGGAATAAAATATATTATGTGTGGCAAATGCAGGAGGATAATAATAAGAAAAAAAAATATTAGTGTCTGGAAGGAGGAAAATGGAAATACGCTATTGAGTGAATTGATGCATTGATTTTCATAGTTGGGGCTCAACCGCACTAATACTGTCTAGTTAGTTTATAAATGATAATTAGCTTCTAATGTTAAAGAAAATTTTAATTTATAATTAAAGAATAAGGAAAAGAGAAGTATCTGTGAACTCTAACACTGTGTTTGGCATAGAAGAATAAGAGAAGAGAGAAATAAGGAAGAGAAAACGAGAAGAGAATTACGGACTTTCTCTTGTTTGGTAGAGAGAAGAAATGGAGAAGAGAGAAACAAAAAAGTGATGGGTTCCACCACTTTTTATTTCTCTCCAAAAATGAGAAGAAAGAAGAGAGAAAAATGGAAGAGATGTGTATATTTCCATCAATACCCTTAAAAGAAATAACACTTTTATATTTTCTCTTTATTTCAGGGACATTTTTGTCCTTTTGAAAATATTATTATTTCTCTCTTCTCTCTTTCTACTTAACTAAACAAAAGGGAGAAAGGAGAAAACATCTCTCTCTTTTATTTCTTTCATTTTTCTCTCATACCAAACAATATAAAAATATATTCTCTTTCTCATCTATTTCTTTCTCCCCTATTTCTTTCTTACCACTATCTTTTGTGCACAACTGTTGAACAAAGAAGAATCGTTTATACGGATGGCCGCTATTGGGCTTGGACTGGATGGCTGCCTACGTGGGGGATAACTTTAATTTGAATTCAGAATTCAAAAAACAAAGATTGCAATATACGCTCCCCATAAAGTTAGAATTTATGTCACCAATAGGAATTGTCGGTCATTCTATAAAAATATCATGTTGAAATATTTATAGACTTTCGAGCCATTTTAGTTGTATAGAAAGATGTGTTCTGATTTATATCTCGTCTATTGTGAGAGAGAATCCCGCTTGAAGTGTTTTGTGAGACAGATTTCAATTATTGCCACAGAGAACGGGTCCTACCATGTCATCCAGTGGCTCAATGCGTTACTGATGAGTGTGATTTCACCTCATATTTCATTTACATTTTGCATGCATTTTCATATAATTTAGGCATTTCTAATTTAATTTTGGTTAGTTTTTACCTTGGAACGGGTAAGGCGGTTTTATGGTGTTGTTGTGCAGGAATTGAGGATTAAAATGCTCAAAATTAACCATGATGGAGCTTGCATGAAGATGGAGCTTGAAAAGCAAGAAAATGAGCCAAACAGAGCCCATCATGGCTTAGCCGTGACAACCATCACGACCATGATCGAGTAGAGCTGAAAAGAAAGAATGGAAAAGTCAGAACTGGTCACGGCCAGTCCGTGATGCCCATCACGGCCGTGACATGCCAACTGAACCAGACCCTCACAGGCAGAATTGATCACGGCCAGGCCGTGATGGTGGTCACACCGGCAGTGACGAGACCCGATTCTGCAGTGAAGCAACGCCCAAGGCAGAATCTGTCACGGCCGTGACGCGCAATATATGGATCTTTAGAAACAGGTTTGATCTGAATTTGTGATTGATTGGGATTCAAGTTACCGTAATCTATAAATAGAGCACTTAGGCTCGAAAATAGGGAGACTTTGAGGGACTTTGGGCTACTACCCTTTGGCATAATTAGGATTTCTCTTCTTCTTCTCCTCTCTTAGGTTTTCTTTCATGTTTTTGTTAATCAAGCTTGCTCTTAACATGGCAATGCTTGAGTAGTAGTTTTATTTCTAGGGATTGGGTTTATGCCCAAGATCTGTTTTATGTTATGAATTGATGTTTTTCCTTTGTTAATTTCGATTTCGTTTTCAATTTGGTTTCTATCGCATGAATTACTTGTGAATCTGGTGCGCACTTATTTGCATGTCATAGATACTCTAAGGAGGAACCTAGCGGTGAACTTAGGGATTGGATCTATAGGAATCAAACTTAGGACTTAAATCACAAGAGTTAGAAGCAGTCCTTCGAGGGTTCACGAATTGTCACAAAGCTTAAAGGGTTCAATCTAAATTCAATTACCAAGAGAGTAGGGGTTGGTTTAATTGGCCACGATTTTTGTAACCTGAGAGGGAGCATTAACTTATTTAGGATAAATTTGCCTTCAAAGCAAATTTTGATAATTAACAAGGGGTAGTCAATTTGGTAACATGAACAATCTTGTTGGCAACCCAATTCCTAAGAATCACTTTAGATTTGAAAAACCCCTAATTGATTTACTTTCCTCTTTTAATTGATTGCATTCTTAAATATATGATTTTCTAGTTAATTCGTATTTCAAAAATCAAATCTTTTCAAAATCCTTTTTTATATAGTCCAGTTTAATTGGTTTAATAATTAGTTGTTATTTGAGATCACGGTCTCTGTGGGATCGATCTTTTTATTACTTGGCGACGAATCCGGTACACTTGCCGGAATCCCCATACACACCAAGTTTTTGGTGCCGTTGTCGGGGACTGTGCTTTCCTGAATCTCAATTTAATTTTTAAATTGATTTTTCTGGACTTTTTATTTTTAATTATTTCTTTTTTTAAAAAAATAATATTTCTTTTTTTTCATTTATCTCTTTTTCTTTCTAGAGTATCTCTCTCTCTTATAGCTGTTTTTCTCTTTTATGCAAAGATCCCTAAGTCTTGGAAACCTTATTGAGGTTGATGATGTCGTGCGTTCGCACGTGCGATTCCGGCAAGTGTACCGGATTGTCGTCAAGTAATAAAAAGATATCGATCCCACAGAGACCGTGATCTCAAATCGCAACTAATTATCAAATTGACTAAACAGGACTTTAGAAAAATATTTTGAAAAGGTTTTTGATATTTGAAATAAGAGATAAATTAGATAAGTAATGCAATCACGTAAAACAGAAAGTAAATCAGTTTATGGTTTTTCAGATCTAAATGGATTCCTAGGAATTAGGTTACCAACAAGATTGTTTATGTTACTAAATTGATTATCCCTTGTTAATTATCGAAATTGCCTTGAAGGAGAATTTATCCTCAAATAGTTAATGCTCCCTCTCGGGTTACAAAAACCGTGCCCAATTAAACCAACCCCTACTCTCGTGGTAGTCGAATTTAGATTGAACCCTTTACGTTTTGTGACAATTCGTTGACCTTCGAAGGACGGCTTCTAACTCTCGTGATTTCAGTTCTAAGTCTGATTCTATAGATCCGATACCTAAGCTCACCGCTAGGTTCCTCCTTAGAATATCTACGACACACAAATAAGTGGCCACCGAATTTACGAGTAATTGAAAACACTAGAAATCAGATCTAAAGCAAAATCGCAATTAACAAAGATAAAACATCAATTCATTACCATAAACAAACCTTGGGCATAGCCCCAATCCCTAGAAATTAAACTACTACTCAAGCCTTGTCATGGTGATGATAAGCTTGGTTAACAACAACATGAAAATAAAAATAAGAGAAGAGATGAGGAAGAAGAAGAGAGATCCTAAATTATAGCCTAAGAGTAGCAGCCTAAAAGTCCTCCCAAAATGTTCAGCCTGATGTCATATTTATAGATTAGGTAAGTTTGAATCCTAATCAAACACAAATCAGATCCAAATCAGTTGCTTCAGATCCAAGTAATGCGCGTCACGGCTGTGATGGTCATCACGGCCAGGTCGTGACGGATTCTGCCTTGGGATTTTCTTCACTTTTTGGTCTGTCACGGCAGTGACCACCATCACGGCTAGGCCGTGATCACTTATGGCTGGTGAGGGTCTGGTTCAGCTGACATGTCACGACCGTGATGGGCATCACGGCTAGGCCGTGATCAGTTCTGACTTTTGCCTTCTTTCTTTTCAGTTTTGCTCGATCATGGCCGTGATGGGCATCACGGCTAGGCCGTGATGGGCATCACGGCTAGGCCGTGATGGGCTCTGTTTGGCTCATTTTCTTCACCTTTCAAGTTCCATCTTCATGTAAGCTCCATCATGGTCAATCCTGAGCATTTAATCCTTAATTTCTGCAAAACAACACCACAAAACCGCCTTACCCGTTCCAAGGTAAAAACTAACCAAAAATAAAATAAAAAATGCATAAACTACATGAAAATGCAAGAAAAAATTATAAGCAAATATGAGGTGAGATCACACTCATCAAATCACCCCAAGCTTAAGATTTTGCTTGTCCTCAAGCAATTACCAAGGCCAGACAAGATAATCAGAGCATGGATAGTGAACCAAGAACCCGAGTAACTAATTCAAGTAACAGGCATATTCAAATAAGAAACCAAGGGACAATCAATTTCAAGTCCAATTAGAAGCTTAGGTTTCCTAAATTCATATTCTCACTGATTCGGGCACTCTTCTCACCTCACTCAAGTGTTTAAGGGTATATGACAATTCGCTCAATTTCCTCAAGGAAAGTATTCTACCATAAGCTTGACCATTAACCAAATCTCTACTTTATTAATGAAAACACATAAGAATCAAGAGGTCTTTCATCTTGGTTGTAATGGGGCCTTGGGATTATTCGTTAGGTGGAGAAATCAAGAAAAGGTAAATTTCAAGAGGCTAAACAAAATTTCAATCATTGCAAAGCATGACAGCCTTCTAAAATAGATTTTTGGGCTTTTAGGTCACTTTTCCACCTTTCTTTCTTTCTTTTTATTTTTATTTATCACTTACTTTTTTGTCATCCCATTCTCCATTTTTTTTTGTTTATTTTATTTTATTTTATTTGGAGAATGGGAGATTTTCAACTCAAGAGAAATATTTTTCTAACTTTCTAATCCCACAATTTATTTTTCAAACTACCTTTTTACCCTTTTTGCAATACTTTAAAAGGTGCCATACCAAGCATCATTCATCAAAATAATTCAAGGTACCAAGAAAATTATTTTATTCTTTTAGGCTCAAAATTGGGCAACTAAGGGGTATCATTTAATCAATCAAAGCTCAGAAGGCCAGAAAAATACCTAATGCCTCAATCATTTTCAAAAATGTTTTCAAAATTTTTTAAGTTTCAAAACGGTTTCAAGTCAAGTTCTAGAGAGTACAATCCAAGAGGAATTAAACACTCTATCACAAAGAATGGGGTAGATTTAGTGAGTACCCCTTTTTGGCTCAAAAATCTCACATTTAGTAGTTTAAAATCAATGAGAAACACAAATTTAAGGACCACATGCTAATTATCAACTATCAAAATATCATCTCAAGCATTTTTATTTTTAGCCTTATCACAAGAATAAAAAAAATTGGGTTCAAAAATTCACTATCTCAATTTATTTGGCACCAAGTTCTCGCAATTGGATGCATAATCTAAGCAAGGGGGCAATCTAATCATGTGATCATGCAAAACTATGCCTATATGAATGCAACATGAAAAATTCAATTGCAAAATACCCCTACCCCAAGCTTAAAAACTTACATTGTCCCCAATGTAAATAATCAAGTCGGAGAGAGGAGAAAAATGGAACAACTCACCGAGGTGGTAGCGGGTGTTGGCTCACATGGCAGTCAAAAACTTGTTCGAAAATGTATCACGGTAGTGATGTGTATCACGGCTAGGCCGTAATCAATCCTGGTCTTCTTTTGGTAGCTCATCACGGTCGTGACCACCGTCACGGCCTGGGCGTGATGACTTCTGACTTTGTTTGTCCTTGCCCTTTTTGCTCTTCTGCTTTCTTAACCTGAAAACACTTGACAAATCTATTAATTTATGATTTTTTTCCTCTTGATCTTCTCAAATTATTCAAGAGCTAAATTCAAAAACAAATGGAAAAGGGGAAAGAAAACTTGGGTTGCCTCCCAAGAAGCGCTTATTTACGGTCTTAAGCTTGACCATACTTATTTCAATCAACCGGGGTCGACTGGGCGTAGAAGTGCAGGAACACTTCTCTTCCATGGGAGTCCTTCAAAGAGCTGATTCTGATCATATGGCCAATTGCGCTTCCGCTTTGCTCTTTTCACTCTGATCTTCATGGCCTTTCTCCCTCCCGACGGAAGTTTTGTTTCCACATGATGAGCAACTTCATCACCACTAGGTGCATCATTCGTCATGCAAATCATCGGAGTTGCTTCATGTTGGGCTCTTTCTTCACATCTGGAGACTTTATATCGATCATGTACACATGACTCTCAAAAGGAGGGTTGTTATATGAGTTAGTCAAATCAAAATCTACCCTACCTTCCTCTACATTCAGAGAGAGTTTGCCATTCTTTACATCAATGATCGCTCCAACTGTGGCCAAGAAAGGCCATCCTAGAATGATGGGGAATTTAGAATTCCCGTTCATATCCAATACCAGGAAATCAGTAGGGATGAAAAATTTTCCTACCTTTACGGGAACATTCACTAGTAGGCCTAGAGGAGTTTTGGTTGAGCCATCCGCGAATTGTAAGGAGAATTTGAATGGACTCAACTCCTTGGTTCCCAACCTTTCCAAGATAGAAAGCGGCATCAAGCTCGCACTAGCCCCTGAGTCACATAAGGCTTGGTCTATTTGAACTTCTTCAATTGAGCAAGCGATAGAGAAACTACCTGGGTCTTTCAGCTTAGGAGGCATATTAGTTTCTATATCTACTAGCTTTTTCTTGACCAACCTTTGTGGGAAAGGTATTGGGGGTTGGTATGGTGGTGGAGGGACATACTTTGGTTCTGGCTCTTATCTTCGCTCATGTCCTCCTCACATTCCACATCCTTTTCAGCTACCCCAAGCTTATCATCCCTCAAGTATATGGCATTACAATGTTCATTGGGATTAACTTCGGGTTGCCCCGGGAACGTACCCTTAGGTCTAGAGTATGTGTTGGCTTGTTGGGCAATCTGAGTTTCTAGCATCTTGTTATGAATGGCTAAGTTATCTACCTTAGATGCTAGCTCTTTTATTGCCTCGTTTACTGCCCTACCTTGTTGTCTAAACTCTTCATTTTGTTTTGTTTGAGTTTCTACAAAACTTTCCAATAAAGACTCGAGTTTAGACTTTTGTACCTGAGGATACCCCAGTGCGGGTTTCCTATTACCTTGGCCTTCTTGGAACTCGTGGTTCAGTGTGTTGCTGTAGTTCCCGTAGGAGATGTAAGGGATGTTCTTCCTCTGGTTGTAGGGATTTGGGGGAGCATAATTTGGCAACTTCGGGTTCGTGTCGTAAAAGTTGTGACAAGAGTTCACTTGTTCCCCCGAAGCGTCGGATCCATGAGCAATACCACGTGGGCACTCCATTATGTCATGTCCCTGCATTCCACAAATCTCACAAACAATGTTAGTAACACCTACTGAACTCACGTTAGACCTTTCAAGCTGATCAAAGCGTTTATTAAGTGAGTCAATTTTAGACATTATAAGATCAATGCTATTCATCTCAAACTTACCCCTCGAAATCTTTTTCGGGTTATTACCTCTTTCTGAACCCCATTGGTGGTATTTGGTGGCCATGTTTTCAATGATGTTGAATGCCTCAGTCAGAGGCCTATTCATAAAGGCTCCACCAGCTGCGGAATCAAGTGACACCTTCGAAGAGTAATCCAATCCGTTGTAGAAGGTGTGCACTAACAACCACCTCTCGAGTCCATGATGTGGGCAAGACTCCAGCAATCCCTTGTAGCGATCCCAAGCTTCTGATAAGCATTCTCCATCTTTTTGGAAGAAGTCGGTGACCTGAGTTCGTAAGTATGCCATCTTGGATGGAGGAAAGAATTTCTCCAAAAACGCCTGCTCCAGTTGGTCCCAAGTCGACAAGGTATTAGCGGGTATTTGCTTCAGCCAAGCTTTTACCTTTCCAGTGAGAGAGGAGGGGAACAACCTCAAGCGAATAACATCAATCAGGGCGCCTTGAATTCTAACTGCATCGGTGAACTCCAAGAATGTCTCCACGCGATCAGTCGGGTCCTCCGAGGGCAATCATCCGAATTGATGTTGCCTAATCATGTTGATCAGCATAGGCGGTATAGTGTAGTTCTCCGCCTCAATCTATGGCCTTTCAATCCCAGTTCGCAAACCCCTAGCATTTGGGGCTGCGTAGTCCTTCAACGGTTTCGTGTCCGGGAGATTCGCCATGAGTGGAATGGGAATCAACCTCTCTCTCTCTCTCTCTTTGTAGTCTCCTACGTCTGTGAAAGGTCCTTTCGACTTCGGGGTCGACCTCACTAACGTTTCCAAGACTTAGTGATCTTTGCATAAAAGAGAAAACAACACAGAGAGATAGATACTCTAGAAGGAAAAAGAGATTTTTTTTAAAATATAAAAATTAAATAAAAAGAAATAATTAAATTGAGATTTGAGAAAGCACAGTCCCCGGCAACAGTGCCAAAAACTTGATGTCGTGCGTTCGCACGTGCAATTCCGACAAGTGTACCGGATTGTCACCAAGTAATAAAAAGATATCGATCCTACAGAGACCGTGATCTCAAATCACAACTAATTATCAAATTGACTAAACTGGACTTTAGAAAAATATTTTGAAAAGGTTTTTGATATTTGAAATAAGAGATAAATCAAACAAGTAATGCAATCACGTAAAACAGAAAGTAAATCAGTTTACGGTTTTACATATTTAAATGGATTCCTAGGAATTGGGTTACCAACAAGATCGTTTATGTTACTAAATTGATTATCCCTTGTTAATTATCGAAATTGCCTTGAAGGCGAATTTATCCTCAAATAGTTAATGCTTCCTCTCGGGTTACAAAAACCGTGCCCAATTAAACCAACCCCTACTCTCGTGGTAGTCGAATTTAGATTGGACCCTTTACGATTTGTGACAATTCGTTGACCCTCGAAGGACGGCTTCTAAATCTCGTGATTTCAGTCCTAAGTCTGATTCTATAGATCCAATACCTAAGTTCACCGCTAGGTTCCTCCTTAGAATATCTACGACACGTAAATAAGTGGCCACCGAATTTACGAGTAATTGAAAACACTAGAAATCAGATCTAAAGCAAAATCTCAATTAACAAAGATAAAACATCAATTCATTACCATAAACAAACCCTGGGCATAGACCCAATCCCTAGAAATTAAACTACTACTCAAGTCTTGTCATGGTGATGACAAGCTTGGTTAACAACAACATGAAAATAAAAATAAGAGAAGAGAGGAGGAAGAAGAAGAGAGATCCTAAATTATAGCCTAAGAGTAGCAGCCTAAAAGTCCTCCCAAAGTGTTCAGCCTGATGTCATATTTATAGATTAGGGAAGTTTGAATCCTAATCAAACACAAATCAGATCAAAATCAGTTCCTTCAGATCCAAGTAATGCGCGTCACGGCCGTGACGGATTCTGCCTTGGGCGTTTCTTCACTTTTTGGTCTATCACGGCAGTGACCACCATCACGGCTAGGCCGTGATCAGTTCTTCCTGGTGAGGGTCTGGTTCAGCTGACATGTCACGGCCGTGATGGGCATCACCGCTAGGCCGTGACTAGTTCTGACTTTTGCCTTCTTTCTTTTCAGTTTTGCTCGATCATGGCCGTGATGGGCATCACGGCTAGGCCATGATGGGCTCTGTTTGGCTCATTTTATTCACTTTTCAAGCTCCATCTTCATGTAAGCTCCATCATGGTCAATTCTGAGCATTTAATCCTTAATTTCTGCAAAACAACACCATAAAACCGTCTTACCCGTTCCAAGGTAAAAACTAACCAAAAATCAAATTAAAAATGCATAAACTACATGAAAATACATGCAAAAATGATAATCAAATATGAGGTGAGATCACACTCATCAGTTGACCCCGAAATCCAAAGGACTTTTCATAGACGTAGGAGACTACAAAGAGAGAGGGAGAGGTTGATTCCCATTCCACTCATGGCCAATCTACCGGATACCAAACCACTGAAGGACTACGCAACCCCAAATGCTAGGGGTCTGCGAACTGGGATTGCTAGGCCAGAAATTGAGGCGGAGAACTACACTATACCGCCTCAGTTAATTAGCATGATTAGGCAACATCAATTCGGAGGATTACCCTCGGAGGACCCGACCGATCATGTGGAGACATTCCTGGAGTTCACCGATGCAATTAGGATTCATGGTGCCCCGATTGATGCTATACGCTTGAGGTTATTCCCCTCCTCTCTGACTGGAGAGGCAAAAGCTTGGTTGAAGCAAGTTCCCACTAATACCCTGTCAACTTGGGACCAACTGGAGCAGGTATTCTTGGAGAAATTCTTCCCTCCATCCAAGACTGCTTACCTACGAACCCATATCATCGGCTTCTTCCAAAAGGATGGAGAATGCTTATCCGAAGCTTGGGATCGCTACAAGGGATTGCTAGAGTCTTGTCCAAATCATGGACTCGAGAGGTGGCTATTAGTGCATACCTTCTACAACGGATTGGATTAATCTTTGAAGGTGTCACTTGACTCCTCAGCTGGTGGAGCCTTTATGAATAGACCTCTGACCGAAGCTTTCAATATCATTGAAAACGTAGCCACCAACTACCACTAATGGGGTTCGGAAAGAGGTAATAACCCGAAAAAGATTTCGGGGGGTAAGTTTGAAATGAATAGCACTGATATAATTATGTCTAAAATTGACTCACTGAATAAACGCTTTGATAAGATTGAAAAGGCTAATGTGAGTTCAATAGTTGCTACTAATGTTGTTTGTGAGATTTGTGGAATGCAGGGACATGACATAATGGAGTGCCCACATGGTATTGCTCCTGGATCCGGTGCTTCGGGGGAACAAGTGAACTCTTGTCACAATTTCTATGACACGAACCCGAAGTTGCCAAACTATGTTCCCCCAAATTCTTACAACCAAGGAAGGAAGAATAGCCCTTACCTCTCCTACGGGAACTACAACAACACGTTGAACCACGAATTCCAGGAAGGCCAAGGTAATAGGAAACCCGCATCGGGGTATCCTCAGGTACAAAAGACTAGACTTGAGTCTCTCTTGGAAAATTTTGTTGAAACTCAAACAAAACAAAATGAAGAGTTTAGGCAACAAGGTAGGGCAGACAATGAGGCAATAAAAGAGTTAGCATATAAGGTAGATAACTTAGCCATCCATAATAAGATGTTAGAAACTCATATTGCCCAACAAGCTAGTACATATACTAGAACTAAGGGTACGTTCCCAGGACAACTCGACGTTAATCCCAATGAGCACTGTAATGCTATATACTTGAGGGATGATAACCTTGGGGTGGTTGAAAAGGATGAGGAATGTGAGGGAGACATGAGCGAAGATGAAGAGATAGAACCAAAGTATGTCCCTCTACCACCTTACCAACCCCCAATACCTTTCCCACAAAGGTTGGTCAAGAGAAAGCAAGTAGAAATAGAAACTAAGAGCTTAATTGAGGAGCATAATGCCATGATAAAAACTAATATGCCTCCTAAACTAAAAGATCCAGGAAGTTTCTCCATTGCTTGCTCAATTGGAGAATTAAAAATAGACCAAGCCTTATGTGACTTAGGGGCTAGTGCGAGTTTGATGCCACATACCATCCTTGAGAGGTTAAGAACCAAGGAATTGAGCCCATCCAAGTTCTCTTTACAATTTGCGGATGGCTCAACTAAAACTCCTCTAGGCATACTAGAGAAAGTCCCCATAAAGGTAGGGAAAATTTTCATCCCTACCGATTTCATGGTGTTGGACATGAACAGGAATTCTAAATTCCCTATCATTCTTGAAAGGCCATTCTTGGCCACAGCTGGAGCGATAATATATGTAAAAAAGGGTAAACTCTCCTTGAATGTAGAGGAAGGTAGGGTGGATTTTGATTTGACTAACTCATATAACAACCCTCCTTTTGAGAGTCATGTGTGCAGGATTGAGATAATGCCTCCAGAGGATCCTAATATGGAAGCGACTCCCCAACTTTACATGACGAATGATGCACCAAATAATGATGAAATGGGAGTTGCTCAGCATGTGGAGTTAAAACTTCCCCCGGAAGGAAGTAGGGCCATGAAACTCAGAGTGAAAAGAGCAAAGCGAAAGTGCAATTGGCCATATGAACAAAATAGGCTATTTGAATGACTTCCCTGGAAGAGAGGTGTTCTTTCACATCCAAGCCCAGCTGATCCTGGTTGATCGGAGGAAATATGGTCAAGCTTAAGACCGTAAATAAGCGCTTTTTGGGAGGCAACCCAAGTTTCCTTTCCCTTTTCCATTTGTTTTTGAATTTTGTTTTTGAATAATTTGAGAAGATTAAGAGTAGTTGCCAAGTATTTTCAGGTTATGAAAGCAGTAAGAGCAAAAAGGCAAGGAAAAATAAAGTCAGAAGTCATCACGCCCAGGCCGTGACGGCGTCACGGCCGTGATTAGCTAACCAAAGAAGATCAGAAAGGATCATGGCCCAGCCATGATATCCATCACGGGCGTGATGAGAAGGACCCTGAAGATCAGAATGTATCACGGCCTAGCTGTGATGGAACTCACGGTTGTGACAGGCCAGCTCCTATAGACCAGAATTGATCACGGCCTAGCCGTGATGAGCATCACGATCGTGACACATTTTCCAGAATCTCTTTGACTGGCATGTGAGCCAGCACCCTCTACCAGCTCG
The DNA here is from genome assembly GCA_030762895.1 of Sophora flavescens. NCBI lineage: Eukaryota > Viridiplantae > Streptophyta > Magnoliopsida > Fabales > Fabaceae > Sophora > Sophora flavescens. The sequence continues at coordinate 223,224,838 of CM061064.1, read as the reverse complement.
GTGAGTTGTTCCATTTTTATCCTCTCTACGACTTGATTATTTACATTGGGGACAATGTAAGTTTTTAAGCTTGGGGTAAGGGTATTTTTGCAAAAAAATTTTTGCATTTTTGCATTTTTCATGTTGCATTCATATAGGCATAGTTTTGCATGATCACATGATTAGATTGCCCTTTGGTTAGAGTATGCATCCAATTGTGGGAACTTTGTACCAATTGAATTGAGACAGTGAATTTTTGAACCCAATTTTTGTATTCTTGTGATAAGCTAAAAATGAAAAATGCTTGAGATGATCTTTTCATAGTTGATAATTAGCATGTGGTTCCTTAGATTTGTGTTTCTCATTGATTTTAAACTACTAAATGTGAGATTTTAGAGCCTAAAAGGGGTACTCATTAAATCTACCCCATTCTTTGTGATTGAGTTTTTATTTCTCTTGGATTGAATTCTCTAGAACTTGACTTGAAACCGTTTTGAAACTTAAAAATTTTTGAAAACATATTTGAAAATGATTGAGGCACTAGGTATTTTTCCGGTCTTCTGAGCTTTTATTGATTAAATGCTACCCCTTAGTTGCCCAACTTTGAGCCTCAAAGAATAAAATACTTTTCTTGGTACCTTGAAATATTTTGATGAATGGTGCTTGGTATGGCACCTTTTAAAGTATTGCAAAAAAGGTAAAAAGGTAGTTTGAAAAATAAATTGTGGGATGAGAAAGTTAGAAAAATATTTTTCTTAAGTTGAAAATCTCCCCTTCTCCAAATAAATAAAATAAAATAAATAAACAAAAAAAACCGGAGAAGGGGATGAGAAAAAGGAAAGTGAGAAATAAAGTAAAAAGGAAGAAAGAAAGAAAGGTGGAAAACTGAACTAAAGCCCAAAAAGGAATTTTAGAAGGTGTCATGCTTTGCATTGTTTGATATTTTGTCTAGCCTTCTTGAATTTTCCTTTTCTTAATTTCCCCACCTAACAATTAATCCTATGGCCCCATTACAACCAAAATAAAAGACCTCTTGATTCTTATGTGTTTTCATTAATAAAGTAGAGATTTGGTTAATAGTCAAGCTTATGGTAGAATACATTCCTTGAGGAAATTGAGCGAATTGTCACATATCCTTAAACACTTGAGTGAGGTGAGAAGAGTGCCCGAATTAGTGAGAGATATGAATTTAGGGAACCTAAGCTTCTAATTGGACTTGAAATTGATTGTCTCTTGGGTACCTATTTGAATATGCCTATCACTTGAATTAGTTACTCGGGTTCTTGGTTCACTATCCATGCTCTGATTGTTTATATTTTTTGGTCTTAGTGATTGCTTGAGGACAAGCAAAGTCTTAAGCTAAGGGTAGTTTGATGAGTGTGATTTCACCTCATATTTCATTGACATTTTGCATGCATTTTCATATTGTTTAGGCATTTCTAATTTAATTTTGGTTAGTTTTTACCTTGGAACGGGTAAGGCGGTTTTATGGTGTTGTTGTGCAGGAATTGAGGATTAAAATGCTCAACATTAACCACGATGGAGCTTGCATGAAGATGGAGCTTGAAAAGCAAGAAAATGAGCCAAACAGAGCCCATCACGGCTTAGCCGTGACAGCCATCACGGCCATGATCAAGTAGAGCTGAAAAGAAAGAATGGAAAAGTCAGAAGTGATCACGGCCAGCCCGTGATGTCCATCACGACCGTGACATGCCAACTGAACCAGACCCTCACAGGCAAAATTGATCACGGCCAGGCCGTGATGGTGGTCACGGTCGTGACAGACTAACCAGTGAAGAAGCGCCCAAGGCAGAATCTGTCATGGCCAGGACGTGATGGCTATCACGGCCGTGATGCACAATATATGGATCTTTAGAAACTGATTTGATCTGAATTTGTGATTGATTTGGATTCAAGTTATCCTAATCTATAAATAGATCACTTAGGCTCGAAAATAGGGAAACTTTGAGGGACTTTTGGGCTGCTACCCTTAGGCATAATTAATAGGATTTCTCTTCTTCTTCTTCTTCTTCTTCTTCTTCTTCTTCTTCTTCTTCTTCTTCTTCTTCTTCTTCTTCTCTCTCAGGTTTTCTTTCATGTTTTTTATAATCAAGCTTGCTCTTAACATGGCAATGCTTGAGTAGTAGTTTTATTTCTAGGGATTGGGGTTATGCCCAAGATCTGTTTTATGTTATGAATTGATGTTTTCCCTTTGTTAATTTTGATTTTGCTTTCGATTTGGTTTCTGTCGCCTGAATTACTTGTGAATCTGGTGCGCACTTATTTGCATGTCATAGATACTCTAAGGAGGAACCTATCGGTGAACTTAGGTATTGGATCTGTTGGAATCAAACTTAGGACTTAAATCACGAGAGTTAGAAGCGGTCCTTCGAGGGTTCACGAATTGTCACAAAGCTTAAAGGGTTTAATCTAAATTCAATTATCACGAGAGTAAGGGTTGGTTTAATTGGGCATGGTTTTTGTAACCCGAGAGCGAGCATTAACTTATTTAGGATAAATTCGCCTTCAAAGAAAATTTTGATAATTAACAAGGGGTAGTCAATTTGGTAACATGGACAATCTTGTTGGCAACCCAATTCCTAGAAATCTCTTTAGATTTGAAAAACCCCTAATTGATTTACTTTCCTCAGGACAACATTGAATCCTTCGATTTCTGGATTTAATAGTAGATTTCAGTTTCATGTAATGAAATATTTAAATTCTATTCATGTAATTTCCATTAAGAATGTATTAAACGCGGTCAATTATTTTGTATCCAAATTAGGTGATTACACCCGTAGTAATCAGGAAGAATATGATGTAAAATACAATATTTATTAATCTATTATTTTGTTGCAATACACGTGAATGGAAATACATAGTCCATTGTAATGTGGCATTAATCTCCCTGTCCCTGTTGATAATATATAAGTAAATCGAACCCTTCTAAATATTGGACAGGTCTCCACCGGTACCTTCCTTGTAATCCATGTTAACCCGAAATATAAAATATTTGTGCCAGTCATATGTCAATCTACCTGTACTGTATGTGGTATCACCCCACATATCTATCTTCTGACGACCCAGTGTTCGATACCTATCTTTGTTACATGGTTCAGTCATGGATGTAATAGGATTCCCACATGATACACGAAACACATTATTGAAAGATGGAATCGATGCATCAGGTCTCACGATCCGCAACTAAAAATAAATAAACACTAACACGAGTCTTATCTGACCTAGAGGCATTAGTTAACTTAAACTGGGTTCTAGCAACAAACCCAGTATACTGAACCTTATCTGAATGACGACTGTAAGGTGTTGTGCTCAACTCAATAGCCATGAGGTGATAACTACTTCCACCGACACCAAAGGTAGTATCAGTAGTAGATCCCGTAGTGGTTTGTTGGGCCGACATCCTAGTTGGGCCCATCTTGTAAAACCGTAGATTGCGTTGGACCCTGTTGTTGTAAATGGGTCGGGTCATCAAAATCCCGGTCTTCTGTCTTTACCCGGGTTATTTCTTTGAGGCCCTGAAATAATCCCGCAGTCTCCTCTTGTAACGCATTGAGTCACTGGATGACATGGTAGGACCCCTTCTCTGTGGCAATAATAGAAATCTGTCTCAGAAAACACTTCAAAGAAGATTCTCTCTCACAATAGACGAGATATAAATCAGAACACATCTTTCTATACAACTAAAGTAGCTGATAAGCCTCTGGCTTATCTAGTTTTATGACTAGATGAACTAGGGTTTATGTGCCTATTTATTCGAGTTCACTCTCGTTTTCGCCCAAATTTGCCTTGTTTTGTTCCTAAGTTGGACTTTGACTCATTTTGCGTATTTTGTGTAGTTTTTAGCCTATTTTGGATAGAATTACGCTTGTGGGTGCTTTTGTTGTTTCAGGGTTAAATAAGTGAAGCTCTGGGAGTCAAGGAAAGTAAAGAAATAGTGGAAATTGAAACTCTGAGACACTCGCCCCGCGAGTGTACTCTCGCCTCGCGAGAGTCTGAAGACCAGCAAGACAGAGACTATCACGGCATAGTCGTGATTAAGGTCACGGCTGTGACAAATCGAGGTTTGAAGACTCGCCCCGCGAGAGATAGCTCGCCTCGCGAGAGCATGAAGACTTGGAAGTCAGAGACCATCACGGCCTAGCCGTGATGAAGGTCACAGCCGCACTGAATACTCGCCCCGCGAAAGGTGTCTCGCCTCGCGAGTCCCTGAGGACCATGGAAGACAGAGGCAATCACGGCTTAGCCGTGATGGATATCACGGTTGTGACAGATTAGGGTTTGAAGACTCGCCCCTCGAATACAAGCTCGCCTCGCGAAAATACAAAATTTGAAGCGCGCCAATGATTAATTTCGCGTCGCGAGAGTAAGCTCGCCCCGCGAGCTGGTGAGAAACAGAATCCTTATTTAAAGGCCATATCAGATCAGAATTAAAAAAAAAGTTGTGAGCCATTGCTTAGATCAGAATAGGGGTGCGAATCCTTGTTTCTGGAGCTGCGTCTCCCTTCTCTTTTCTTTTCTTCTCTTAGTTTATTATTATGGAGATTATTGCCGATTGTTTGTGCGTCGTCACGGGCATGAGGAACTAATCCCCTCGTCTAGGGGATCGATGAAGCCACCCATGGTTGTGTAGTGTTCACGTGATGTATGTTATTTCTCCCCTTCTCTCAATAAATGTTTTCCAATTCTGATATTATTGTGTTGATCATATGCTAGCATGATTAACTAGTTAAACGTGTTAAGGCCGAATGGCGATTCGCGTTTTAGAACTTGAATTGGAATCACTAATTTAATATTGCACGATAGTGGGTAGGAGATTAGTGCAACCACGTAGGGAACAAGAATTAACAGAATTCGAGGATTAGTATTATGAGACTTGGTGAGTAAATAATCCAAATCGTTGAATACGTCCTATTGCGCACGGCTGTGAATTTAGGAGAAATTGGGGGTCCCGGTTGACATTGTAATTGAACCTAGGGAGGAATACATAATCACTTGGGTATTATGCATGATTGGGTAGGTGGATTTGAAACCCTAGATATTTTAAATTTCTGAATTCAATCACCTTAGCTTTAATCGATTTCTTAATTGAATTACAATCTTCATCTCTCTCACAACAATTTTCTTCACTGAACCTATCGAATTTCTTGCGAAATTAGTAGAATTGGTAACCCAATCCTTGTGTTCGACCTCGGTAGACTCTTACCGTGTTTTATTACTTGCGACGACCCGGTACACTTGCCGGAGTCACAACAGTAGCTCGACGGTGTAAAAAGTTTTCAACATGATATTATTATAGAATGACCGACAATTCCTATTGGTGACATAAAATCTAACTTTATGGTGAGCGTATATTGCAATCTTTGTTTTTTGAATTCTGAATTCAAATTAAAGTTATCCCCCACGCGGGAGGCCATCCGGTAATATTATACGGATGGCCGGTATTGGGCTTGGACCGTTTAAGGGGCCCAATTGATAATTACTTATATGCCATTAGGGGCTCTAGTATATATAGTACACCACTTCCACCAGTTCAGGGAGAGAGTTTGAGCTTCCCCCGTTTCTAGTGGACACATGGCACCTCCTAGTTCTTTCCGTATAAATGCCAAAAATTACTTCATAACCTATCCCCGATGTTCTCTCTCAATACAAGAAGCTATTTCCCAACTTCAACAATTAGAAACATCCGTCAACAAGAAATCCATCCATGTTTATCAGGAACAACACGAAGATGGGAGCCCTCATCTCCATGTGCTCATCCAATTCGAAGGCAAATTCGACTGCAAAAACCCACGTTTCTTCGACCTGGTATCCCCAACCAGGTCAGCACATTTCCATCCAAACATCCAGTTCCGATGTCAAGACATACATTGAAAAGGGTGGAATATTCATTGATTCGGGGGAATTCCAAATCGACCCACAAAGTACTAGAGGAGGTCAGCAAACAGCTAACGAGGTATAAGCAAGAGCCTTAAATAGTGGAAATAAATCCTATGCACTTAATGTGATCAAGGAATTAGCACCAAAGGATTATGTCTTACAATTTCATAATATCAGTTAAAATTTTGATACGATATTTGCTCCACCACCTCGACAATATGTTCCAACTTTTAAATCTTTTAATATCACAGACGATATGCAACAGTGGTTAAGGGAGAATCTATTATTTGAAGAGGGTACCGCTGCGCCGCATCGAATGATGTCAGTCCAAATTATTTGAAAATGAAACATTGGAAAGAACTGTTAGGAGCCCAACATAACTGGCAGACAAATTGTAAATATGGTAGGCCCATACTAATTAGTGGAGGGATACCATCAATCGTGCTATGCAATCCAGGAGATGGGTCCAGTTACCGAGACTTCCTAGAGAAGGCAGAGAAAGTTCTCTCAAAAGCTGGACTATATGTAAATGTGACTTCGTGTTTCTTAATGAACCTTTATTTTAAATATTTTTCCCTCCATGACTCCACCAAATATTAAATTACAGCGAAAAATTGGAAAAAAAACCTTGAGCAATCAGACGAAGGAGGATAGTTCTTCCTTGTGGTTGTTTATTCTTCTCACATATACCTTGCAGAGATGGATTCATGCATAGGGGAATCACTAACTGTGTTTCAACTCAACAATGGCGTCTTTATATCAGACCTAAAAAATCCTCTGTATTTCAAAACAACCAAGGTGGACTTGAATCCGTTCACCCAACCCCTCAACATAGTGGAAGCTCATATCAGATTCAATCACAACCTGAGGAAGGAACTAAATCTCCACAAATGTTGGATATATTTGAAGATCTGGACAACATTGACACCTTCAATTTCTGGCTTTAATAGTAGATTTCAATTTCATGTAATGAATTATTTAAATCCTATTCATGTAATTTCCATTAAGAATGTATTAAACGCGGTCAATTATTTTGTATCCAAATTAGGTGATTACATCTGTGGTCATCAGATAGAATATGATGTAAAATACAATATTTATTAATATATTATTTTTCTGCAGTACACATGAATAGCAATACATAGTCCACTAGAATGTAGCATTAATCTCCCTGTCCCTGTTGATAATATATAAGTAAATCGCACCCTTCTGAATATTGGACAGGTCTCCACCGGTACCTTCCTTGTAATCTGTGTTAACCCGAAATCTAAAATATTTGCACCAGTCATATGTCAATCTACCAGTACTGTATGTGGTATCACCCCTCATATCTATCTTCTGACAACCCGGTGTTCGATACCTATCTTTGTTACATGGTTCAATCATGGCTGTAGCAGGATTCCCACAGGATACACGAAACACATTATTGAAAGATGGAATCGATGCATCAGGTATTGAGTCCGCAAATAAAAATAAATAAACACTAACACTAGTCTTATCTGACCTAGAGGCATTAGTTAACTTAAACTGGGTTCTGGCAGCAAACCTAGTATACTGAACCTTATCTGAATGACGACTATAAGGTGTTGTGCTCAACTCAATAGCCGTGAGATGATAACTACTACCACCGACATCAAAGGTAGTATCAGTAGTAGATCCCGTAGCGGTTTGTTGGGCCGACATCCTAGTTGGGCCCATCTTTTAAAACCGTAGATTGTGTTGGTGTAACACCCCCTTGGGCGTTACTATACTAACACGTGCGGAAATAAATTTAAAATAATTTTGCTGAGTGCTTTCGGAAAATATTGATTTATTTGGAGTCACAAAATCTGGGTGTAAAACAGTTTCCTTTGAATAGGGTTGTACGTAGCGTACTTATCTCAATAGTAAAAATAAAAAAATATTATTCACAATAGAATTTTAAACCATGTAAAGGTTTTCAAAATACCTACACAAAATTTCTCAAATCATACAACCCCAAAGAAATCCTAAGCTGGTTACTCTAAAAGACACTCACTGATAAGACCTCGTGATCATCCCTATGATCACACATCTTTTTCCGCATTCCAGACTTAAGTCTCCAACTGACTTAAGGAACTCTTCTGCAATATCTGCATTCGTGTACCAAGGTACGATAGCAAAGACAGAAGAACCTGTATATGCAAGGGTGAGTTCCAATATATGGATTTTAAAACGACAACCACATGTACGACTCTCAATTACCACTTAATCATAAATATTAAGGACAACAATATATTTAAATATATCTCAAAGGGTTTCATACCCGTCAGTCGTAACCGCTTTAAAAACCATGACACTTCAATATTCATCAACTAACTTTGAGACTTAATCTCTGGAGCTCCAACCAACCAATAGATGAGCTGATCAGGCTCTCATTGCCGAATAAGGCAGAATATAAACATTGCCAGATATGGCAAGTTCCAAATAATTTGGCCTGTCAAGGTTCCGAGTTCCAACTATTTAAGTACATAACTCTGTAGGATACGAGCTCCAACCATCATCGTAAGTAGTTCACAAGAACATCCAACGATAGTCGTAATTAACTCGGCCTATAAAATATGAGTAATATCCGAGCTCCCGAAATATTCGTAATTAGACCGGCCTTTCCTAGACCCCCATTCATTTCACCCAATGGTGAAATGTATCCCTTAATATGAATACCTACCAAGGTACCCTGCATAACACCTTTAGGCACATTTGCCACAATAAAATGCAAAATGCATGTAAAACATTTTATTCTCTCTGTTTTTCTTTGTGTTCATTCTTTATATGTCGGAACTAAAAAGTTTCGCAACAACCCATTATCTTAAACTACTAAGTTTAATATCTCAATTAAACCATAATTGGCCTTAAGTCAAAAGTGTGCAAATCACGAAATCTAGATCGATACACCGGTCTTAGACATGTAGATTTTAGTGCACAAAACCAATACACTGATTATAGGACCTCTAGTCCATTATTCCACTTTCTTTAGCCCCAGGCCATATCTTTTGGAACATTAGGTCCGACGTCTCGGCGGCTAGGTTCATTTACAACTTTAAACTATGTTTATTCTGTGAAAAACAAATAAAACCAAACCTTTCTTAATCTGACTGAAATAATCCGCTATTTACCAAAAATCCTTTCATGTTGAAAATTCACTGTTTTATTTAAAACTCACTAATTTAAACTCAAAAATCTTATTTAAGACTAATCCTCAATAATAATAAATTTTATCTCTTTTTAAGACTACTAAAACAATATTGACAGAATTGTCCGCCGTTTTCCATTTTCAAAACGCAAATAGGCAATATCGTGACTCCTTACTGTAAATTAATCATTCTGACACTTTAATAAACTTATTTTTGAAACTTTTCTTCATAAAATAATATTTTCTATTATTTAGAAATTCCTTGGGTGAAAATTAGCAGTGTTAAAATATTTTCATGGTTACGTCCTCGTCGTAACTCTTGAAACGCTCTTTCGCCGTTAAATCATTAAAATAATATTATTTCTCATAAATTCCCATTTTTCACCAAATAATTAATTAAGTAATATCATATTATTTTTTCCTCCTAAATTAACTTCATCATTTCATAAAAAGCTTTTAAATGCTTTTTACCGCATATTTAATCGAGCTCTGATCACTGTCAGGCTTTCAGACTCACAATCCACATCAGCAATTATTTCATATCAATAATATGACACTTAGAAATTTAAAACATATCAACAAATATAACAACTAATTAAATGCAGTTAAATCAAAAAATTAACGATTGATAATCAATAAGCAAATAATGCTAAAGCAAATAATGCTAACTACAAAATCAATACATACACACCATAATTAAGACACACAATAACAATTACACATGGATATCTGAAAAATCCCTCAGGTATTCCCCTTACCTCTTGAAGATTTTTCTCTTCTCGAATTGAAATTCCGTAAAACGACTGGTTTCCGCAAAACACGTACACGACTCACACAACAAATTACCCTTCATCAAAACACAACAAATAATCATCAATCAAACACTAAATACACCTATGCTCCTATATGCTAGGTTCGGCCATGTGGGAATTAATTAGCTAAAAATTTCTAAAAATCCTAAGCTCTTGGATTAGTGATCCTTGATCACTTAAAACCCTAAAACAAAGATTAGGATACAAAGATTGAAATAAAATACTTCAATCTTCCAAAAACCGTAATTCGGTCATGACACTAAATTTGAGTTAGAGATTTGAAAATTTCACATACTCTTAGATACATGACCTTAGACTAGTGTAGAGTTAAGATAAGTTATCATAAGTTGAAAAATGAAACAAAATCTTTCAACTCCTCAAGAAAATAATTTCGGCCATGAGTAAAATAATGGCATAGAGATTTGATTTTGATTCAATAATCATGGACTCAACATATATATGAATTATAAGATTGAATCAAGCAAGACTAGTTAACAAAATGAACAAAGTCCTCCCCCACTAGAAACTAGGGTTCGGCCATCACAAAATAAAAGGGCACGAAATTTTTGGTTGATGTATCCTCTTGGATCTTAAATATAGAGAGGATACTAAGATCATAGAAATTGGTTTCACTTTAAAAGGATTTTTCTATGATTTTCTATGAATTTTCAAAGTTTCTAGATCTAGGAATTGAAAAATATGATCAAGTCTTCAAATCACAAAAATCAATAAAGAACATGATGATGATTGAGTGAGAGAAGCATGGTATACCTCTTGTAAATGAAAATGGGCAAGGAATCACCTACTTCATTCACAAAATCAAGCTATCGTACTTAGAGCTTTAATGGCAAAAATGGCAAAGCTTGATGGAGAAGATAAAGATGGCCTTTTATAGAAGTGAAAATGGGCCTCTTGACTGACTATGACCGTGGCCTTTGAGGGGAAAAAGTGTCCAACACACAAAAATTCAAGGACAAAGTAGTAATCTCACAAAATGACATTTTTGTGGTATAATGACAACATAAGTACAAAATGGTCATTTCCCAAAAAGCAATTATGACCAACATGTGGTGAGAAATGAGTGAGGATGTGACTGATTTTGTGTCCACAAATTGTGGGGCAAACTTGTCAGTTCGATGAAAGTTCAAGGGTAAAATCATCCAAGGGCAAAACGGTCTTTACACTAGTTTAAAGAAATATCTAGATATTTTGTAAAAAGTAATCATGACATGGGTGACTCATCCATGTGACTCACCATCCTAGGTGGCAAGAGGTCTCAGCATCCGACATCGGGTTTTATCTCTGCACGTCCGTTCTCGACTCCGTCGATTACGCGATTTAGGGTTTTACGCCCGAATCGAGTATAATAACTTATTTATTTTGAAAATTTTCAAAATAACCTTTATTATTGGAAATGAGATATAAAATATATTCATTTCATTCTCGGGTCAAAATTAGGTTTTCAGATCAGTAAAATCTTACTGTCAGTGAAAACGCAAACCGGGTTCCGTCTGAATGTTCTACCAAAAAATTCATCATATACATATAAAAATAAGTATGATATCAATATGACTTTGGTTTTCCCAAAATCATTTTCTAATTTTCAGATAAAAATATAAACGTTCATTTATATTTATATCGATCTTAGAAACCGAAAAAATTGGGGTGTTACAGTTGGACCCTGTTGTTGTAAATGGGTCGGGTCATCAAAATCCCAGTCATCTATCTTGACCCGGCTTGTTTCTTTGAGGCCCTGAAATAATCTGGTAGTCTCCTCTTGTAACACATTGTGCCACTGGATGACATGGTAGGACCCCTTCTCTGTGGCAATAATAGAAATCTGTCTCAGAAAACACTTCAAACATGATTCTCTCTCACAATAGACGAGATATAAATCAGAACACATCTTTCTAGACAACTAAAGTGGCTCGACAGTCTATAAATATTTCAACATGATATTATTATAGAATGACCGACAATTCCTATTAGTAACATAAAATCTAACTTTATGGGGAACGTATATTGCAATCTTTGTTTTTTAAATTCTGAATTCAAATTAAAGTTATCCCCCACGGATGGCCGCTATTGGGCTGGGACCGTTTAAGAGGCCCAGTTGATAATTACCTATATACCATTAGGGGCTCTAGTATATATAGTACACCACTTCCACAAGTTCAGGATAGAGAGTTTGAGCTTCCCCCGATTCTAGTGGACACATGGCACCTCCTCGTTCTTTTGTATAAATGCCAAAAATTACTTCATAACCTATCCCCGATGTTCTCTCTCAATACAAGAAGCTCTTTCCCAACTTGAGCAACTGTTAGGAGCCCAACATAACTGGCAGACAAATTGTAAATATGGTAGGCCCATACTAATTAGTGGAGGGATACCGTCAATCGTGCTATGTAATCCAGGAGATGGGTCCAGTCTTCGAGACTTCCTAGAGAGGCCAGAGAATAGGGCTCTCAAAAGTTGGACTATATGTAACTGTGACTTTGTGTTTCTCAATGTACCTTTATTTTAAATATTATTCCCTCCGTGGCTCCACCAAATATTAAATTACAACATAAAATTGCAAAAAAACCTAGAGCAATCAGACGAAGAAGGAAAGATCTTCCTTGTGGTTGTTCATTCTTCTCACATATACCTTGCAGAGATGGATTCACGCACAGGGGAATCACTAACTGTGTTTCAACTCAAAAATGCCATCTTTTTATCGGACCTCAACAATCCTCTGTATTTCAAAACAACCAAGGTGGACTTCAATCCGTTCACTCAACCCCTCAACATAGTGAAAGCTCATATCAGATTCAATCACAACCTAAGGAAGGAACTAAATCTCCACAAATGTTGGATATATTTGAAGATCTGGACAACATTGACTCCTTCTATTTATGGATTTAATAGTAGATTTTTGTTTCATGTAATGAAATATTTAAATTCTATTCATGTAATTTCCATTAAGAATGTATTAAACACGGCCAATTATTTTGTATCCAAATTAGGTGATTACATCCGTAGTCATCAGATAGAATATGATGTAAAATACAATATTTATTAATATATTATTTTTCTACAATACACGTGAATGGCAATACATAGTCCACTGTAATGTGGCATTCACTCCCTATCCCTGTAGATAATATATAAGTAAATCGTACCCTTCTGAATATTGGACATGTCTCCACCGGTACCTTCCTTGTAATCCATGTTTACCCGAAATCTAAAATATTTGCACCAGTCATATGTCAATCTACCAGTACTGTATGTGGTTTCACCCCACATATCTATCTTTTGATGACCAAGTGTTCGATACCTATCTTTGTTACATGGTTCAAAAATGGCTGTAGCAGGATTCCCACAGGATACACAAAACACATTATTGAAAGATAGAATCAATGCATCAGGCCTTTAGTCCGCAACTAAAAATAAATAAACACTAACACGGGTCTTATTTGACCTAGAGGCATTAGTTAACTTAAACTGGGTTCTAGCAGTAAACCGAAAATACTAAACCTTATTTGAATGACGACTATAAGGTGTTGTGCTCAACTCAATAGTCGTGAGATGATAACTACTACCACCGACACCAAAGGTAGTATCAGTAGTAGATCACGTAGTGGTTTGTTGGGCCGACATACTAGTTGGACCCATCTTGTAAAATCGTAGATTCTGTTGGACCCTAGATTTGTAAATGGGGTGGGTCATCAAAATCCCAGTCTTCTGCCTTGACCCGTCATGTTTCTTTGAGTCCCTGAAATAATCCGACAGTCTCCTCTTGTAACGCATTGAGCCAATGGATGGCATGGTAGGACCCCTTCTCTGTGGCAATAATAGAAATATGTCTCAAAAATACTTCAAACATGATTCTCTCTCACAATAGACGAGATATAAATCAGAACAAATCTTTCTATACAACTAAAGTGGCTCGACAATCTATAAATATTTCAACATGATATTATTATAGAATGACCAACAATTCCTATTGGTGACATAAAATCTAACTTTATGGGGAGCGTATATTGAAATCTTTGTTTTTTGAATTCTGAATTCAAATTAAAGTTATCCCCAACGCAGGCGACCATCCGGTAATATTATATGGATGGCCTCTATTGGGCTTGGACCGTTTAAGAGTCCCAGTTGACAATTACCTATATGCCATTAGGGTCTCTAGTATATATAGTGGACACATGGCAACTCCTTGTTCTTTCCATATAAATGCCAAAAATTACTTCATAACCTATCCCTGACGTTCTCTCTCAATACAAGAAGCTCTTTCCCAACTTCAACAATTAGAAACATCTGTCAACAGGAAATTCAGTTGTGTTTGTCAGGAACAACACGAAGATAGGAGCCCTCATCTCCATGTGCTCATCCAATTCGAAGGCAAATTCGATTGTAAAAACCCACGATTCTTCGACCTGGTATCCCCAACCAGGTCACCACATTTTAATCCAAACATTCAAGGAGCTAAATCCAGTTCCGATGTCAAGACATACATTGAAAAGGGTGGATTATTCATGGATTGGGGTAATTCCAAATCGACCCACGAAGTGCTAGAGGAGGTCAGCAAACAGCTAACGAGGTATATGCAAGAGCCTTAAATAGTGGTAATAAATTCGATGCACTTAATGTGATCAAGGAATTAGCACCAAATGATTATGTCTTACAATTTCATAATATCAGTTCAAATTTCGATAAGATATTTGCTCCACCACCATGACAATATGTTCCAACTTTTAAATCTTTTAATATCACAGACGATATGCAACAGTGGTTAGGGGAGAATCTATTATTTGAAGAGGGTGTCACTGCGCGGCCATCAAGACCCAGGAGCATTATCATTGAGGGCGCTAGTAGAACTGGAAAATCACAATGGGCAAGGTCTATTGGGACCCACAATTATTTATCCGATCACTTAGACTTTAATGTTAGGGTGTACTTGGATGATATAGTCCAAATTATTTGAAAATGAAACATTGGAAAGAACTGTTAGTAGCCCAACTTAATTGGCAGACAAATTGTAAATATGGTAGGCCCATACTAATTAGAGGAGGGATACCGTCAATCGTGCTATGCAATCCAGGAGATGGGTCTAGTTACCGAGACTTCCTAGAGAAGCCAGAGAATAGTGCTCTCAAATGCTGGACTATATGTAACTGTGACTTCGTGTTTCTCAATGCACCTTTATTTTAAATATAATTCCTTCCATGGCTCCACCAAATATTAAATTACAGCATAAAATTTCAAAGAAAAAACCTAGAGCAATCAGACGAAGAAGGATAGATCTTCCTTGTGGTTGTTCATTCTTCTCACATATATCTTGCAGAGATGGATTCACGCACAGGGGAATCACTAACTGTGTTTCAACTCAACAAAGGCATCTTTATATCGGACCTCAACAATCCTCTGTATTTCAAAACGACCAAGGTGGACTTCAATCCATTCACCCAACCCCTCAACATAGTGGAAGATAAGATTAGATTTAATCACAACCCGAGGAAGGAACTAAACCTCCACAAATGTTGGATATATTTGAAGATCTGGACAACATTGACTCCTTCAATTTCTGGCTTTAATAGTAGATTTCAGTTTCATGTAATGAAATATTTAAATTCTATTCATTTAATTTCCATTAAGAATGTATTAAACGCGGTCAATTATTTTATATCCTAATTAGGTGATTACATCCGTAGTCATCAGATAGAATATGATGTAAAATACAATATTTACTAATATATAATTTTTCTACAATACACATGAATTGAAATACATAGTCCACTGTAACGTGGCATTAATCTCCCGGTCCCTGTTGATAATATATAAGTAAATCGCACCCTTCTGAATATTGGACAGGTCTCCACCGATACCTTCCTTGTAATGCGTGAAAACCCGAAATTTAAAATATTTGTACCAGTAATATGTCAATCTCATTTAGTACTCGTATGTGGTATCACCCCACATATGTATCTTCTGACGACCCAGGGTTCGATGCCTATCTTTGTTACATGGTTCAATCATGGCTGTAGAAGGATTCCCACAGGATACACGAAACACATTATTGAAAGATGGAATTGATGCATCAGGTCTTTAGTCCGCAACTATAAATAAATAAACACTAACACGGGTCTTATCTGACCTAGAGGCATTAGTTAACTTAAACTTGGCTCTAGCTGCAAACCCAGTATACTGAACCTTATCTAAATAACGACTGTAAGGTGTTGTGCTCAACTCAATAGCTGTGAGATGATAACTACTACCACCGACACCAAAGGTAGTATCAGTAGAAGATCCAGTAGTGGTTTGTTGGACCGACATCCGAGTTGGGCCCATCTTGTAAAATCGTAGATTGCGTTGGACCCTATTGTTGTAAATGGGCTGGGTCATCAAAATCCCGGTCTTCTGACTTGACCCGGCTTGTTTCTTTGAGGCCCTGAAATAATCCGGCAGTCTTCTCTTGTAATGCATTGAGCCACTGGATGACACGGTAGGACCCCTTCTCTCGTGGCAATAATAGAAATATGTCTCAGAAAACACTTCTAACAGGATTCTCTCCCATAATAGACGAGATATAAATCAGAACACATCTTTCTATACAACTAAAGTGGCTCGGCAGTCTATAAATATTTCAACATGATATTCTTATAGAATGACCGACAATTCCTAATGGTGACATAAAATCTAACTTTATGGGGAGCGTATATTGCAATCTTTGTTTTTTGATTTCTGAATTCAAATTAAAGTTATCCCCCACGCGGCGCGACTATCCTAATAATATTACACGGATGGCCGCTATTGGGATTGGACGGTTTAAGAGGCCTAATTGATAATTACCTATATGCCATTAGGGGCTCGAGTATATATAGTACACCACTTCCACCAGTTCAGGGAGAGAGTTTGAGCTTCCGCCGGTTCTAGTGGACACATGGCACCTCCTCGTTCTTTCCGTATAAATGCCAAAAATTACTTCATAACCTATCCCCGATGTTCTCTCCCGATACAAGAGGCTCTTTCCCTACTTCAACAATTAGAAACATCCGTCAACAAGAAATTCATCCGTATTTTGTCATGAATAACACGAAGATGGAAGCCCTCATCTACATGTGCTAATCCAATTCGAAGGCAAATTCGACTGCAAAAACCCACGATTCTTCAACCCGGTATCCCCAACCAGGTCAGCACCTTTCCATCCAAAAATTCAGGGAGCTAAATCCAGTTCCGATGTCAAGACATACATTGAAAAGGGTGGATTATTCATGGATTGGGGGAATTACAAATCGACCCATGAAGTGCTAGAGGAGGTCAGCAAACAGCTAACGAGGTATATGCATGAGCCTTAAATAGTGGTAATCAATCCGATCCACTTAATATGATCAAGGAATTAGCACTAAAGGATTATGTTTTTCAATTTCATAAAATCAGTTCAAATTTCGATAAGATATTTGTTCCACCACCACGACAATGTGTTCCAAATTTTAAATCTTTTAATATCACAGATGATATGCAACAGTGGGCAAGGCCATCAAGACCCAGGAGCATTACCATTGTGGGTGCTAGTAGAACTAGAAAAACACAATGGGCAAGGTCTAGTGGGACCCACAATTATTTATCCAGTCGTTTAGACTTTAATGTTATGCTGTACTCGGATGATGTCAGTCCAAATTATTTGAAATTGAAACACTGGAAAGAACTGTTAGGATCCCAACATAATTGGCAGACAAATTGTAAATATGGTAGGCCCATACTGATTAGTGGAGGGGTACCGTCAATCGTGCTATGCAATCCAGGAGATAGGTCCAGTTACCGAGACTTCCTAGAGAAGCTAGAGAATAGTGCTCTCAAAAGCTGGACTATATGTAACTGTTACTTCGTGTTTCTCAATGCACCTTTATTTTAAATATTATTCCCTCCATGGCTCCACCAAATATTATATTACAGCATAAAATTGCAAAAAAACTTGGAGCAATCCGACAAAGAAGGATAGATCTTCCTTGTGGTTGTTCATTCTTCTCACATATATCTTACAGAGATGGATTCACACACAAGGGAATCACTAACTGTGATTCAACTCAACAATGGCGTCTTTATATCGGACCTCAACAATCCTCTGTATTTCAAAACAACCAATGTGGACTTCAATCCGTTCACCCAACCCCTCAACATAGTGGAAGCTCAGATCATATTCAATCACAACCTGAGGAAGGAACTAAATCTCAACAAATGTTGGATATATTTGAAGATATGGACAACATTGACTCCTTCGATTTTTGGCTTTAATAGTAGGTTTCAGTTTCATGTAATGAAATATTTTAATTCTATTCATGTAATTTCCATTAAGAATGTATTAAAAGTGGTCAATTATTTTGCATCCAAATTAGGTGATTACATCCGTAGTCATCAGATAGAATATGATGTAAAATACTATATTTATTAATATATTAGTTTTCTACAATACACGTGAATGGAAACACATAGTCCCCTATAATGTGGCATTAATCTCCCTGTCCCTGTTGATAATATATAAGTAAATCGCACCCTTCTGAATATAGGGCAGGTCTCCACCGGTACCTTTCTTGTAATCCGTGTTAATCCGAAATCTAAAATATTTGCGGCAGTCATATGTCAATCTACCACTACTGTATGTGGCATCACCCCACATATCTATCTTCTGACGACCCAGTGTTCGATACCTATCTTTGTTAAATGGTTCAATCATGGTTGTAGCAGGATTCCTACAGGATACACGAAACACATTATTGAAAGATTGAATCGATGAATCAGGTCTTGAGTCCACAACTAAAAATCAATAAACACTAACACGGGTCTTATCTGACCTAGAGGCATTAGTTAACTTAAAATGGGTTCTAGCAGCAAACCCAGTATACTGAACCTTATCTGAATTGCCTTTAGATGATAACTACTACCACCGACACCAAAGGTAGTATCAGTAGTAGATCTCGTAGTGGTTTGTTGGGCCGACATCCTAGTTGGCCACATCTTGTAAAATCGTAGATTGTGTTGGACACTGTTGTTGTAAATGGGTCGGGTCATCAAAATCCCGGTCTTTTGTCTTGACCCGACTTGTTTCTTTGAGGCCCTGAAATAATCCGGCGGTCTCCTCTTGTAACGCATTTAGCCACTGTATGACATGGTAGGACCCCTTCTCTGTGGCAATAATAGAAATCTGTCTCAGAAAACACTTCAAACAGGATTCCCTCTCACAATAGACGAGATATAAATCAGAACACATCCTTCTATACAACTAAAGTGGCTCGACAGTCTATAAATATTTCAACATGATGTTATTATAGAATGACCGACAATTCCTATTGGTGACATAAAATCTAACTTTACGGGGAGCGTATATTGCAATCTTTGTTTTTTGATTTCTGAATTCAAATTAAAGTTATCCCCCACGCGGGTGTCCATCCGGTAATATTATACGGATGGCCGTTGTTGGGCTTGGACCGTTCAAGAGGCCCAATTGATAGTTACCTATATGCCATTAGGGGCTCTAGTATATATAGTACACCACTTCCACCAGTTCAGGGAGAGAGTTTGAGCTTCCCCCTGTTCTAGTGGACACATGGCATCTCCTTGTTCTTTCCGTATAAATGCCAAAATTTACTTCATAACCTATCCCCGATGTTCTCTCTCAATACAAGAAGCTCTTTCCCAACTTCGACAATTAGAAACATCTGTCAACAAGAAATTCATCTGTGTTTGTCAGGAACAACACTAAGATGGGAGCCCTAATCTCCATGTGCTAATCCAATTCGAAGGCAAATTCAACTGTAAAAACCCACGATTCTTCGACCTGGTATCCCCAACCAGGTCAGCACATTTTCATCCAAACATTCAGGGAGCTAAATCCAGTTCCGATGTCAAGACATACATTGAAAAGGGTGGATTATTCATGGATTGGGGGAATTACAAATCGACCCACGAAGTGCTAGAGGAGGTCAGCAAATAGCTAACGAGGTATATGCAAGAGCCTTAAATTGTGGTAATAAATCTGATGCACTTAATGTGATCAAGGAATTAGCAGCAAAGGATTATGTCTTACAATTTCATAATATCATTTCAAATTTCAATAAGATATTTGCTCCACCACCACGACAATATGTTCCAACTTTTAAATCTTTTAATATCACAGACGATATGCAACAGTGGTTAGGGATGAATCTATTATTTGAAGAGGGTGCCGCTGCACGGCCATCAAGATCCAGGAGCATTATCATTGAGGGTGCTAGTAGAACTGGAAAAACACTATGGGCAAGGTCTATTGGGACCCACAATTATTTATTCGGTCATTTAGACTTTAATGTTAGGGTGTACTCGGATGATGTCATGTATAACGTAAATGATGATGTCAATCCAAATTATTTAAAAATGAAACATTGGAAAGAACTGTTAGGAGCCCAACATAACTGGCAAACAAATTGTAAATATGGTAGGCCCATACTAATTAGTGGAGGGATACCGTCAATCGTGTTATGCAATCCAGGAGATGGGTCCAGTTACCGAGACTTGCTAGAGAAGCCAGAGAATAATGCTCTCAAAAGCTGGACTATATGTAACTGTGACTTCGTGTTTCTCAATGAACCTTTATTTTAAATATTATTCCCTCCATCAGCCTTGCGCCGTCGTCACCATCCTGCCGTTCATCTTCTCTTCCGCGGCGGCCCATTGATTACGAAAAATTTCCCTCTTTTTGCACAAAATGTAAGGTCATAGGGCACATGATATCTGAATGTAAGAAAAGAAACATTGATGAGGGAAAGCCTACCAAGATTGTTTGGGATAATGTTTCTTGTTGTACTCTAACTATAAGTTGTTCTAATAATTTTCCTCTTTTGTTAATGTCTAAGAAACACTCTGTTCATTATTCTCCTCCTTTCAACTATATGAGTATGTGGAGTTTGAACTTAGATTTCAAAAGGCTAGTGTCCAAGTATGGTCAAAGCCTGTGTCTGGATTTCAATGTTTGTTTTAATGCAAAAACTGAAATCATTAAAACATGGTTTCAGACCATGGAATAGAGAAGTTTTTGGAAATGTCAAGCATAATGTGATAAAATCTAGGGATGCATTAGATGTTATTCAGCATAACATATCCAATGATGGCTTTTCTGATGTTTTAAAATCAAGAGAATTAGAGGCTCAAATCAATCTTCATCAAGCTCTTGCTTATGAAGAGGCTTTTTGGAAAGAAAAATCTAAGAAAAATGGTTTCTAGGAGGAGATAGGAACACAACTTTTTTCTTCAGATCAGCAAAGATTAAACAAGTAACTAAGCAAATATTTGTTCTTAAAACTGCAGATTCTGATCTGTGTAATAGCATTGACATTGAAAACCATATTTTGAGCTTCTATAATGATTTGTATGCATCTAGTAATGAGTGCTTTGATAATGGCCTTGTCAGTCAAGTTATTCCTTCCTTGGTTAATCATTTAGATAATGTTATGTTGACTAATATACCATCTTTAGAAGAGGTGAAAACTGTTGTTTTTGCTATGTTTGGAAACAGCTCCCCTGGGCCAGATGGTTTTGGGGGAAGTTTCTATCATTCTTTTTGGGATGTGGTTGGTTTGGATGTGTTCAACTCATGTTTGCAGTTCTTTATTTCTGGTTCTATTTATCCTAATATAAACTCTAACTTGATTGTCTTAATTCCAAAGATTAAGGGTGCTGATAGGATAGAAAACTTTAGACCTATTTCTTTAACAAATTTTCAGTTGAAAGTTATAACCAAAATCTTGGCTGATAGGTTAGCTAAAGTGGCTCCAAAATTTGTGTCTGAACAGCAAAGAGGTTTTATCAAATCTAGGCAAATAGTTGATTGTATTTGTGTTTCCTCTGAAGGTTTCAATATGTTGGATAAGAAGTGCTTTGGTGGTAATATAGCTATTAAGTTGGATGTTAAAAAAGCTTTTGATACTATAGATTGGGATTTCTTTATTCATGTGCTTAAATCTTTTGGTTTTGATGACAAGTTTTGTAAATGGATTGATACTATTTTGCATTCAGCTAACTTCTCTATTTTAATAAATGGTCACTCGGTTGGTTTTTTCAAATGTAAGAGAGGTGTGAGGCAAGGGGATCCATTATCCCTTTTGCTCTTTTGTTTGGCAGAAGAAGTCCTAAGCAGAGGGATCTCTCTCCTAGTAGAAACTGGTAAGCTTATGCCTATGTCTAGTACAAGAAGATTTAGAACCCCCTCTCATGTTATGTATGCGGATGATATTCTTGTGTTTTGTAAAGGAACTAAAACTAATCTTAGAAATTTGATGAATATGTTCATCTGGTATAGTGAGTGTTCTGGTCAACTTTTAAGCTATGAAAAATGCAAGTTCTTTCATGGAGATATGTCTTATAGTAGAGTCTTGGAGATTTCCATCCTTCTAGTTTTGCTGTGGTAGTCTTCCAGTTGTTTACTTAGGGGTCCCTTTGTTCAAAGGAAAGCCTAGGAAATCAAAATTACAACCTCTAGCTGACAAAATCAAACTCAGACTTTCAAATTGGAAAGGGTCAATGCTGTCCTTTATGGGTAGAGTCAGTTGGTTAAATCAATCATTTTTTGCATGGCCTCTCATAGCTTTCATGTATACTCTTGGCCAAGATCTTTGCTAAAACAATTAGATGGTTGGATAAGAAATTTTATTTGGTCTGGTCAAGTGGATTGTAAGAAGTTAGTCACTGTTGCATGACATAAAATTTGTTCTGCATACGCGGATGGTGGTTTGGAAATAAGATCTATTAAAGCTTTAAATGAGGCTTCAATGCTCAAATTGGCTTTGGAGATGTGTCATTCTTCAAGTCAATGGGCAGTCTTCATTAGAAGCAGATTTATAAGGGACTCAAAACCAATTAATTACTATGTTCAATCTTCTATTTGGTCTTGAATTAAGTCCCATATCCCTGCAATTGTAGAAGGTACATGATGGATTATTGGGAATGGGAAGAATGTGAATTTCTCGACTGATTTCTGGATGGAGGAATCTGTTTCTGACCTGATGAACATTCCTAGTTCTTTAAACTTAAAGGCAAAAGTTGCAGACTTCATTGTTGATGGTTCTTGGAATCTTCCAAGATTTATTTATGAAATATTTCCTAAAGTAGTTAGAAAAGTGCATCAAGTTGATATTCCTCTAGATTCGGTTAAAGATGAGCCTATTTGGAGGAAGTCAGAAACAGGTGCAATGACTTTTAATGATGCTTACCACTAGTTTAAACCTTGTGTTCAGTCCTGTTCTTGGGGGAAACTGATATGGAAAAGTCAAATTCCCCCTTCTAGGTCTTTCATTGTTTGGAGGGCAATCCATAATAGAACTCCATGTGATAAGGAATTGAAAGCAAGAGGGTGCTATTTAGCCTCTATGTGCAGTCTATGTAGAATGAATGAGGAGCATTCCTCTCATCTATTTTTGCATTGCGGTTATTCTTCTCAAATTTGGAATTGGTTAAGCCATTCATTGAATTTGCATATAGATTGTTCTTCAAATCTGAATTTGTTTTCTGTTTGCAATGATAATTGGAGTAGTCAGGTTCAGGACACATTATCTACTGCTATTATACATGTCATTTGGATTGTGTGATTTGCTAGAAATAAGTACAGGTTTGAAGGTATTTGGATCAATCCGAGGTAGGCTCGTATCATGGCAGCAGCAGGCATTTCTATGTCAGGGAAGTTTTCATCCGGAACTAGTTATAATTCAATGGCTGAGTTTGAAATTTTAAAATCCTTTTCTATTGATGTTCATTTAAGCAAAGCTCCTAGGATAAAAGAAGTCATTTGGATGCAACCTATATGCAACTGGATCAAGGCTAATTCGGATGGTGTTGCACGTGGAAATCCGGGTTGATCCGCTTGTGGAGGGATCTTTCGAGGAAAAAATGCTGTAGCATGTGGGTGTTTTGCAGCTAGCATTGGAGTCTCAAGTTTAGTTTATGAGGAATTGGTTGGAGCCATACTCTCCATTGAAGTTACAGCAAGTAAGGGATGGAGAAACTTGTGGTTGGAAACGGATTCACAACTAGTGGTCAATGCCTTCAGAGACAATTTGATGATTACATGGAAACTTCAAAGTAGATGGAGCAACTGTCTTTTTTTAGTTAGAGCTATGAATTTCAATGTAACACACATTTTTAGAGAAGGAAATGTATGTGCCGATAAATTGGCCAACTATGGTATTCATCATCCAGGTTTTACCTGGTGGGATACAATTCCAAGATTTATTGGGGAAGAGTTTAGTCGTAATAGGCTAGGCCTTCCTAATTATAGGTTTTCTTAGTTTTCATTTTTTAGCATGGGTTAAGGTTTCAAGTCCCCCCGTGATCTTTCTTTTTTGTATTCTTTTTGTTGTTTCTTAATAGAATTGTAGTATGCTGCATATGATTGATAGGGTTGGTGGTGCCAACATAGTTGGGATGGCCAATTCTATAGTGATGCCTTTAGCATACTATTTTGATTAAAAAAAACTACTTACTTTATACTACTTTAAGCAACCCTTTAATAGTGCAACTCCAAAAGTTCATCAAATGGGTCCTACACCTCTTTTGCGTGTGAATCTCATAGAATTCGACTTTATGAGCTCTTTCTAAGTCTCTTAATTTTATTTTTATTTAAAGGAACGCTTTTGCATTACAACTTTCTAAATTCAGTTGTAAGTAATTTCTCTGATAACTTTCTAAAGGAACGCTTTTGTCTTATGATTCGATCCCCCCTTTTTTTGACTCTCCAGTCATATCTTTCACCTAGGATTTTCTTTTTCCTCCACTAAAAGCATCTCCAATTATTTAATTCATTGGAGTTATATAACTTCCCTTTTAACGGACCTTAACATATCATATCACTACTTACTTTATACTACTTTAAGCAGCCCTTTAATACTGCAACTACAAAAGTTCATCAAATGGGTCCTACAACGGTACAATCCCATCTTTATTTATATTTATACTAGCCGATGGACCCGTGCGATGCACGGGTGAAATATAAATTAGCGGTATAATTTCATAATATTTTCAGAAAATATATGATTATGTTAAATTTGAAAAAAATAAAGAGCCCACAAAGTACATTATACTTGTCACCTACATGTACATATAAGAAAAACAAACCCAGAAATAAATATTATTAAAGAAAGAAAGGCTATTTGTTTTTTGGAAAAGGTTATTAATTATGAAATTTATAATTACTTTGATTTTTTTTTATAAAGATATTATATATTAAAATAATAGGATGAAAATATTAACATAAATAAAGACTGATGAAGGGAAGTCTTTTGTGCAACCATGGGAGCTACAATCAACTAAAGGATATAAGAAAAATAAAAATTTGTAGAATTAAAGTAATATTAATATATTAACTTTTGCACTAAATTTTTTAAAAATAAAAAAAATAAAAAAATGAAGAAAAACAACAAAGCATCGAAAAGATAGCAACTTGTTAAATGGATAGATATTGAAATTTGAATTTTAAAAATCATAGCAAAGTGGAAATGTACAATTTATGATGAGTAAATGACCTTGAATCCATGTAGATAATAGTTTGAAACTATTATAACAAATATTTATATATTAAATTAGTCAGCAAAATTACAAAGTTGACCCTAGTTTTGGAGGGAAAAAATGCCCAGTGAATACTCTTTTATATATAAATATTTTTAAACAAAAAAAATAAAAATATGAAGAAAAACAACAAAGAATCGAAAAGATAGCAACTTGTTAAATGGATAGATATTGAAATTTGAATTTTGAAAATCATTGCAATGTGGAAATGTGCTATTTATGATGAGTAAATGACCCAGGAATCCATGTAGGTAATAGCAATTGAAACTATTATAACAAATATTTATATATTAAATTAGTTGGTAAAATTACAAAGTTGGCCCTAGTTTCAGAGGGAAAAAATGGCCAGCGAATACTCTTTTATATATAAATATTTTTAAACAATTAAAAATAAAAAATGTGAAGAAAAACAACAAAGCATCGAAAATATAGCAACTTGTTAAATGAATAGATATTGAAATTTGAATTTTGAAAATCATTGCAAAGTGGAAATGTGCTATTTATGATGAGTAAATGACCCTGGAATCCATTTAGATAATAGCTTAAAAATATTATAATAATTTTTTATATATTAAATTAGTTAGTAAAATTACAAAGTTGACCCAAGTTTCGGAGGGAAAAAAATGGCTAGTGAATACTCTTTTATATATAAAGATTTGTTTCAATTTTTGGAGAAAGGTGGCTAGATGTAATTCTCTATTGTTTTTCTCTATTATTTTTTATTGGAAGTTCTTATAAAAGAATCAATTGTTTATAGAAGCAATCATCCTTATACGTGAATGTCACATCATTCCACTCTAATAATGCAACATAACAAGAATCCATTCTTTTTTTGAGAACTGTTAAACAACTCGAATTCAAATTGCTCTAAACTAAGTAATTGCAACTAAACACATCAAATGGTCGGGTCCTTTAAAATGCCGAATGGATGAGTGAATATCAAAGGGCTTAATGTTGAAAAGCTAGCCCACCAAAGGCCTTATCTTGCCCAACTTTTAGTCACCAATTCATATTCAAGCTTCGATACCGTCTGTTTAATTTTTTCGGTGTGACTTCTACAATGGCTGAAGCCTTGTGCTTGTAGGCTGTTTTTCTTATTTGGACACCTTGTATAGACACAATAGAGCGTATGAATGAGTGCACCGAGAGTGATGAAATACATGATGAGAGAGAAGAAAACAATAAATAAGTCGGGAGGAAGACTTTCATACAATTTTGAACACCATTTTTGTGTCCAAATATCTATTGTCGTGCAAAATTATAACTCATTCGAATAGTGAAACTAGCCCAGCTGCACGTGTTGTTTTTCCTAATTATCAGGTGATTAAGTACCAAGGGGTAAAATCTATCCCTCGACAAGGGTTTTCAAACTACTAAAGAAAGCGTTTGGTTGAAGGCTAAAAAGCTATGGATTAAGGGTTAAGTAAATAGAAAGCTAAGTGAAATAAGCAAAGCAATATGACAGAAAGCAGTAAGTTGTAGATACGCAAAGAGAAGTAAGTATAAAAAGCCTAAGTTGTATTGATTATGTGTCATTTACAAGTCTCTACAAGCTGTATTTATAGGCAAAATACAAACCCTCACTATAGCCAACTTCATTGGCTAAAGCTCCTAAATCCAAGCAACTACCCACGATTTGCAACTGGTCAAACCACTTTTTCACAACGGCTAACTCCAAAGAACCACCTTCCTAGTTTCCACGCACTTCCTGTGGTATCCGTTGGCAACTTCCTTTCAGGTTGAACTTCTTCCTTATCTGTTAGAAGGCTTTACAACGTGTGTTGGTGGCTTTATCCGTTATCCGCAATACTAGGTAACAATATGCAGTCACCCATAAGCTGACTTTCGTCCTTCAGCTGAATATCAAAATTTTATCTGAATTGGCCCATCAACGTAAGGCCCAGCCCAAAACTAGTCCAGCTGAATATTCATCTTTTATCATCGTCTACGCCTTCAATCAACTATTTCTCCAAGTAATCTTAACTAACAGTCGTTTTCAACTATCAACTAATTTAATTTATTTTGGGAGGTAACGATATCATTACTCTTTTCTTTTTGGGCTTCTTAGCCACTAGTATATGCAACCAAACACAATATGCATTTTCTAAAAAAAATATATACATTAATTTTGGCGGAGGAATAAAATATATTATGCGTGGCAAATGCAGGAGGTTAATAAGAAGAAGAAAAATGTTGGTATATAGAAGGAGGAAAATGGAAATTCGTTGTTGTATGAATTGATGCGTTACTTTTCATAGTTGGGGATCAACAACACTAATCCTCACTCAACCGCACTAATATGAAAGACAGATTTAAAAATCTTGTTTATTTTAATACTAAAATTATATGAATTTAATTCATGAATACGGTCGATGTAAATTTTTTTATATTATCAATCAATCATGAATTGTTATATTATTAATAATCTTTGACTTTTATCATAATTTTATACTCAAAGGAGAAAATTTCCAACTTCTTTATCTAAGCTCCTATTACCAATTAGCACAAGTATTTCATTTACATTTCTAATAAAATTAAATAAAAAACAAAACATAGAACAGAAATAATTTTGAATGTTTTCTAAAGATAGGAGAATGCTAACGAGTCTCCTTCGAGCATTGTTTAAGGAATTAAGAAAGGAAAATTTGTATGAAAAAATGGTGTATTTATCATTTTAAAAAATGTTACACTAAGTTCCCCAATACAAAGTTTCTTTTTGTGGGTTCCTTAACCAATGCCCTTGACACTCGTTAGCAACACCCTTAGGCTGTGTTTGGATGGGGCATTTGGAGAGGGTAAAGTGTTTTAAGAGGGTAATTAAAATGCATCGATCCGAAATACTTTGTTTGGGTATTAAATATGAAGGATTCTAAAAATGAAGGGGTTTATGGGGATATTTGGTTTAAGGTAAATTTGAGGAATTTGAAATACCGCCTATAGAGGTGGCATTTTGAAATTCTCTCTCATTACTTATGTGCCACCCACAACCATTCGCCATGGTCCACCGCCAGCCGACCTCTGGCAGACCACACCGCAGGCTGACCTCCGGCCACCGCATCTATCACTGTCACCAACCTCCGGCCGACTACCGCCAGGGACCTCCGACCAACTGCCGCTACCTCCAGCCGATCTTCGGCCACGCCACCGTCTATCGCCTTATGTTTATTTAATTACTCTATCTATATATCCAAACAAAGAATTTTAAGAATGACAAAACTTAGTTATTATATACAAACAAGAAATTCTTAAAAGGAATGGAATTTAAATGAAGCAATTCAATTTCCTAGAATTTTAATTACCCTAGAATTTTCAAATCCCCATTCAAACATACACTTAAATATATTCTAAAACATAACGATAATGTTATGATATTTGTGGTGGGTAAAAACTGTTTAGTGAAGAAACCCTAAAAATTGTGCATGGACGAAGTCATAGTGGTATGAACATAACTATGGGAGTAGCATTCTCATAAAGATAGTATTATATTTTATTACATCGGATGTCGGACAAAGTTGTGTGATGTTCTTCTCGTAAGGAAGAGGAAAAGTGATGAGTGTGATTTCACCTCATCTTCCATGTCCATTTTGCATGCATTTTCATGTAGTTTAGGCATATTTAAATTGATTTTTAGTTAGTTTTTATCTTGGAACAGGTGAGGCGGTTTTGTGTGTTGTTTTACAGGAATTTATGATTAAATGCCCAAGATTTGGCCATGATGAATCTTGGATGAAGATAGAGCCTGAAAAGAGAAGAAATTGAGCCAAGCAGAGCCCATCACGGCCGTGATGGAGCAATACTTGAAGAGAAAGAAGCCAAAAGTCAGAATCTGTCACGGCCTAGCTGTGATGGCTATCACGGCCGTTACCTGCTAGCTGGACCAGACAGAACCTATCACGGCCTGGTCGTGATGTCCCTCACGACCGTGGCAGACCAATTGGTGAAGGCAGAAGCGATCACGGCCTAGCCGTGATGAGCATCACGGCCGTGATGAATCAAAAAGTGAAGAGGCACTCAGGACAGAACCTGTCACGGACACGAGTTATAAAAAGGCCTCTGGGCAGAACAGAATGATCACCCATAAAACCTAAGAATAGACTCTCTGCTGCTGTGGCTGTGTGCATCCTTCCATAGAGTTCCTTCCTCCCTTCATCTCTGTATCTTTTCTTTTGCTTTTCTCTTTGATCATGTGTAGCTAAACTCCCCCCTTTGTTGGGGTTAGATGATTGCTTCTCTGAACTTGGTTGTAACATGATGTGGTTGTAATATAATTTCCTATTTCTTTATGAGTGTTTGATTTTATGCTTAATGCTTTCCTTGGTTTGATCATCCTAGGAATGATTAGTTGCTTTGATAGACAATTGAAAGATTGATATTAAGGCATGCTCATGAATCAAATGCCAAGTAGTTCATGAACCTAGACATAGGTCTTGGGCTACTTGCAATCTATGAATCTTGACTCTTAATGCAAATTCTCATGTTAATCCACCTAAGACATTAGGGTTTAATTTGGGATTTTAGGCTCATTCCACCTAAGACATTAGGGTTTGAGAATTTGAGAAGATTTGATTGTCATAATTGAATTAGGAATTGTGTTATTTACCATTTCATAGCAACCAAGGGAGGATTAGCCTAGTCTAACCCTAACAATTCTATCCATTTGTTTTTCACATCTCTATTTGCCTGTTAAGTGTTTGATAAAATACCTAAAAGAACAAAAACATTTTATTCTTGTTTGTTTCATTACATGTTAGAGCTACCTTCCATCCAAACACGATCGCCTAGATAGTAGTCCAATTTGCAAAGTGGTACTTGTCCACGATCCTTGAAAACGATATCCGGTTATTACCGATTTATTACTTGCAACGACCCGGTACACTTGCCGAGATCGTGTCAAAAAGCATGCACACACAACACAATACAGTAATGACAGAAAGCAAGTGAATCGTTGCAATGCTACTGCATTAGTTGGTGGCACTCACTGCATCAACATCAAAGGTTGAACCTTTCTCTCATCTTTGTTTTCTTTGTACTCAAGTCAAACCATATCCCTTTAAGTATATATATATATATATATATATATATATATATATATATATATATATATATATATAGAGAGAGAGAGAGAGAGAGAGAGAGAGAGAGGTTTAAAGGGATGAAATTGGAAAATAATTAGTTTAAATTTATATATTTTTCTCTGAAATTTTGTCTCCGGAGATTTCATTTTAATCTCAATGCTAATTATTTAATTGTTTCTAAAGCTATAGTAGTTGTTTTTATAACATTTCGCCCATTACAATATTGAGTATACCTCTTCGTTGTGATTGCTTCTTTTTCAGATCTCTTTACACCAGATCTGCTTCTTTAGTAAAAGTTTAGCACTATTTAAATTTCACTTGTTGATGAATGATTTGTGGCAGAAAATAGGAATTTTTTATTGACTTCGTGGCCGCTTGTAATTGTTGAAGGGTGATATCCCTCTAAAGATCTCCGACCTACGTGACAAACTTTCAAAACTATGGAAGCCTTTGGGTCAATGGAGGATGATTCCGTTAGGAGAGGGATTCTATGAATTCATTTTTGCTTCTCAAAAGGAATTGCGTAGTGTCTTGGCTGTTGGGGCTTGGAACCTTCAACCAAGGCTATTGCGTCTTTTTTAGTGGTCTCCTGATTTTATTCCTAATAAGCAAAAACAATCTTATGCTCAATGTTGGGTTAGAATTCATGACTTGCCGCAGGAATATTGGCGCTCAAAATTGTTATTTGAAATTTCTGGCGGTTTAGGTACTCCAATAAGTTTGGATGAAGCTACCCGTACTCGGGCATATCGTACTATGCTTGAGTCTTAGTGAATGTTGATTTAACAGGGAAGTTGCTCAAGGAGATTATGGTAAAACGTGAAGGTTTTGCATTTCCTGTCAGTATCAAATATGAGAAGCTTCCTTCTTTTTGTTCTCATTGTAAATCAATTGGACACTTGACTTCGACTTGTAAATTTGACAAGGAGAAATTGGTGCATAATGATCCGCCTTTGGTGCAGAAGACTAAGCAAGCTTATGTCCCTACGGTCCTAAAGCAAAAATCAATTGACATTAATGGGCAGAATGATACATCACCGGGTGAAAAACTGAATGATAGAGAATCGATTGAGACTGTCTATGAGGAACTTTTATCACCTGATCATGTCTCAAATTCCATTATACATAACTCATCTTCGGTTGCAACAAATGTTGTCAATGGCTCTACAGAGAAGATTGCAACTAATGTTGACTCTACAGTCAAGGATACTTCGGTGCCCGAGCATTCCAAAGCTACCGGTGATTTAACAATTATTTCGAAGGGTACTTCGACTCCAGTGTCCGTTCATTCCAAGACTACCTGTGATTTAACAGTTATTGGTAAGAATCTTGAGGCTCCTAAGATTAATATTCAAAATCTTAGCACTTTTCCAACTGTTGTTCAGAATGATTTTAATGTTTTTTTTTTTTGATCAGCAAAGAGAAATGTTTAGTATAATGAAAGAGTACAAGGGGTACTCTACCAAATACAAAAAAGATCAATAGAAAGGAGGCAAACTGTAAATTCAATACTGCACATGAACACAGTATTTTGATTACAGAAGCCAAACCCCAATAGAAACAGCAAAACTACTTAAAAAGTCATGACATACAATTGTCAATTTCCAAACTAGCGGAATTGAAACATAGGAGGCAAAACCATCTTCAGAGATGATGCTCCCATATCATTGTCCTAGCCTTAGCAAACCTGAAAGTTAAATGCCCCAAAAAAGTTCCAATCGGCACACACATTTCCACATTTCTTGTACTTGTAGAATTGTTGCGTCGAGGCTTGATTAGTAGTAGCCAACTCATACCTCCATCAAATTATGCAGCAAACAGCATACAGATTAATGGTGAAGTGCACCAGTCATTGAAGTTATAGGGGCTTCCCTTGCCTCTGAATTGGAACCAACTCCAAGCTCTGAACTTTATGAGATCCAAAGTTTGAATAGCATCAAAAGGCACCAAATTAAAAATTGCATCATTTCTATAAATCCAGATCGACCATGTTGTAGCAAAAAGTAAAATGATAATGTTGGTGAAAACGGTTTCACGGTGGTTACGTCAAAATCTCAGAAGAAGTATAACCTGAGACTAAATAAAAACCTAATTCTAGGTATGCTTGATTATCGTTTATTTTCCATGGGTTTTGGTTTTTGTCCCCCCATGTTCTTCTTTTCTTTTTTAATTTATTAATAAATTTATGGTGACTTGTCACCTTTAAAATTTTTTTTCCATTTTTCATATATTCTTCTAAATTTTGGTTTCTAGGTTATAATTATGTCTTTCCTTGTAATATTTGCTGATAAAGTCCAAAGCTTTCTTCTGAACTTTCAGCTTATTTTAGAAAAGGCGGCATGGATTTGAAGATTGGTGACATTTGCTTCATTATTGTTTGGTTGCTCATGGTTTAATAGTTTGTCTCCTTTTAATTAACCCCTATGCGATGAACATGTTAAATGTTTTGCTATATTTTGGTCTCGTTGCTTTTCTGAACTATTTCCTTCTCTTGTAATGAGGTTGTAGCTGTTTCAAAACATATACCTAGTACTCCCTCTGAACTTAATTATAAGTAAAAAAGAACCTATTTTTTTTTTGACTTCAATATAAACAAAATCCAACCAATATAACTCTATTTAATGTAAGTATTCCAAAAATAAGAAAATTAACCAATCAAACAAATCCTCCTTTACTTTTTCAAGAGCACTGCATATTCCCAATACAATTAAATGATAGTTTAGTAATTATAACTCAGTTTTTACATAAATTAAGACAATTAAACTAAATTAACTAACTTCCATAATAAGTTTGAAATTAGTTATTTTTACTTATAATTGTGTCCGGAGATAGTATTGAAGATGCTAGAAAGCTTCTTTGTTTTTTTTGATAAGCCAAAGTATATATATGAATTGAGTACAAGGGGTACTCAAACTCGTATACAAAAAATCCCAAGAAGAGGAAATGTAACTAACATACTGATTGACTAAAACCAAAACAATGTCTATTACACAAACTCTAAGAACACCAGAATAACAAAACCTGAGGTTAAGAACACCATGTATCTTAACTATTTTATGTCTTAGCTATTGTTCTGCTCCAACCCTGACATGATAACACCAATCCCAAAAATCAATAAAACTCCACCACTGAAGTTCAACAGGCATAAAACAGAAACATCACAATAGCAGTTTAGGGAGAACCTATGCCCCATAGGCGCCAATCAAACAACCTACGTCCTTTTTAACTCCACTGCTGAAACAGAGAAGAGATAAGAGCAAATGTAAGCACCAAAAAGATATACTAAAAACTGGTCACCCCAAAAAAGTTCCTAGCAAACAAGATCACCCCAAATTAATGCCTCGTATCTTGTTGCAGAAACAAAAAACAGAGAGCAAAACAAAAACAGATAGCACCTCACATCTGCCCTCTCGAGCCCATTGACATACATACCATTAGGCTAAAACATCAATCGGATAAGGAGAGACTTCCTCCTAATTTGAGTTTAACCCAGTACCAGGACCTTATTTTTATCAGGTCCAGAACACCTAACAGATTTGGCTCCTCCTGCTGAAAAATTTTCCTGTTTCTTGCTAACCAAATGGACCAGATTGTAGCAAACCAAGGAACCATCCAAATCCTTTGAAGTTTCTTCCCCCTAACCAGTCCAAGATTATTTTTAAAGTGTAGTTTGGATTCAGCAGGTAGTGTCACTTGAAGGCCAAGCCACCTGTAAACATTCCCCCAAGTCAAGAAAGCGAATCTGCAATTGAAGAAGAGATGAGGTACATTTTCAACCCCCGGCTGACATAGAGAACAAGAAGAGATTTGGGTAATATTCCTCCTATCTAGATTGACCCTGGTTGGAATCCTATCTAAAATCATTTGCTATGTAAAGGTCAGGACTTTCATAGGAACCAAATTGAACCAGAATTTTTCAAAGAATTTGTTCCTTACCACCTCCACTTGGTTAGCCAAAGACTGTTTAAGTAACATAATTTGATTATATGCAGATTTTGAAGAATATTCACCATCCAGGTTGTAAATCCAACACCATTTGTCCTCTCTATTGTATGAAAAATCATGAGTTAATTGTCCTCATAAACTCCGATAGCAAATCCTCTTCCCAAGAGAACAAAGATCTCCTCCACCTGAAATTCCACGACCACGAACCGTCCCTCCAAACCCCCACATCTGCAATCATATCATCTTTATTCTCTGATATTTGAAACAATCTATCAAATCTCTCTCTTAATCCAAAATTCCTCATCCACGGATCAACCCAAAAAGAAGATGTTCTCACATTCCCAACCAATTTTTTCAAGCCGTTTTTGAACCAATCTCCTCCCTGATTTATAAGGTCCAAACTATTAACATCTTTCCACCAATAGAAATATTGAGATCTTACCAATGAAGCATGAAAGTTCCAAGGGTTAAAAAATGTCCCGTATCTTTCCTTCACCACAGATTTCCATAATGCGTCCTTTACACTCAACAGACTCCACTTCCACTTCCCAAGCAACCTCTTATTAAAGTCCTCCAAATTCCTAACTCCTAAACCTCCTTCAACTTTGGTTTTCACACCACCTCCCACTTCACCCAAGCAATTTTGTTTTTATCTTCCGAACCACCCCAAAGGAACTTTCGCTGCATTTATGTTAGCAGTTGCAGAACCTTCTTAGGGGCCTTCATAAAAGATAGGAAATACACCGACAAGTTGGATGGAATTGAATTTAGAAGAACTGCCCTCCCCCCATAGAGATGTGTCTTCCCCTCCAAGAAGACAGCTTTGCTTTGAATTTATCAATGGTCGGTTTCCATGTAGCAAGCCTTCTCAGATTAGCTCCAACCGGAAGACCCAGATATGAAAAAGGTAAAGACCCGATACTAGTTCAAAACAGCGGAAGATAGCTTTCAAGGTCCACAGATTTTCAAAACTTGGCCTTCCCTGCAATAATTGTGTCATTGGAAAACTATAGATGAGAAATTTTAATTTGGTTTTTGTTGACGGATCTAGGCAAGTATACCTAGTCGTACAAGTAATACGGTGGTGAGACCGTTTTATCGTTCCCACGAGGATTGTGAAAAGTATTAGCACGTACCGAATCAATTACTATCTAAGCGGAGATTTGGATTGAAGGGGGCTCAATACTAAATACCAAGCCAAATCAGATTCAAAACCTAAAATAAACAAATTAAAAAGAAAAGTTCTTTGAGGATTTCTGTCGAACACTTGGAAGGCAGTAAAAGAATTCTTCAAATCTATGAACGATGTTGGGATTAGGTTCACTAAACTTCATCCCCATGCAATGAAATGACTAATAAACAGTTTCTACTTCAATTATGACAATCAATCCACTAGATTACTCAAGCCCCGATTCCTCGGATGACAAGAGCCTAAATCCACTAATAGACCCTAATTCCTTAGGTGGCCTAGATTAATGAATTTGCATGATGATTAGGGATTACACGATTGCTAATAAACCTAAATCCATTCCTAGATACAAGGTTTACTAGGTGGTTGATTTCGGTTCTCGTTCTAATACGAATTTTCCAATTGCATACAAAAACAATAATCAAGTCATGGGGGTGCTAGCCACAACAAGCATTAGGCATAGAAATCAATCACTTATAAGGAAGCAAAAACTGTATTACAAGATCACATCAAATACATGGATAATTCAGAAATAGCTACACCTAACCCCAACAATGGGAGTTTAGCTACTCATGATCATAACCAAAACCACAGAAATAGAGATGAAAAAGAGAAGACCCTCCATAGAATCCTTGTGCAACTGCCCCTGGTTCAGAGAGAGTGTTTTAGGGTTTCAAAAACTGGTCCCTTATGTTCTTCCTGTGCCTTTTTATAAATCAGGATTCGCGTCACGGCCGTGATGGCCATCATGGCCAGGCCGTGACGCTTTTTGCCTTGGGCGCGCTTTCAAAATATGTTTGTCACGACCGTGACATTCGTCACGGCTAGGCCGTGATCACTTCTGTCTCCACCAATTGGTCTATCACGGCCGTGATGGGCGTCACGGCTAAGCTGTGACAGCTTCTGACTTCTGCCTTCTTTCTTCTCAATTATTGCTCGATCACGGCCGTGATGGTCATCACAGCTAGGCCGTGATAGGCTCTGCTTGGGTCATTTTCTTCACTTTTCAAGCTCTGTCTTCATCCAAGCTCCATCATGGCTAATCTTGAGCATTTTTCCTTAAATTCCTGCAAAACAACACCAAGAAACCGCCTCACCCATTCCAAGGTAAAAACTAATAAAAATCAAACTAATCATGCCTAAACTATATGAAAATGCATGCAAAAAGGTACATGAAATATGATGCAAAATCACACTATCAGTTTTGACCCACACTAAAAGGTTCAAATCTTCCCAAACTCTCTGCTCTCCGAATTAGACCACTTAGCCCTTCAGCCGCAATAAGAAAGATAAAGGGAGCCAAGGGATCGCCTTGCCTAATTCCTTTTAAGACCCGAATCTTCTCAGTAGGTGAGCCATTTACCAGAATAGAAGTGGAGCCCTAGAAGATGCAAGCCTTCATCCAAGACCTCTATTTTTATCCGAAGCCTAGATCGAACAACATATCTTCCAAAAAGACCCAAATAATCGAGTCATATGCTTTCTCGAAATCCACTTTGAAAAAGAGGCAATCTTCCTTTTTTTTTTTTCTTCGCTAGATCCACCACTTCATTCACCACAAGAACACCATCTAAAATTTGCCTACCAGTAAGGAATGCTGACTGGTTTAGCGAGATTACTGAGTTCAACACCAATTTTAATCTCCTTGCTAGAATTTTAGCGATGATTTTATATAAGCAATTTTAATGTCCTTGCTAGAAAGCTTCTTGATTTGTATTCTCGTGTTCCACATGGTTTCTTGAAGTGGGACCGGCAGAAAAGACTCACATGTGAAGAAATTAATAAAAATAGGACAAGCATACCGTGTTTCCAAGTAGTTTACTAATATTTGTAAGTCTTATCCGTTGCATGCAGTGTATGTTAGAATATCAACATCTCTTTGTCCTTTTACAAATTTCAACTATTCAAAATAAATTAACAAGGCTCAGTGTTCAAGACTTCTTTGTTCTATTGTTCATATCAAGGTTTTTCTTAATAAAAAATTGCAACTATGCCCTAGTTAGATTTTTTCAGCCTTTCATGAGGCAATTTCTTTATTAAAGCTTATATCAACTGAAGTGAAATCCCAGTGCTGAGGTTTATGTGCAAACCTTGGAGGATAGAGTAAGCCTTGCATGAATTGCTTTTTTTGCAAATAATAGTTGTTTGTCCTGATTGCTTGGGTTAGCAATTACTACAACCCAAAGTTTGATGTTCACATTATTGATAGCTTTCTTTAAGAGAATGTCTGAGGCCTGAGCCTTGAGATATTTAACAAGTTTTACAAGTGTGGAAATTGAGGAGAATTTGTTACGTCAAATTTGTTTACTTTCCTCCCAGCTCGGTATGTTGCTTGGAAGTGCTGTACATTTGTCAATAAATCCCTGCCATAATGAGTGCACTAGGTAACCACTGGTTATGAGGTTCAAAGAAGAGTTAGTATATTTTAAAGTTTGAGAGAGAAATTGAGTGATATTATTGCTTAATTTTTGGAGAGTTGCTAAATAGTTTCTGCATCCTCTACTAGCAACTCCCATTACAATTTTGTCTTTTTGATAAAAGAAGGACTTATTAAGAAACAAGTGCAAGTGGATGACAAATCCTCATGATATAAAAAAAACAACAAAAAATACAAGGAGAAAAAATTAACTATTAACTATAAAAAAAATGCAACAAAGCATGGCAATCTCTCTACAGATCTCAGAGACACCCCCGCTAGTGCTAAAAAAAAAGTTGTGAGCAGAACACCACGAAGAAGCTAAAAAAACCACTCTATACCGAATGAGCTCAAGAGGCAACCAATGCCCTGGAAAGTTTCTAGCATTTTGTTCCAAATAAATGCACCAAAGAACAACAAAGCAAGCACAATGCTAAAACTTTTTAGCATCTTTACTAGAGCCACACCCCCTCCCCCAACAGAAAAAAGTAATACTCAAGAACATTTGTAAATCATCCCACGGGAAAACCCTATGTTCACAAAAATTACCCAGCAGATTGTTCGAGAGAAAGGAAGCCATCGAGCAATGCATTTTACAAATGAGAACCACACAATTTTTACAAATCAAAGGAATTATTTATGTGACATTGCTTTTAACCGGAGTTTTTATAGGAAAGGGTCCTTATATCATGTGGAAACAACTTCTAACTTTTGTAATCGCCTTTGAATACAATGGTTTAGTCACAAATCACGGTTGAAACTTGTAAGTTATTTTGGCACATGTTTCATTGATGCCCCCAAATGGAAGACTGTTAAAAAGTTCTATTAGGTCGATAATGTACCACATACTAATTTGCCTGTTGTAAATAAAATGAAAATTCTGAATTTTTTTCTCCCTAAATGTTACTAAAGTGTTATGTTATGCATGATTATCCATGCTGTTAAAATGCTTCATTTTTTTTTTCCTTTCCATTGTTCATTGGTGTAGGCAAGTGATAGTGTGATTTTACATGATATTTTCTATATACTTTTGCATGTATTTTTCATATAGATTAGGCATTATTTAGTTGATTTAGTTAGATTTTCCCTTGGAACGGGTGAAGCGGTGTCTTGGTGTTGTTTTGCAGGATTTAATGGAAAAATGCTCAGAATTAGCCTTGATGGATGCTTGGATGAAATAGAGCCTGAAAAGAGAAGAAATTGAGCCAAGCAGAATTCTGGAGATTCGCCCCGCGACCCTGAGAGCTGACTGTTGCAGCAGAATGTCATCTTTCTGGTTCGCCTCGCGAACCTCGTCTCGCCTCGCGAGTCTGGAAACAGAAGCCATCACGCCCAGGCCCTGATGCTCCTCACGGGCGTATTAAAGAAAAACCTTCGATCTCGCGTCGCGAAGAAACTCTCGCCTCGCGAGAGTTCAATTCTCTGAATGCAGATTTTTAACATTCGCCTCGCGAGACATGTCTCGCCTCGCGAACGCGCGCAGATCTGATTGGTATAAGTTGCTGTTTTAGGGCAGAAAAGAAAAAGCTTTTGGTGGAGAGAGCTCTTGGGGACTTGGAGGCTGCGGCTGAGCTAGGGTTTCGACCCTAGAGGGGAGTTGCTGAGAGGGGTTGCTGTGAAGAAGAAGGAAAGCTCCCATGGAGTCTCTCCTCTCCTTTTCTCCTATTTCCCTGGTTTGGTTTTCTGTAAATATGAGTAACTAATCCCCCATTGTTGGGGTTAGATGTAGCTTTTCTGAACTTGTTTGTATTTGATTTGGTGTTTTAATGCAAGTCTCTATTTCTTTATGAGTATGTGATTCTGTGCTTAATGCTTTCCTTGGATTAGCTACCCATAGGAATGATATGTTGCTTTGATAGATGACTGGAAGGTTGGTGTTAAGGCATGCTCATGAATCATATGCCAAGTAGTTCAAGAATCTAGACATAGGTGTTGAATGCTTGCAATCTTATAAGTCTTGACTTAATGCAAAATCACAGATTAATCCACCTAAGACATTAGGGTTTGATTTGGGGTTTTAGGCTCAATGCACCTAAGACATTAGGCTTGAGTATTTTAGAAAAGGCTTGATTGTCATAATTGAAGTAGTGCTTGTGTTGATAATCATTTCATTGCAATTAAGGGAGGATTAGTGTAGTCTAACCCTAACAATCTTAGCCACATCTCTGTTTGCATACCAAGTGTTCGATAAAATTCCCAAAAGACCAAAAATATTGTATTGCTTTGTTTTCTGTTTTAATCTCTCATACTTTAGTTTAGTCTAGATAGTTGTTGAGTTTGTGAATTGGTAATTGACAACCAATCCCTGTGGATACGATAACCGGTCTCACCACCGTATTACTTGATTGCGACGAGGTGCACTTGCCTTTATATCTTAAAAATCACGCATCAGCAAGCTTAATCTATTTATTGATAACGACATGCTAAAAAAATCACTTATCTTTGAACAATGGGATTTTTATACAACATAATATAATATAATTTTCCAATTCTTTTTTCCCTTATAAAGCATTCTTCTTTATGTTGTCTTCCATTTTATAAATGATGTCTTGGTCATCAGACTTAATGATTCAAGCACAAGATGTACTCCATTTTGTTTCTGTTTATCTAAACAAGTAATGAATGAAAATATGAATTTAAGATATCTACAAATTGCCATAATTATATAATCATATATTTGATATTGAAAGATGCCTCTTCATTTCTTTCTTAATTATGCTTTATTTAAACCGTCCAAAATCTATTGATTTGCCTCTCTTTTTGGGAAATCACTAGAATGGAAAGGAAGAAAAGGAACATATATACAAAATCCACATGATTACACAAGTTTGTAGGAAAAACTAGATCTAGAAAAAGGCATTCCAAATTTAGGGTTTCTTATCCAAAACTACAATTCCATATCATCAAAAGAACTGTCATCAATAAGGGGCAGACCGCTACCTTCACCATTTCTCATAACACACTTAGAACGACCATCATTGGAGACATGAAGTAACTACCAAACAACATTACCTAGTTCTGCAATTCCTCAGGATAGGGATTCTCACTGCTAATGATGGTGCAGCTGGCTCCTGTAACAAATGCAGAAAGTTGATTTATCTTCATAAAATGGTTGCACAACATTTACTTTACCATATATATTTCATGTTAACATTTTCTTTGACTGGAAGTTTAAAGCCATTACCTAGTTAAGCTTATGTAGCAGTGACATCAGGCATGAATGAATTGACGCTTCTTTGGTATCCATCGGGTGTGGTGCATACCCGTCTTTTGGAGTTATAGTGAACTTTGGCTTCTTTTTGCCATAAGCCTCAGCAGCTGCTTCTTCATTTGACAATGATGATTCAGATGAATGAACTGACATCTCTTTGAGATATGCCAAGTGTGGTGGTACATGCCCCTCTTTTGGAGTTATAGTGAACTTTGGCTTCTTTTTGCCAAATGCCTCAGCAGCTTCTTCTTCATTAGGAAAAGATGATTCAGATGTATGAACCGACACTTGTTTTCCTAAATGTCGTATGTACTCTTCTTTGGGAGTTATAGTCAACTTTGGATTCTTTTTCTCATAAGGCTCAGCAACTTCTTCTTCATTAGGCAAAGATGATTCTGGTGAATGAACTGACACTTCTTTGGTATCCTCTGAATGTTTACCATTCAATCTTTCTATAGCTTGCTTAAACTCTTCCTTCCTTTTGCCATAAGCCTCAGCAGCAGCTTCTTCGGTATCAAAAGTACCGAGCCATTCTCTCTTATTTTGAATTGGGTTTCGAATCTCAGCTGCAAACCTTCCCCATTTCCTACGTCGAACTCCTACATACTTGCTACTTGACTTGATTTTTTCTTGTTTCTGGTCATAAGATGTTTTCTGGGCTTTGTTTTGTTATTCTCACCATTGATGTCATGTGGTGAAAGCATGGGACTCGGAACCAAAATTTCCTTTAGAAATCGTTTGCAACCATTTGATTGAAAGCCACAATTAAATGCTTTCTCATCTTCGTAGCTGGAACAATCTGTGGCGTCTGGATCACTATATGAAATTCGGATTTTCTTAAAAGAACCCATTTTTTTCTTTGTTGGTTGTAAGCTTTTTTTCCCCTTACAATTCTTACTTGTTTCTGAGGTTGCCTGGGCAAATGAAAGAAAGTAATCTGAAAAGAACAAAGGATTTAGGAAAAGGGAGAATGAAATCGAAATTCAAGAATTTTTCAGTATCAAGATCAACCCAAAATCTTCAAAAGCCTAAAACATTCAAATCCAGTAGAAAGTATTGCATTAAAAGCTAAAGATTTAATAATAATTTTTTTTTGTTGTTGTTGTGTGTGAAAAATAATGTGAGTGTAAAACCTCTAAAATCCATGCCATGAATTCCTATGTATCAAAAGCAGAATTATAGAATCAATGGATAAGCACATACCTTTTTGAACTTTATCTCAATAAACAAGGTTGGATAGCGTTGTTTGAGTCTTTGATGATGAGAGAGGGGTGGCATGTAAAATGTTGATGAGTGAACAAAAGTTAAATAAAATAGTGGCAAAGAAACTACTGCATAGCGAGTAAAATAGGGAGACAAAGAAACTGATTCACAGCTAGTACAGTAAACTGACCAGATTCAAAACAAAACGACAAGTATATTCGTGGTTTCATTCTCATTTTAAGGAAAAACAACAGGGAAACTAAAATCCGGCAATTTATAAATACTTACCAATTATACACCAAATTTAATATTGACTAAATATCTCATATATTTTCTCTAAAAAAAAATATCTCATATATTTGAAAGGTTACAGATTAATAGCTTTCTAAATGATACATATTTCAAAAATAAAATGTTGGAAACAGAATTAGGTAGTCAATTGTGAGCCTTAAATGGAGATTATGGGTAATGATTATTTTTGTGTTTTTGTCATATACAATCCCCTCTCCCCCTTCTCCCACTAGAGACTTTTGGAGTGGGTCCACTAGTTTGTAATTACCTCCATGAACGAAGCAATCATATATGCAACTCCACTTCAACTCAATTCCAACATTATTACACACAAAAAAAAACTACATTTAAAGACTACGAGAAGCAAATTTTTTTCCCAAGGAGTGGCTAATAAGAGGTCTTATAAAGGGAGGGAGAGAGGGGAAAAGGGCGGAGGGTATTGCGGGAATTTGAATACGTATATTCATAAATATCTCGCAGCTTAATCAACTAAGTTGTCTCAACTGGCTGAGATTCTTTCAATACTACCTTTGATAGTATAGAAAAAAAAAACATTGGGAGGGATTCCCATTAAATGCCTAAACATTCTTTTTCACCTATCAAATAGAAATATTATTAAAAAAAAATCATTTGATTACATTTGTCCTGAGACAAAATATATTTATTTTTTCCAATTTTTTTATTCAAATTAATATAAATATATCATGCCTAAAACCTGTTATATTTTATCCTACTTAATTTTTTATTAGATACACTTCACTTCACATCAAAATTATTTATAATTCAGTCAAAAGTATTTATTTTATTTATTTTTTTGCATTTTTTTTTTCAAGTGTGTAACGTAACTAGTCAAAAGTATAGTGAAAAGATTATGTTATTACGAATGTGATAATTTTCTTCGCCAAAAACTGACCAAATACAAAATATTTTTTTCCAATGCTTCTTACTTCTTACTAATTAACTTGTAATATTTTGGAGAAAAAATTATCTCTTACCATTCTTTTTCTTTTTTTCCTTCTAAAAGACTTTGCATTAAATTTTTGAAGATAAATATCAATGTATGTTAGTAAACTTTTACAATTTAAGTAGAACGGTGATTGCTTATCCTTTTTGTGACTAAAAAATTATATTTTATACTTTTGAAACTTGATAAATTAATGTACGAGATTAATCCTAATGCAATAGTAAGTTTTGTCAATTAAATAAAAAATTGATTACTATTAAAGTTTTTTTTATATTTTTTTCAAATGCTCTACTATTTAACTTGTAATATTTTGGAATCCTAGCCCAATAGTAAATTTTGTCATT
Organism: Sophora flavescens; assembly: GCA_030762895.1. Classification (NCBI taxonomy): domain Eukaryota; kingdom Viridiplantae; phylum Streptophyta; class Magnoliopsida; order Fabales; family Fabaceae; genus Sophora; species Sophora flavescens. The sequence continues at coordinate 223,180,790 of CM061064.1, read as the reverse complement.
TAAATAAAAAATTGATTCTATTAATGTTTTTGAATATTTTTTCCAATGCTTATTACTATTTAACTTGTAATATTTTGGAGAAAAAATATGTCATACCATTTTTTTTTTCTTCTAAAAAACTATGCATTTAATTGTTTAAGATAAATATCAATGTATGTCAGTAAACTTTTACAATTTAAGTATAACAGTGATTGCTTATCTTTTTGTGACTAAAAGATATATTTTATACTTTTTTTTATAATAGATATATTTTATACTTTTTTTTTACTAAAGATATATTTTATACTTTTGAAACTTAATAAATTGTTGAACGAGATAAATCCAAACGCAATAGTAAATTTTATCATTTAAAGAAAAAAATGATTACAATTAATGTTTTGAATATTAAAGAAAAAATATGTTTTATCATTTTGATGATAAATTAATAATTAAATTAAATTGTAAATAGAATATTATTGTCCTAGGTGCGATCATACAACCACTATTACACCGGATCCCTTCAGAACTCCGTAGTTAAGCGTGTTTGGGCGAGAGTAGTACTAGGATGGGTGACTTATCCTGGGAACCCCTAGTGTTGCACCACTTTTACCCAACATTTTAACCAACATGTGATTGGCCCAAGTTGTAAGGGACTTGGACACCTAAAGCAAATGCTCAGGGGTTCGAATCCTGACTCTTGTGTATGGAGAAAACCTGGTTGGGAGGGAAGAACCCACCTTGAGAAGTTCTCCATTGCGATTGCATCCCTCGGCTTCCGTTCTAGTGCTTATGATTCTGCTTTGTTTCTCAGGTCCACTTTTCATGGTCGTATTATACTCTCTTTATATGATGATGACATTATCATTATAGGGGATGATGTTGATGGGATTGCAGAGTTGAAATTGCAATTAGCCCAACAATTTGAGATGAAGGAATCAGGTACTCTTCGCTATTTCTTGGGGATTGAAGTTGCCTACTCTCCTAGATGTTATCTTCTTTCTCAATTAAAGTATATTGACAACATTCTTGAACAAGCTCGTCTCTCTGATACACGTGCAGCGGACACCCCTATGGAGCTTAATGCTCGATATGTCTCCTCTGAGGGTGTCCCTCTATTAGATCCCACTTTGTATCCTACACTGGTTGGTAGTTTTGTGTATACCATCACTAGACCTGATATTGCTTATGCAATACATGTTGTCAGTCAGTTACTCAGTTTGTTGTTGCTCCTACTACAGTGCATTGGGTTGCTGTTCTTCGCATTCTTCGTTACCTTCGGGGCACTCAATTTTAGAGTCTTCTTTTTCCCTCCTTTTCTTCTTTGGAGTTGCGTGCATACTCTGATGCTGACTGGGATGGTGACCCCACTGATCGTAAGTCTACCACAGGATTTAGATTTTTCTAAGAGATTCTCTTATTTCTTGGAAAAGTAAGAAGCATGACATTATCTCTCACTCTTCCACAAAAGTTGAGTATCGTGCTACGTCATCCACCACCGTAGAAATAGTTTGGTTGTGTTGGTTACTTTCTGATATAGGTGTCTCCCTCTCTGACTGACACCTATGTATTGTGATAACATGAGTGCTATTCAAATTACTCGCAACTCCGTCTTCCATGAACGCCCCAAGCATATTGAGATTGACTGTCATTTCACCCGACATCATTTTCAGCAGGGGATCATCATTTTTACCCCTTGTTTTTTTCTCCATGCAACTTGTTGACTTGTTCACAAAATCGCATTTCGCTCCACGCTCCACGTTTTCGTTTCTTAACTAGCAAACTCTTGATGCCTCCTATTGATGCATAACGAGTTTGGGGGGTGGGGGTGGGGTGGGGGGGTGGGGGTTAGATAATATAGGGCTTTTATGCTTATATTTATTCTTTATCCTTAAGGGTAGTTTAGTCTTTTTACTTATGCATTTATATTTACTCTTTATCTTTATTGTACTTGCTAATTTTGACTATTTCGATGTATTTGAAATCCTAGTAGCTTTTCTTCTTCTCCATTGGATTCTCTCTACATCTTCTCGTCTTTCTCTTAGCATTGTTATGTACTATTCTTAACAGCCACATCACAACTTTTTATTTTATACTATTTAAACAATCATTCACTCTAAAGGTGTAACTCCAAAAATTTCACCAAATGGGTCCTACACCCCATCCTTATTTACATTTATGTTTGTTTCAATTTTCGGAGGAAGGTAGTTATCGTAATTCTCTTTTTTTCTTCTTTTTTTTATTGAAGATCTTATAAAAGAATCAAAATAATTATCTTTACATGCGAATGTCACATCATCCTACTCCAATAATACAACACAACAAAAATATATTCTTATTTTCAAGGACTAGCTAAACAACTATCATTAGAGTTGCTCTGAACTAATCAATTGTAACTAAACGCATCTAATGATCGGGTCCTTTAGTATGCCTAATGGATGCAGTGAATATCAAAGGGCTTAATGTTGAAAAGTTAGCCCACCAAAGGTCTTAACTTGCCCAACTTTTAGTCACCATTCAAGCTTCGATACCGTGTATTAATATTTTCGGTGTAACTTCTAGTCTTCTATAATAGTTGCTTGTAGGTTATTTTTCTTTTTGGGCTTCTTACGCCACTCAAAAGTAACCATACACAATATATACATTAATTTTAGTGGAGGAATAAAATATATTATGTGTGGCAAATGCAGGAGGATAATAATAAGAAAAAAAATATCAGTATCTGGAAGGAGGAAAATGGAAATACGCTATTGAGTGAATTGATGCATTGCTTTTCATAGTTGGGGCTCAACCGCACTAATACTGTCTAATTAGTTTATAAATGATAATTAGCTTCTAATGTTAAAGAAAATTTTACTTTATAATTAAAGAATAAGGAAAAGAGAAATATCTGTGAACTCTAACACTGTGTTTGGGAAGAATAAGAGAAGAGAGAAATAAGGAAGAGAAAAAGAGAAGAGAGTTAGGGACTTTCTCTTGTTTGGTAGAGAGAAGAAATGGAGAAGAGACAAAACAAAAAGTGATGGGTTCCACCACTTTTTATTTCTCTCCAAATATGAGAAGAAAGAAGAGAGAAAAATGGAAGAGATGTGTATATTTCCATCAATACCCTTAAAAGAAATAACACTTTTATCTTTTCTCTTTATTTCAGGGACATTTTTATCCTTTTGAAAATATTATTATTTCTCTCTTCTCTCTTTCTACTTAACTAAACAAAAGGGAGAGAGGAGAAAACATCTCTCTCTTTTATTTCTTTCATTTTTCTCTCATACCAAACAATATAAAAATCTATTCTCTTTCTCATCTATTTCTTTCTCCCCTCTTTCTTTCTTACCACTTTCTTCTGTGCAACCAAACAAAACATTATGTGAACCAGGGTCTAGGGATTTATTTTTTATAATGAACCAGGGTTATTTAAAACATGTTATCTCCAACTAATTCGTCTTAACGCAAATTAATTGTGATGATTTTTTATGTTAGAAATTTTATTTAACGTGTTTTCTCATGTCAGGTTTGGGTTATCCTTTGGCTTATTCTGACTCACCCCAATATTCCACATTTGTTTAAAATTCATATTTATGTTTTACAATTAGGTATAAGCTATAAAATTTAACGAGTTAAATCAATATCATTTTGCTTAAAATGACAATATATTTATATTGTAAAATATACTTTGCTTTTAGCTTCTTTTTAAAATCTATGATTTAAGTATACATATTGCTCAAATTTTACATATTTAATTATATTGGACTTTGATTAACCCGAGTCGTGTTGAAAAAACCTATTTAAGGGGACAAAACTTTCTTGACACATTTTTTTCGTATACAAAACTCAAGCCGGGGACTTTACTTTAAAAAAAACCAAGCTTTTTGTCACTTGAACCAATGAGCGTTGACAAGATATATTAGCTTACTAGGTTGACAATTTTTCGTCCGGAGATTATTAGGTTAGATTTGGGTCTAAACAAATAGCCCTATCAAACCCTTTCCATCAACACTACTAATGTGGATGACATGATACCATGTACTATGAAAAACATTTAAAAATCTTGTTTATGTTAGTACTAAAATTATATGAATTTAATTCTTATGTACGGTTAATGCAAAGATCTTTAACATTATCAACCAATCATGAATTGTTATATTATTAACAATGTTTGACTCTTATTATAACTTTTTAAAAGTTACATATATGATGATATTTTTTGTTATTGTTATTGGTATGAAATATCAACCGTCATAAACAATGATTAATTCTCGTCAGAGGACCTGGATGACATTTAAGAATTGCCCCCTTCTAACCATGTTTTTTCCATACATGATGATTTGTGAATTATATTCCTAATAAAATTTAAAAAAACAATACATAAATTTTATAATTAGAGAATAAATGATTTTAGATATTCCAACTTAACCAGAGGTCTCCAATTCAAATCCGAATTCTGAGAATGCAGTAGTGTTAAAACTATTGAGGGAGAACTTTGTCGTATGGTCCTACCCGGCTTGAGGAATTAGTCTTCAAAGTTACGCACGGAGGATAGCCTAGAGGGAAAAAAAGATGTTTTTAAAAATATTGTGAAACATAATGATAATGTTATAAGATATTTGTGGGGGCTGAAAATTGTTTTGGAAAGAAACCCTAAAAACTGTGCATAGGCGAAGTCATGGTGATATGAACATAACTAGGGGAGTAGCATTCTTGTACGTAGTGTTGTTATACATAGTTCATTACTAAATATGTTGGAGAAAATCATGTGATGCTCTCGGAAGGAAGAGGAAGCACACACTGCACAATACAGTAAAGGAAGATAACAAATGAATAGTTGCAGTACAGTACATTAAAGTAGTACATGTCTTTGAAGGGTTGAAGAGAGTTATGGTATGATTTGGTGGCACTCACTCACTGCATCAAATCAAAGGCTGAACCTTTCTCTCATCCTTGTTTTCTTTGTACTCAAATCAAACCATATTGCAACCCTTCTTCCACCTCCAATCAGAAATATATTATTCTCATTATGTGGGTAAGAATGCCAAGAATGCAAATTATTTTATTGTTTCTAAAGTTGTAGTAGCTGCTTTTATAACACTTCACCCATTACAAACTGAATCATATTTGGTTGTGATTGCTTTCTTTTCAGATCTATTTATACCTGATATGCTTCCTTTAGTAAAAGTTTAGCATTTCTCAGATTTCACTTGATAAATGATTTGTGGCAGAAAAGAAGATTATTATTTATTAAATTGCTTAGATTAGATTCCATTTTTTATATATTCATCTAAATTTTGGTTTCTAGGTTATAATTATGTCTTTCCTTGTAATATTTGATGATAAAATCCAAAGCTTTCTTCTGAACTTTCAGTTTATTTTAGAAAAAGTGGCATGGATTTGAAGATTGATGACATGTGCTTCATTATTATTTGGTAACTCATGGTTTATTATAGTTGGTTTCCTTTAATCAACCCCCATGTGATAAAATGTTAAATATTTTGCTATATTTTGGTCCTGTTGCTTTTCTAAACCCTTTCCTTCGCTTGCAATAAGGTTGTTGCTGTCTCAAAAAATATACCCGGTGTTGAAGATGGAACAACGCTTCTTGATTTGTATTCTGATGATCCACATGGTTTCTTTGAGTGGGACTAGCATAAAAGGCTCATATGTGAAGAAATTAATAACAATAAAGAAAGAATACTGTGTTTCCGGGCAGTTTATTAATCTTTGTCTGTTGCATGCAGTGTATATGTTAGAACATCAACATCTCTTTGTCCTTAATTTAGAAAATTTCAATTGTTGAAAATAAATTAACAAAGCACCAGTGTTCAAGACTTCTCTGTTCTATTGTTCATATCAAGGTTTTTCTTAATAAAAAAAACTGTAACTATGCCCTAGTTAGATTTTTTCAGCCTTTCATGAGGCAATATCTTTATTAAAACTATTTCAACTAAAGTGAAATCTTAGTGTTGATGAGCTTTTTGTACAAACTTTGAAGGATAGAGTAAACCTTTAGGATGCTGCTTGAAAGAGAGATTTTAGGTCTGTTTATGTAGCTGTTAACAGTATCCATGAACTAATATCTTGAAACAGAAGAAGTTTTATCGAAAGAAGGAGTGAGGCATAGAGAGAAGAGAACGTTTATTACTAACTAGCACCACTCTCTAAGATCAGACTTTTAAATGAACTGAACTACCTGAGATTTCAAGAGTCCAAAATAGTTTACAGAACCAAATAAAACCAATGGGGAAGTACACCTTCCTCTTGGCATGAATTGGCTTTTTGCAAACAATTTCTATGTGTTCTGATTGATTCATTTAGCAATCACTACATGAAAATAAGTGAATAGTGACGAAAATATAGCGGCGGTTACATAAACCGCCGCCGGTTAATGGATCATCACCTAAATTAGAGGCGATTTTAATAAATGCCGTAATCAAATAAATTTTAGCGGCGGTTTTTTTGAAACCGCCACAATTATTATTAAATTCTCGGCGGTTTATGATGAACCGCCGCAATCTAGATGCGGTTTTAATAAATGCCTTAATCAAATAAATTTTAGCAACGGTTTGTTTCAAAACCGCCACAATTATTATTAAATTCTCAGCGGTTTATAATGAACCGCCGCAAAATTAATCTATTTTTTTAGTTTTCAGAAAATAACCCAGCTAACAACCCTAACCTAACCCACGCAATTTCTTCTTCTCTGCTTCCGTGCGCAAGGCGATATTGATGCTCGCGCAAGCTCATTCCAAACGGCGATGGCGAGAGTGATTCTGCAGGGCGACGACAGCGACGAGTTCATCAACTCAGACCAGTTCCTCCTTCCTTCCAAGCAACCAGCACCATAATGCCCCATTGAACTCGCGCGAGCTCATTCCGCAGGGCCGCGGCAGCAACTTCATCCGTAGCCTATGTTCGAGCGAATCCCCTAGCGACTTCATCCATACTCTTCTTCCTCTCTTGAATTCATTTAAGGGATGAAAAGGGATTAAATCCTATAAATCCCTAGAAGTGTCAAGAGAAGGGGGAACCCAGTGTCAGAAACATATTGAAAGATGGATTGCTACACAGAGGAGGAAACCACGTTTGAAGCAGAGTTGGCGAACACAGAGAGGTGGAGAATTTTGTGATGTTATACCTTTTTTAGAGGATTTTGATAAAATCTCACTTGAGATTACTCCTTCGAGCCTTAATCTTCTTTTTCTTTTTCTTTTTTTACTCTGAATTAAAATAGTGAGTAAGCTAATTTTTTGTGGAACCATGAATATGGATTTTGTAATGTTCTTTTTTCGGGAATTTTGCAATGTGAAGATTGTGACCAGTTTGATGCAATTGGTTTGTCCATGCTATTAATTTGTTCATACCTCAGGTCATGTTATATTGCTTTCCAGATGTTTGATGATATGTCTGTGTGGTCATGAAACTCATTGTGTTTCTATCTGCGAAGGGTATTCAGGATGTATAGGATAAATACATCCTAATTGTGTATTTCGATATTTCCTCCAAGAATGATTCCCTAGCTGCATAAGTTAGAATGCCTTAGGCCATGTTTGAATTGATGGAATGTGATGAAATGGAGGGGAATGGAAGGGAATGGTATAGTGTTCCATTGTTTGATTGTTTTGTGAGTAAGCTGCTGGTTATTGGAGGAATGAATGGGTTTTTGCTATTGAATGAATGAATGGGTTTTGGTCTTGGAGGATAAAAAAACCATTGCCATTTATGTAAAGGACAATGTTAGGATTCATCATATCTAATTGAACTATGTAGGAACCTACTCAATGTTACATGAGTATGGCATCATGTACAAACCAGAGGTGTATGTGAATTGGGCTGTTTGTTTGGCTTTAGAATCATTTTTCTCTTCAATATAGAATTGTATAGTAAACTAACAGACAAATAGAAGTACAGAAGTATATTCATATCAGCTTGGGTTGGTTTTTCTTGATTTCAAATTTTTATAACCTGAGACTGAAAATTCAAATTAGTAACAGCTGGAAGTGAGTTGGGTTAGTGGATTGGTTCAACTTTTGACACCCTAGTGTAATCTATGATAGCTGTGCATCCATTCTGAGTTCCATATACTTGAAAATCTGCTCTGCCATAAAGTATTGTCATTGTGTGACCTTTATAATGGTTATTATTTTGTTTTTCATATGAATTACAGGTGGTACTATAGTGGCAGCCCTGAATCTCTTAAAGGAACGTGGAGTTGGCAACAAGAAAATTAAAGTGGTAAGGAGTAATCTCTGTATTCAGAAACTCAATTTCTTTTGAAAACCATAATTCTTTTAATTTTAAGCCTACATACTTCTATTTGTGTGCCTAATTGATTGATTCTAGCAATGACACTATCTAACCGGTGTTTGTTCTTTATGCATTATACCATCTACATTATACTTGATCTTGATGTTGGTAAAATTTTTGATCTCGTGATTGAAACAACTTGTAGTTGATGCATGCATCATATTGGGGATTGGGATCCGCTCGTGTTAACATGAGAGTCATGTTATGAGAGAGAAACACAAACAAAATTAATAGACCTTACATAAAAAATGGCGGGTCATACTCTAATTAATTTTATATCTCTCTCTCATAGCGCAACCATCTCATGTTAGTAACATGAGTTTCTTGATCCATCATAAGGGGTCTTCTTAACACTCATACATGTGCAATATATGATATAGCTAATTGAGTTACATTTTTTCATCAATTGCTTAGTTAATTGATTTATGACATTGCAGATATCCGCGGTTGCTTAGTCAAGATCCTTTCTCCCTCGCAAGGCAACTAGGGCAAATCCTGAGAACCCTTCAAGATCCTTTCTCCCTCACATCGCAATATCTTTTCTTATATTAATGTGAATTAATATGATCAAATCATATTAATTCACATTAATATGATTTGATCATATCTTTGTGACAGGCAGGTTATACATCACCTACTCAATCTGCTATCATAAATGATCTAGGCCTCTCAGTTTCTGAGGTGTGAAAATGTGAATTATGAATGAGAATGTTGATTTCATAAATTCTATCTCGTTCTGGTTCATAACCTGATTGTTTTTCCTTTGTTTTTTATTGGCTAGTTCTCCTTGTTTGGTTCTTTGTGCAATGTGGGTGCCATGGTTGGAGCAATAGCCAGTGGTCAGATTGTTGGGTATATAGGGCGAAAAGGGGTATACCTATATCCATATTTTCTTGTCTTGTTTATATATAATGTACATTTTTCATGCCTAAGTCTAATTTCTTACTTTCTTGGTTAACAACGACCACTTCCATTTTGTTGCATGTCTCAAATTGCAGTCTTTGAATATTGCATCCATTCCAAATATTATCGGATGGCTGATTATCTCATTTGCACAAGTAAGTTTGGATTGGATCATTTCAATTTCTTCATTATTTACATAAAATTTTTTTTGGGGTCCGTTTGACATGGCTTATAAGGTGTGACAGGACAAGACAAGCTACCACATTATGATCTTATCAGTTATTTGGTGTGTTGTATAAGCTTATCCATCAAATCTCTCTTATACAACAAAATAATTAATCTTGTTCCCATCCGTCTTGTGTGTTCATTGATGAGTTATTTCCTACTAACAGTCAGATTTTCTGGTTCAGGGATTTGAATTATCGTATCAGCATATTGGATGTGGAGGTCCGAAAGTTGGTGGCTTTAAAGAAGTGGGATGAACTGATGAGTAATGATCAGGTAGACATGAAACCCCTACTCTACACAATGCTTTTGGATGATATGGAAAATCCATGGTGCTTTTGAGACATGATTTAGTTTACCAAGATTCACTTCAGTTGAGGAAAAAAAATCATATTCTTCATAAATATTAATAACTTAATTTTAGTAAAGAATGTATTTGACTCAAATCGCATTTGCTAAAACTACATGGAATAGCTTACCACTTGCTAAAAAGGCACGTGTCTGTGTTATGATGTAGCTGCCATGCATGTGTTAACATAGATTTATTCTCCTGCAGGTTGTTAAAATCTTGGCTGTCCATAAAGTCATGTTGCCAATGAGAGAAAACTGGTTGGTGTACTCTTTCTAAATTGAGCTTCAAGAAGTCCAATTCAGGGACCTCCCATCTTAAGTTAGCTATGCACAAAGCCTCCTTTATAGTCAACTGGGATATCGAGCATTTTTTTTTCCGGATGAGTCGGTAACAAAGAAGCTTTTGAGAAAGTTATAACATGAAATTGTAGATAATTTTTATGTTAAGATAATTTTGAATTACTTTTGAATAAGATTTGTGCTATTTACGAATTATTGACATTTTTGTTCATTAATAATAAAGTTTGGAAGCATTTTTGTGTTAATTTGGTAAATATTTTGTTGATTAAAAGTTCGGATTTCAATCAGGTGTCTTAAAAAAGCAAACCAATGAATAGATCTTCTTTTTTTAAAAAAAGCACTAAATATTTGGCGGCGGTTCAAACCGCCGCTATAATTTATAATAATAATTCACATAATAAAGTTTGTGGCAGTTCAAAACCGCCGCTAAATATTTCAATGAATTCGAACTTTATTGATTGTGGCGGTTTGAAACCGCCGCTATAATTTATAATAATAATTCATATAATAAAGTTTGTGGCAGTTCAAAACCGCCGCTAAATATTTCAATGAATTCGAACTTTATTGATTGTGGCGGTTTGAAACCGCTGCTAAATTTGCGGCAATTGTTCTAGCGGTTACTCTAAACCACCGCAGATTGACTTAACGACGATCATTTCGGAGGCGGTTTCTGAACCGCTGCAAAATACCTTAGAGGCGGTTATAACCGCCGCTATTTGATACTAAAAACCGCCGCAAAATGACATATTTTTTGTAGTGAATTACACCCCAAAGTTGAATGTTCACATTCTTGATACCTTTGTTTGATAGAATGTCTGAGGTATGAGCCTTGAGATGATTAACAAGTTTAACAAGTGCAGAGATTGAGGAGAGTCAAAGCATTGCCACTTTGCTAACATCAAAGATCTCATTGAATCCTACTCTTTATGTCCACTTTATCCCTTTTTGGACCTCTCAATCTTGCTCTGTTATTTTCTTTCACAACAAAGGAGCATCATGAGACCAAGCTGTGAATTGCAAGAGAAGAATTGAAACCAAAATGTTGTTGCCTCAGATTTGTAAACTTTCCTCCTAGCTCGGTATGTTGCTTGGAAGTGCGATAAAATTGTCAAGAAATCTCTGCCATAATGAGTTCAATAGGTAACCACTAGTTATGACCTATGAGGTTCAGAGGAGAGTTAGTAAATTTAAGGATCCGACTTCTCTCCATCAAGGGGCTGTCCAGCAGTTCCCTGTAGGGTCCAGATCAGTGCTAGTGGGAACTGTTGGACTGCCCTTTGATGGAGAGAAGCCGGATCCTAAATTTAAAGTATTAAGAGGTTGAGAGAGAAATTGTTTGCTATTATTTCTTAGTTTCTGCACCCTCTACTAGTAACTCCAATTACAATTTTTTTTCTTTTTTGATTAAAGAAGAATTTATTAGGAAAGAAGAGAATAGTACAAGTGCAAGAGGATAAGAAATCCTCAAGATCTAACAAACAATAAAAAATACAAAGAGAAATAAAAATTTACAAAGATACATACAAAAAAAAAAGCACGCCAATCTCTCCACAGATATGTCAGAGACCCCCTCCCAAAAAAAAAATGTTGCGACTTGTGAGGAGAGCACCTCGAAGAATCTAAAAAAACCCACTCTATCATGAATAAGCTAAAGAGAAACCAACGCCCTGGAAAGATTCAAGCATCATGTTCCAACCAAAAGCACCAAAGAACGGCAAAGCATGCACATTTCCACAAAGAATTGTGTAAATATTTGTGTAAAATAGGGTACTCTGGGGGTGGGGGTAGTGATTGGTTGGAGGAGGGTTTAAGGAAGAAGATAGGGATTGGCAATACTGTGTCATTTTGGCATGATATCTGGTTTGGTAATTGTACTCTCAAAGAATCCTATTCGCGCCTGTTTGCAATTTCATCATTACAAAATAAGCAGGTTTCAGAGTTCGGTAATTGGATAAATGATATTTGGGTGTGGAACTTTAAATGGAGGAGGGAATTCTTTGTGTGGGAGGAGAATTTGTGGATGGAATTTCAGAATGTTCTGTCTGCGGTCTCATTAGAGCGAAGGGCTGACTATTGGTGTTGGATGTTACACTCCACAGGGTGCTATAACGTAAAAACTGCATATGATTTTCTCTTTGAGAGGTCGAATTTGCTACCAAGGTTGCTGCCGTATGAAGCTAAATCGTTTAAGTTTATTTGGTTAAGTTCCGCGCCACTCAAGGTAATTGCATTTTCTTGGCAAATATTTTTAAAGAGATTACCTACAAGACAAAATTTGCTCATCAGGAAGGTGTTACAGCAAAGTGGAAATCTGAACTGTGTATTGTGTGACTCTGTTTTGGAATGTCAAGACATCTTTTTATGCATTGCTCTTTTGTTATAAACTTGTGGTCATTAGTTTTTGGCTAGCTAGGAATCCCTATCTCGCAAAAATACTCAGGTTATTCCATTTTTTGTGGAGTTTGGAGAGGCTGTTAGAAAAACAGAATTTTTAAATCATTGGTTAATGGTATGGCATGCAGTGGCTTAGTCAATTTGGGAGTTGAGGAATGGCATTATTTTTGGTGATATGAAGGTGGACATGGTGTTCATATTGGAAAGGATAAAAGTATGTTCTTGGAGGTGGTTTTGTGCTAAATCTTTGTATACTTTTTGCTCTTTTTCGGACTGGTGATAGATCCTATAAAGTGTATTGAACGGGTGTAATTTGTATTTGCATCGTTACCCTGTACTTTTTGGTTCTATTGGTATTTTGTATATGGGTTTGAGTACCCCTTGTACTCTAAAGTACTCTAATTAGTATACTCTTTGATTATTCAAAAAAAAAACTATTAGAGCCAAACCACCCCCCCCCCCCAAAAAAAAATACTCAAGGAAATCTGTAAATCCCCGGGACAAACCCTTGTTCACCAAAAACATCCAACAGATTGTTCCAGAGGAAGGAAGGAAGCCATTGAGCAATGCAAACACAAACGAGATCCAGTAAATTCTTACAGATTAAAGGAATTATTTATGCGACATTGGCAAATTGCTTTTAACTAGAGTTTTTTTAGGAGTGGGTTTCTATATCATGTGTAACAACTTCTAATTTTTTTTGTAAACATCCCCTTTGATTAGAAAGGTTTAGTCACACATCATGGTTGCTTTTAAGTTATTTTAGCATATGCTTCATTGATTCCCCAATGGAATACTATGTCAAAAAGTGATAAAGTACCACATACTAATTTGCCTGTTGTAAATAAAATTAAAATTCTGAAATTTTCTCGTTGAATGTTGCTAACGTGTTGTGCTTGTTGGCTTACTATCCATGATTGTCCATGTTGCTGACATTGGGTGTAGGTAAGCTTGATCCATTTATTGATAATAACATACTAAAGAAAATCAATTATCTTTGAACAATGAGATTTTTATACAACATAATATGATTTTCTAACTCTTTTTCACCTTATCAAACATTCTTCTTTATGTTGTCTTCCATTTTACAAATGATGTCTTGGTCATCGGACTTGCTGATTCAAGCACATGATGTTCTCCATTTTGTTTTTGTTTATCTAAACAAGTAATGAATGAAAATATGAATTTAAGATGTCTACAAAGTGCCATAATTATATTATCATGTCTTTTATTTAAACTCTCGAAAGTGTATTGATTTTCCTCCCTTTTATGGGAAATCATTAGAACAGAAAGAAAGAAAAGGAATATATATACAAAATCCACATCATTACTCAAGTCTGTAGGAAAAACTAGATCTAGAAAAAGACATTTCAAATTTAGAGGTTCTAATCCAAACCTAAAAGTCTATATCATCAAAAGAATTGTCATCAACAAGGGGCAGACTGCTACCTTCACCATTTCTCATAACACACTTAGAACGACCGTCATTGAACTCATCATTACCAAACAACATTATCTCGTTCTGTAAAAATTGCAGAATATACTCATCTTCATAAAATGGTTGCACATCATTTCCTTTAACATATATTTCATGTTAACATTTTCTTTGACTGAAAATTTAAAACCATTACCTAGTTAAGCTTCTGTAGCAGTGATATTAGGCATGAATGAACTGGCACTTCTTTGGTATCCGTCGGGTGTGGTGCATACCCTTCTTTTGGAGTTATACTGAACTTTGGCTTCTTTTTGCCATAAGCCTCAGCAGCTGCTTCTTCATTAGGCAACGATGATTCGGATGAATGAACTGACGTGTCTTTGAGATAAGCCAAGTGTGGTGGTGCGTCATGCCCTTCTTTTGGAGTTATAGTGAACTTTGGCTTCTTTTTTCCGTATGCCTCAACAGCTTCTTCATTAGGAAAAGATGATTCAAATGAATGAACCGACACTTGTTTGCCTAAATGTGGTATGTGCCCTTCTTTTGGAGTTATAGTGAACATTGGCTTCTTTTTGTCATAAGGCACAGCAGCTTCTTCTTGATCAGGCATAGATGATTCTGATGAATGAACTGACACTTCTTTGGTATCCTCTGAATGTTTACCATTCATTCTTTCTATAGCTTGTTTAAACTCTTCCTTCCTTTTCCTATAAGCCTCAACAGCAGCTTCTTCGGTATCAAAAGAATCGAGCCACTCTCTCTTATTTTGAATTGGATTTCGAATCTCAGCTGCAAACCTTCCCCATTTCCTGCGTCGAACACCTACATACTTATTGGTTGACTTGACTGTTTTCTTGTTTCTGGTTATAAGGTGTTTTCTGGGATTTGTTTTGCTATTCTCACCACTGATATCATGTGGTGAAAGCATAGCACTTGGAAGCCAAATTTCCTTTACAAATCGCTTGGAAGCATTTGATTGAAAGCTACCATTAAATGCTTTCTCATCTTCGTCGCTAGAACAATCTGTATGCGTCACGGTCACTGTATGAAATTCGGATTTTCTTAAAAGAACTCATTTTTTCTTTGTTGGTTGTAAGCGTTTCTTTTTTTCCTTACAATTCTTACTTGTTTCTGAGGTTACCTGTGAAAATGAAAGAAAGTAATTTGAAAAGAACAAAGGATTCGGGAAAAGGGAGAATGAAATCGAAAGTCAAGATCTTTTCAGTATCAAGAGCAACCCAAAATCTCCAAAAGGCTAAAACATTCAAATCCAGTGGAAAGTCCTACATCAAAAGCTAAAGATTTAATAATAAAAAGTTTTTTTTTTTGGTTGTGTGTGTGAGAAAAATAATGTGAGTGTAGAGCCTCCAAAATCCATGCCATTAATTCCTATCTATCAAAACCTGAACTATAGATATCAATGGGGAAGCACATACCTTTTTGAACTTAATCTGATAAACAAGGTTGGACGGGGTTGTTTGGGTATTTGATGAAGAGAGAGGGGTGGCATGTAAAATGCTGAAGAGTGAACAAGAGTTAAGAAAAATAGTGACAAAGAAACTGCTTCATAGCGAGTGAAATAGGGAGATAAAGAAACTGATTCACAGCTGGTACAGTAAAGTGATCAGATTCAAAACAAAATGACAAGTATATTCGTGGTTTCATTCTCATTTTAAGGAAAAACAACAGGCAAGGAAACTAAAATCCGGAAATTTATAAATACTAACCAAAATATACACCAAAATCAATATTGTCTAAATATCTCATATATTTGAAAGCTTGCAGATTAATGGCTTTCTAAATTATACAAATTTCAAAAATAAAATGTTAGAAACAGAATAAGGTAGTCAATTAGTCAAAAGTAATGTAATTAGTCAAAAGTAAAGTGACCAAATACAAAATATTTTTTCCAATGCTTCTTAGTTCTTACTATTTAACTAATAATATTTTGGAGAAAAAAATTATCTCATACCATTATTTTTCTTTTTATTTTTTCTTCTAAAAGACTATGCATTAAATTTTTGAAGATAAATATCAATGTATGTTAGTAAACTTTTACAATTTACGTAGAACAGTGATTGTTTATCCTTTTTGTGACTAAAAATATATATTTTATACTTTTGAATTTTGATAAATTGTTGTACGAGATAAATCCTGACGCAATAGTAAGTTTTGTCATTTAAATAAAAAATTCATTACTACTAATGTTTTTTAATATTATTTTTCCAATGCTTCTTACTATTAGACTTGTAATATTTTGGAATCCTAGCGCAATAGAAATTTTGTCATTTAAATAAAAAATTAATTACTATTAATGTTTTTGAATATTTTTTCCAATGCTTATTACTATTTAACTGGTAATATTTTGGAGGATAAATATCTCATACCATCCTTTCTCCTTTTTTTTCCTAAAAAAACTATGTATTTAATTTTTGAAGATAACTATCAATGTATGTCAATAAATTTTTACAATTTAAGTAGAACAGTGATTAAGCTTATCCTTTTTGTGACTAAAAGATATATTTATATTTTTTAAAATATATATATTTTATAATTTTGAAACTTAATAAATTGTTGTACGTAATAAATCCAAACGCAATAGTAAATTTTGTCATTTAAAGAAAAATAATAATTACAATTAATGTTTTGGAATATTGAATAAAAAATATGTTTTATCCTTTTGATGATAAATTAATAAATAAATGAAATTTTAAATAAATTATTATTTTCCTTTTTTTTCCCCTAAATTCTGAGCACTACCTTTTAGGGATGGCAAATAGGGCAACTCGTCGGGCCACCAACCCGTCTAAAACGGGGCGGGATGGGGAGGGTTGATGGGTTCAAAATACCTCTAGCCCCGTTTAACGACGGGTTAGCGGGTTGGCCCTCCAAAAATAAAGAAATAAAAAATTAAATATTTAAGTCCCTAAAACATGTTTAAATTAATCATGTTCCCACTTGAAAATCGCATCCCATCCCGTTTTTGTGATAAATTTCTTTTTAATACGATTTAACTATTATAATATCTGAAAAAATGTTTATTGTTAATTATTTATTCGAATTCTATTAATAATATCTAAGTTTTGTTAAACATTATAAACATAATAAGAATATAGATAAAAAAACATTGTATGGTTATGTCTATATAGGCCTAAACAAAATATTTAAATTAATTTTAAAAACATAAAAGAATTAAAAAAGTATAAGTTGATCAGACGGGGCCAACCCGCCCCGACCTCGTCCTGTTTTCTTGGCGGGTTAGACGGGACGGGTCAGGACGGGTTGGTGGGTTGAAAAGTGTAACCCGCTCCGCAAAAAAACGAATTAAACGGGTTGGTCTGTCGGGTCCAACCTGTTTTGCCACCCCTACTAGCTTTACTGGTTTTTATTTACAATTGTGCTCTTAACATGTTATCTCAAAAAAGAAAAAGAAAAAATTGGACTCTTGACAACACAACATGAATGTGTGGCAAAAAACAATAAATCAAATCAAATTTAAACAAAGGTGAATTCTTAATTACCTATAAAATTTTAAAAACAACTTTTACCTTGTCTAAGTGGCCCAACCAGATAGTGTCACCTCACTCATAATGTAACACTTCATCTTTTATTTGACAATTTATTATTATTTATTTAAAAAATTCTTTAATTTTTAATTTAATTTTAAAATCAAAACGATCTATTTACCACTTCCACCACTTTCATCCATCATGATCATCCATCTACAACACCACCACTTTCAAAGAGTAACCATCATCACCATTGTAACCATGGACAACCAAGCTCAAGTCAAATCTAAGTCAAGCACCGCTTCTCTAGTCTAGAATCCGACCATCATTGCCTACCGCGCACCGCGTCGCACCATCCCCTTTGCACGCGGTCATGCCCACATACTAGAACCAGAACGTGTGACCGCCCTCCCCAGAACCACCCCATTGCAGAGGCAGGAGCCACCTCGCCCCAGAGCATCTACACCCATCACTGTCGCGTCAAATCGTTTGTCGTCCAACCGCCGTCAAAGATCCTACGCACAACACTTCATGTGTAACACCCCCCTTGGGCATTACTATACTAACACGTGCGAAAATAAATTAAAATTAATTTTGCTGGGTGCTTTTTGAAAAATTTGATTTATTTGGAGTCAGAAAATCTGGGTGTAAAACAATTTCCTTTGAATAGGGTAGTACGTAACGTACTTATCTCAATAGTAAAAAATAAAACATATTATTGACAACAGAATTTTAAACCATGTAAAGGTTTTCAAAATACCTACACAAACTTTCTCAAATCATACTATCCCAAAGAAATCCTAAGCTGGTCGCTCTACAAGACACTCACTGATAAAACCTCGTGATCATCCCTATGATCACATACCTTTTTTCGCAATCCAGACTTAAGTCTCCAATTGACTTAACGAACTCTTCTGCAATATCTGCATTCGTGTACCAAGGTACGATAGCAAAGACAAAAGAACCTGTATATACAAGGGTGAGTTCTAATATATGGATTTTAAAATGGCAACCACATGTACGACTCTCAATTACCACTTAATCATAAATATTAAAGACAACAATATATTTAAATATATCTCAAAGGGTTTCATACCCGTCAGTCGTAACCGCTTTAAAAACCATGACACTTCAATATTAATCAACTAACTTTGAGGAATAATCTCAGGAGCTCCAACCAACCAATAGATGAGCTGATCAGGCTCTCATTGCCGAATAAGGCAGAACATAAACATTGTCAGATATGGCAAGTTTCAAATAATTTGGCCTGTCAAGGTTCCGAGTTCCAACTATTTAAGTACATAACTCAGTAGGATACGAGCTCCAACCATCACCATAAGTAGTTCACAAGAACATCCAACGATAGTCGTAATTAACTCGGCCTATAAAATATGAGTAATATCCGAGTTCCCGAAATAGTCGTAATTAGCCCGGCCTTTCCTAGACCCCCATTCATTTCACCCAAAAGTGAAATGTACCTCATAACATGGATACCTACCAAGGTACCACGCATAAAATCTTTAGGCACATTTTCCACAGAAAATTGCAAAATGCATGTAAAACGTTTTGTTCTCGTTGTTTTTCTTTGTGTTCATTCTTTATATGTCAGAACTAAAAAGTTTCGCGACAACCTATTATCTTAAACTACTAAGTTTGATATCTCAATTAAACCATAACTGACCTTAAGTTAAAAGTTTTCAAATCACGAAATCTAGACCGATACACCGGTCTTAGACATGTAGATCTTAGTGCACAAAACCAATACACTGATTATAGGACCTCTAGTCCATTATTCCACTTTCTTTAGCCCCGGGCCATATCTTTAGGAACACTAGGTCCGATGTCTCGGCGGCTAAGTTCATTTACAACTTTAAACTATGTTTATTCTGCGAAAAATAGAAGTAAAACCAAACCTTTCTTAATCTGACTGAAATAATCCGCTGTTTACCAAAAATCCTTTTACGTTGAAAATTCACTGTTTTATTTAAAACTCACTAATTTAAACTCAAAAATCTTATTTAAGACTAATCCTCAGTAATAATAAATTTAATCTCTTTTTAAGACTACCAAAAAAATATTGACGTGCCGTTTTTCGTTTTCGAAACGCAAATAGGTAAAAACGTGACTCCTTACTGTAAATTAATTTTTTTGACACTGTAATAAAGTTATTTTTGAAACTTTTCTTCATAAAATAATATTTTCTATTATTTATAAATTCCTTGGGTGAAAATTAGCAGTGTTAAAATATTTTTACGGTTACGTCCTCGCTGTAACTCTTAAAGCACTCTTTCGTCGTTAAATCATTAAAATAATATTATTTCTCATAAATTCCCATCTTTCACCAAATTATTAATTAAGTAATATCATATTACTATTTCCACCTAAATTAACTTCATCATTTCATAAAAAGCTTTTAAATGCTTTTAACCGCGTATTTAATCGAGCTCTGACCACTGTCAGGCTTTCAAACTCACAATCCACATCAATTATTTCATATCAATAATACGACACTTAGAAATTTAAAACATATCGCCAAATATAACAAATAATTAAATGCAGTTAAATCAAATAATTAACAGCAGATAAGCAATAAGTAAATAATGTTAACTACAGAATAAATACATACACACCATAATTAAGACACACAATAACAATTACACATGGCTATCGAAAAAATCCCTCAGGTACTCCCCTTACCTCAAAAACACAGTTTCTTCAGTGAATAGTCTCTGACAAGTCCCGTAGTGTCGGTAACGCGCGTAAACGGTAATCTAACTTTATCCTTCATTGAACACAAAAACTAATCAACAATCAAACAATTTAATCAAACCTATATTACTACATGTAGGTTTCAGTCAAGGACTGTCCTTAGGGTTAGGAATCTCTAAAAATTCTAAACTTTTGGATTAATCACTTCTAATTACTCAAAACCCTAAATCAATGGTTATTGAAAAAAGATTGAATTTAAATCACCCCTTATGACTCATCATGATTTGACATCCTATTTATCCATTAGCAGGTCCCGCAAATCCCGTTTTCAACTCCGTCGTTTACCCGATTTCGTATAACGCCCGCATAATATATATTATTTCACTTTTTAAGTGAAAAATTTTACAATAGCCAAAGAAGTTGGAAACTTCATAAAAACCTTAAGTGTTTCGTTTACGAGTCAAAATTAGGTCATTTGAGCAGTAAAATCTTACTGTCAGCGAAAACGCAGATCTGGTTCCGTCTGAATTTTCAACCAAAAATTTCACCATATACTTATAAAAATAAGTATGATATGAATATGACTTTGGTTTTCCCAAAATCATTTTCTAAGTTTCTGATAAAAATATAAACGTTTATTTATATTTATACCGATCTTAGAAAGCGGAAAAATTGGGGTGTTACATCATGCGTTCCACTGTTCCAGACAGTTGGCGGTAAACTAGGGTTGTGACTTGTGAGTGAAGGCTATTTAGGTCATGTGTATGTCCAATTCCTCTTAAAAAAACGGTGTGACACGTTATGGTGACATACGTTTAGGGACCATAACTGACACGATTTAGCATTTAGGGGACTAAAAAAATATGTTTTTCATACTGGAGACTAAAATCAAACTTCATCCAAATATGAGGGACAAAAACATATTTATAATGTGAACTCAACTCATTAGATAATATAATTTCATTCTTTATTTAATATGTTTCACATGAATAATATAATGAAAGGTATGTTAAAAGAGTGTCAAAATGATATATTTCTCAAAGGATTAAAGTAGTATGTACTATAAATGTAAAAAGTTTTATACTGACATTCACTATCATTTTGACTTGCGTGCTTTTGTTTTAATAACCAAGAGAGAAATAATCATAATAATAATAATACCGATTTGTCAAAATATTATTGGATGTTAGTGTAAAAAAACCTTTATATTGATAATACATAGAAATTAAACTCTTTGTTAAAATTATAAAGCAAAACATAATAAAATAAGGGTCTTGGTAAGGCACTAGTTAAGAAATCGAGAAATAGTAAATTTTCACTGGTAAATGAATTATATCACTTTTCAAAATTTTAACCACATCATTTTCCAATGAAACATTACGTTTTTTGATTCCTTGGACAGTGGCCATTTGTCATAAAATAAATAGGTTTTATTATTTAGTTGGTCTCCAAACTATTTGAGAATTTTTAAGTAGGTACCTGAACTATAAAAAAAATCTAATTGGGTCCCTGACTTATATAAAGTTTTCAATTGGGTCTCTAAAGTAAAAATTCATTAGTGATCCGTTGAATTGGACGTAATATTGTTGATTCTATCTAAGTTGGACATTCATATCAGCTATCTATGTCATGTCATTGTCTGGGTAACACTTCACCCTCATTCACTATTTGGGAGAGGGCTATATGCAACTGTTAAACACAAATTGGTAAGGGAAGGTGTTGTTGGTAGGGGTGTTCATTGGTTCGGATCGACCCGATGAACCCGAGAATCCGAACCGAAACAATTAAATTGGTTCGAATTTTTTTGGTGTTCGGATCGAATCCGAACCAAACCAAACCAAATCCAATGGAAATTAGTTCGGTTCTCGGATTTTAGGATTCTGGATCCGAACCAAACCGAACCGAACCAATTAATATTTTTTTAATATTTTATATTTTTTTAATATTTAATATTCTATGCCCGAAAGACCTTATCGTTTCTTGAGCTTTCTAGCATAGTATCTGCCAATGAAGGAGCAACTATGAGGAGTGACGAGTCTCAGCAGTATGTGATGCTTTTCTCTTTAGAAGCTAAGGAGACTCCGAGTATAGATTCTCTGCCTATTGTGAGAGAGTTTCCTGAGGTTTTCCCTCCTGATGTTCCAGGTTTGCCACCAGAGAGGGAGGTTGAGTTCGCTATAGATCTCATACTAGGGACCGGACCTATATCAGTAGCTCCTTATCAGATGTCACTAGTGGAGTTAGCAGAGTTGAAGAAACAGCTGGATGACATGATGAGGAAGGAATTCATCAGACCGAGTGTTTCGCCATGGGGAGCCCCAGTGTTGTTTGTCAAGAAAAAGGACAGAAGTTCTAGGTTGTGCACGGATTATAGGCAGTTGAACAAGGTTACAATCAAGAACAAATACCCATTGCCAAGGATAGATGATCTGATGGATCAATTGAAGGGAGCTTCGGTGTTTTCCAAGATAGATTTAAGATCAGGATACCATCAGATTAGGGTGAAGAAGGAGGATATACCTAAGACTGCTTTCAGGACGAGGTATGGACACTATGAGTACCTAGTTATGCCTTTTGGTGTAACTAATTCTCCAGCGGTGTTCCTAGATTACATGAACAAGATTTTTAGACCGTTCCTCTACAAGTTTGTTGTGGTGTTTATAGATGATATTCTTATCTACTCCCGTAGTCGGGAAGAACACGAGGAACATCTGAGAGTGGTGTTACAGGTGGTGAGAGATAGGCAGTTGTATGCTAAGCTATCCAAGTGTGTGTTTTGGTTAGAGGAAGTGCAGTTTCTAGGTCATATAATCAATAAAGAAGGGATAGTTGTGGATCCAGTCACGGTAGAGGCCATGATTAAGTGGGAGAGGCCTAAGACAGTGAGTAAGGTGAGGAGTTTCCTAGGATTAGCAGGGTATTACAGGAGGTTCATCAAGGGTTTCTCGAAGATTGCATTGCCTATGACGTAGTTAACGAGAAAAGGTACAATGTTTCTGTGGACGGAGAAGTGTGAGGAGAGCTTTCAAAAGCTAAAGGAGAAGTTGACTACATCTCTTGTGCTGATATTACCAGATCCATTCGGACAGTTTGAGGTGTACTGTGATGCGTCATATCAAGGTTTGGGTTGTGTGTTGATGCAAGAGGAAAGCGTTGTGGCTTATGCTTCCCGACAGTTGAGGGTTCATGAAAGGAATTACCCGACCCATGACCTGTAGTTAGCAGCCATAGTGTTCGCATTGAAGATATGGCGACACCATCTTTATGGAGCCATGTTCAATGTGTTCAGCGATCACAAGAGTTTAAAGTATTTGTTTGATCAGAAGGAGCTGAACATGAGGCAGCTTAGATGGATGGAATTCATTAGGGATTATGATTTTGATCTTCAATACCATACAGGAAAAACAAATGTTGTGGCGGATGCACTAAGTCGGAAATCTTTGCACGTATCCGCGATGATGGTGAAAGAGATGGAGTTGCTTGAACAATTTAGAGATTTGAACCTAGGTATAAATTTGTCTGAGGATAGAATATGATTAGGTATGATCACCATCAGCAGTGAGTTTTTGACAGATCTTAAGGTTAAACAGGGTCAGGATGGATATTTGATAGATATGAGTCGAGGTATAGATGAAGGAAAGGTGTCCGAGTTTAGGAGAGGATCAGATGGGGTGTTAAGGTTTAGAGATCGGATATGTGTGCCAGAGGACTTAGAGATTAGGAAGATTATCTTAGAGGAGGCACATAAAAGTAAGTTGAGTTTCCACCCAGGAGCCACCAAGATGTATCACGACTTGAAGATGTTTTGGTGGCCAAAAATGAAGAAAGGAGTGGCGGAGTATTTTATATCATGTTTGGTATGTCAGAAAGCTAAGATAGAGCATCAAAAGCCGGCAGGGTTGTTGCAGTCCTTGGATATCCCAGAGTGGAAGTGGGATAGTATAACAATGGACTTTGTGGTTGGATTACCACGAACTCCGAAGAAGTTTGATGCGATTTGGGTTAGCATTGATAGGTTAACGAAGTGTGCTCACTTCTTACATATTGGTGAGAGTTATAGTCTTGAGAAGTTGACCTAGATCTACATCAAGGAAGTCGTGAGGTTGCACGGTGTGCCGTCAAGTATTGTCTCCGACCGAGATCCTAGGAAATAGGAGAGGTAACCACTGGGAAAGGGAGAAGAGACAAAACAAAGACCAACACATGTTTTACCTTTTTTTAGAAGAAAAAAAATTCCTTGATCCATTCTAATCCTCTTAGTTCGTAAATTAAGTCTTTATTTGTTTATGTAGATTTTAGAGAGAAAAAATACAGAAGAAAAAGGTGTGAGAGAGTCAGAGAAATAAGAGGAAATAAAATAATCTTGAGATCCACAATAAAATAAAATCTCCAATAAAACGTGAATGAGAGAAAGAGAAAAAATTAAAATAACATATCTATCATTTTATTATTTTGGATTGTGAAAAAGGAAATGATAATTTATACGAGATGAAATATATGAAGACTGGCGTGACATAATTTCATTAAACTTTAGTTTTATTCTTTTTATGAATTAATTATTAAATCAGTTATCGTCAATTTGGTTTAAAGGAAAAGGAGGGGGAAGAAAAAGCAAGGAGAGAAAGATAATGGAAAGTTTAGTTTTCCATCGTTTGGTATGAAAGGAAATCAGATGGGAAGAAAAAATGAAGGTGGGACCTATGGATAATTTTTTTCTTCCTAATCTGGACGAAAACTAGAGGAAAGCACGAAAAACAAGGAATAGTTGTAGCAATAACATTTTTTGGGAGCAAAAAGACAAAAACAGCCAAGTTTTTTTATTTGTTTAAGTTATTATGTAAGGATAATTATGTCATTTCATTAATATATTTTTTTTCTCTCATTTTATACCCAATCAAATAAGAGGAGAGAAAAATTTGAGTTTTCTTTCCTTTAATTTTCTGTCCTACCAAACAACTAAATAATCATCCCATTTTTTATTCTTTTTCTATCATTATAGTTATGTCATTTCAAGAATATTTTTTTTATTTCCTCTCACTTTATTCCCAATCAAATAAGAGGAGAGAAAAAATTGAATTTTCTTTTCTTTAATTTTCAATCCTACCAAACAACTAACTAATCATCCTATTTTATTTTCTTTTTCTATCATTCCACTTTCTTTTCTCTCACTTTCTTTCTTAAACCAAACAAAGCCTTAATCTACTTGCATTTTTATGTTTCGTCAGTTTTATACTCCATTGGTTTGTATCAAAGAGCACTATTCTTGTGAAAATATGTTATTAAGAACAAATATATTTGATAAAAAAAATCAACTTTTCATTTTTATTATTTCTCTTTTATTCGTTGGAATTCAAACAATTAAAAAAATCTATTTATTTTCTCCTTCATTCTTTCCTTATCCGAGCGAACCAAAGTTAAAAAAAAACTAAGTTTTTGAAACCAAAAGAAAATTTAACCCTCCATAAAAAAAGAGTAAAGATTCATCCTGATCCGTGACAAAAAAAAACTCGTTCGTTAGTCCTTGACAATTGCAAACCAGGGACACGTTAGTCCATCCATTGATCTCCGCTATGAAGACTCCGTTAGTTTGCTGATGTGACCCATTAACTCGTCCACCTATCTGTTAAGTAGCTACTTGGATTTTTATTTTTGAGTAAAGTCACATTTTGGTAGCTGACAATTTTTGAGGCGCCCATTTTAGTCCCTACGAAAAAAACTCGCCCATTTTTTTTCCATTTTCTTCATTCTTTCTTCTTCCTCCATCTTTTCTGCATAAACGAAAATCCCAATCAAAATCAACTCCATTTTTGAATTAAAAAAAATCAAATAATTAGTAGAAAGTAAAAAAAGAACATGACCATTGTAACAACCCCTTGGGCATTACTTCCTAATCACATGCAGAAATAAATTAAAAGAAAGTTTACTGGTTGCTTTCGGAAAAATAAAAAAAACTTCTATTATCTTCATAGGTTTGAAAATATGGGGGTAAAATTTTTCTTTTCTAGGATTCACCTCAGAAAATGATTCACGCATCACTTAAAATGAAATCCCACAGTAATTTACTAACACACAAAGGCTAAGCTTATTTATAAATCATAGCACCTCAACGTATACATTTCATGAAATTATCTTTCATCTTGAAGTTACAAAATTACACAAGGTTTTTCAGAACTGCCTATATCGACTTCTCTAAAACGTACACAATCCAAAGGAAACATCCTAAGCTGGTCGTTCTAATAGACACATATTGGAAAGAACTCAGTAGTTCTTACCATTAGAATAATCACCCACCTCTTCAAAGATCGGGATTAATATCCTCGAGTGAGGTCAGGAGCTTCTCGGCATCGCCTGTCCTAGTGTACCAAGGTACAACGTCAAAGAACCAGGAAAACCTGATATATTGTAAGGGTGAGATACCAATATATGGATAATTATGATAATCTACATACTTGCAACACAAACAGCATACACAACAGATATCATCATATTGACAACACGTGAAATAATAAACTAAATATAATATCACACCAATTCATCAATCAACATTGAAAAACAATGATGTTCATGAAAAATTCAACTTTGATGCAAGACTCCAGAGTTTTCAACTTTCTTTAAAAATGAGCTGATCATGCTCGTTTGCCATAAAGGCACAACATAAATTTCCACTACACTGTCCAAACTCCTGGCACAGTGTGCAACGTGCGTGGAATGTCCATAGCATACTGTCCAACACAAGGCACAGTAGTCCCGGCTAATGGACTTCATTGTCCATCAAGGCATGCACAATGAAACACCGTAGCATGAAATACCTGGCCCACCAGATATTCACACGAAACAATGAAGCATGAAATACTAGATCTTTACAGATATTCATAGAAAAACAACGTGAGCACGTTTGCCAAAATAATTGCATGAGAAAATCCTTTTATTTTCAACTTTTCTTTGTGCTCGATATTTTCCTTTCGTCGAGGCTCAAAGCTCACGACTTTCAACTTTTTTAATGTCTTGCAACTTTTATTATCAACACGGGACTTTACGTCCGAGTGTCTAATCACAACAGTCTCAGACTTATGCATCAGTCCTTAGACTTTGTGATCGTAGAAAATAATTTTCACCTTTTTATTATTTTCACCAAGTTTCAACTCAACGTATATGGAGCAGGAGTCCATAGCAACATACACTAGAACATAGTCCATAACAACGTAACACGGATCATGGATCAACGTGCTTTTAAAAACACTAGTATCCCGACGTCTCAGTTACTAGGTTCAACTTTTCAACTTTTCTTCTTTTTCGCTCGGTGAAAATACAAAATCCAAAAACAAAACTTCCGTAACTCATCCAAGTTATCGGATACTTTATTTCATTAAAACATTCTTTTGAAAAACATTTTTCCTTTGAAATTTATTTTTAAAAAAATTCTTATAATAAAACTCCAAAAGTCCATCTTTAGAAAGAAAGTCCTCTTTTACAAAAAGAATATAAATTTTTAAGAACAAACTTATGAGAACTAAAATGTTTTTGGCAAAGAACCTAGAATTTAGTTTGTTTTTAAATAATTTCTTGATCATAAATGGTCTCCAAAAATTTAAGACTTTTATAGAAAATATTCTTCAAATCTTCTAAAATGATCTCTTTTCACCTTCTGTGAATAAAATCTTTATCTTCAATCTCTTGAATTTTTCACCTAGAGAAATATTTGCCTTCTCTAAAAATATGTTTCAACTTAAAACATTTATTTTTCAACTTGAGTAAAGTTTTCTTAAGGCTTTTATCTTTCCTTAAGAGTTGGGCTCTAACCAATGGTTAGGCTACTATACAACAGTCAACACAACTTCAAGAACTTACAACATAATTTACATAATTCGTTTTAAACACATATTTAAATTCAACATGTCATCAATTCATCTAATTCTAAAACATCCATATTAACAACAACTTCATAAACTAACACATAAACATATCTATACATATATAACAAATCAACCTTTCACATATTAAACAACAATATCAATCAAATCAAGCAATCAAAACATACAAGTACATAGTTACCATAATTTTAATATCCATCAGGCTTTCTCCCCTTACCTAATTCGACGGATAGACAAAGTCTTTATTTCCGCATTGCCCAGAGCGAACTTCTTTTGTCCGCAGCGTGTCGCAAGTCTAATAATCAAGCGAACGACTTAAATTAAAACAACAAAGCCACCTTATCTTCCTATGTTTAGATTTTTGGCCATGGCTAGAAAAATGATGCTAGAGATTTTCAAATCTCCTAATTCTTGGATTTACATTTGATACAAGACTTACATATGTATACATAACATACACATATATATACTTTAATCCCATATTATTATACCTGTATATTAACACTTGTTTATAGTCCATTTTATATCAAAAATCTTTAACTGATCATTTTAAAAGACATTATTTTCAAGATCATATTTTCCATTAAAAAATTTGAGTGAATTCTTTCATAAAATCATTTTTAGAACAGCAGTGGGTTTAAATTATGAATGATCATTCAAATGACCTTCAAAATCCTTGAAAATTTAATTGAAGGTACCCAACTCACATACAAACATATTGTAGTTGGTCCCATGTAAAAAGTCGAAGGCATTAATTTAGTAAAAATATATATACATGTAAAAATATCAAAACTTCAACAAAACTTTAGTCATACTTTAGTAATAACCCTGAAAATTTTATAAAAGTTTTTAACTTTCAAAATCATATTTAAAATCATCATGCAACCAACTATGTTCTTATTTTCGCAGTCATAATCTGATTCTACTTTGAGAGGTGTGTTGACGAATCTGGGCAAGTATACCCAGTCGTGCAAGTAATACGGTGGTGAGACCGGTTTATCGTATCCACGGGGATTGGATGTCAAGTACCAATTCACAAACTCGGCAACTATCTAGACTAAACAGAGAAATCAAGAGAAATCAAAATAAACAAAAGAAAAGAAATAAAATCTTTTGGTATTTTTATCGAACACTTGGAGTGCAGGAAGGATATGTTGGGACTAGACTTCACCAAACCTCTACCTCATGCAATATCAGGACTAGATACCTCCCATTCATGCTTCAGATATTAAAATCAATCCACTAAACTACTCAAACCCCGATTCCTCGGATGGCAAGAGCCTAAATCCACTAATAGACCCTAATTCCTTAGGTGGCCTAGATTAATGAATTTGCATTAAGATTAGGGATTACGCGATTACTAGTAAACCTAACTCCATTCCTAGATGAAAGGATTACTAGGTGATTAAATTCAGTTCCGGTTATGATACGACCGTCCCCATTGCATACCAAAACACAAATCGAGTCATTGGGGTGCTAGCCACAACAAGCATTAAGCACAGAAAATTAATCACTAATATGAAGACATGAACACAGAATAATCAGTCAAGATAAATACATGATAATAAGTTTGGTTACATCTAATCCCAACAACAGGGATTTAACTACTCATAAAAAGAGAATACAAAGAGAAAGAGAGAAGGGATGAAGCAAACTCCATAGAAGGATCCTCCAATCTTCTTTCAGTCCCAGAGCAAGGAAAACATCCCCTTCAGGGTTGGAACCCTCTTCCAGCCGCAGCCTCAAAGTGCCTCTGGCTCAAAACCTAAAAACTCTCTAACTCCCTCCATTCTGCTCTAAAACAACAACTTATACCAATCAGTTCTGCGCTTGCTCGCGAGGCGAATGGCCTCTCGCGAGGCTAAAGTTAAATTCTGCAGTTTCAGAAAATTGTACTCTCGCGAGGCGAGTACATGTTCGCGACGCGAGCCAGAAGATGTTGCAATTCTCTAGAACAGTCAGCTTTCAGGGTCGCGAGGCGAATCCAGTTTCGCGGGGCGAATCTTCAGAATTCTGCTTGGCTCAATTTCTTCTCTTTTCAAGCTCCAAAATCATCCAAGCTTCATTATAGCCAAATATGCACAGTTTTCCTTCAATTTCTGTAAAACAACACACAGAAACCGCTTCACCCGTTCCAAGGGAAAATCTAATAAAAATCAAACTAAGAATGCCTAATCTAGATGAAAAATGCATGCAAAAGTATATATGAAACATCATGTAAAATCACACTATCAAATCACCCCAAGCTTATTCAATTGCTTGTCCTCAAGCAATCACTAAGGCCAGAAGATCAAAATAATCAAAGCATGGATAGTGAACCAAGAACCCGAGAAAATACTAATCCAAGTAATAGGCATTTCAAACAATTCAGAAAAGAGACAATCAATTCAAGTCCAATTAGAGGCTTAGGTTCCTTAGACTCTTGTTCTCACTGATTTGGGCACTCTTTCTCACCTGAAGCTCACCCCAAGCTTGTTCATTTGCTTGGCTCTCTTTTCTCCCTCACTCAAGTGTTTAAGGGAATAAGGCAATTCGCTCTATTTTCCTCAAGGAATGAATCCTACCATAGGCTTGACTATCAACCAAATCTCTACTTTATTAATGAAAACAATTTAGAATCAAGAGGTCTTTTACTTGGTTGTAACGTGGCCATGGGATTAATCATTAGGTGGGGAAGTCAAGAAAAGGACATTTCAAAAGGTTACATAACATATCAACATTTGCAAAGCATGACCTTCTAAAATACCTTTTGGGTTTCAGTTCCTTTTTCCACCTTTCTTTTCTTTCTTTTTCTTTTTATTTCTCACTTTTTTTTTTGTCATCCCCTTCTCTAATTTCTTTTTCTTTTTCTCTTTTTCTTTTCTTTTTCTTTTGCTTGGAGAAGGGGAGATTTTTCAAATCAAGAGAATTATTTTTTTTCTGATTCTTTTCCCAAACTTTTTCAACTACCTTTTTACCCTTTTGTAATACTTTAGAAGGTCCCTTATCAAACATATTTATCAAAACATTTCAGGGTACCAAGAAAAGCATTTTTATTCTTTCAGGCTCAAAATTGGGCAACTAAGGGGTAGCATTTCATCATTCAAAGCTCAGAAGGCCATAAAAATACCTATTGCCTCAATCCTTTTCAAAAAATGTTTTCAAAAATTTTTAAGCTTTGAAATGGTTTCAAGTCAAGTTCTAGAGAAAGCAAACCAAGAGGAATAACCACTCTACACAAAGAATGGGGTAAAATTTTGTGAGTACCCCTTTAGCTCAAAATCTCACATTTTAGTAGTTCAACAATCAATGAAAAACACAAATCTATGGAACCATATGCTAATTATCAACTATCCAAGATTATCTCAAACATTTTCATTTGCAGCCATATCACAAGAATAAGAAATTGGGTTCAAAAATTCACTATCACAAATTATTTGGCACTTAGTTCTCACAATTGGGTGCAAAATCTAAGCAAGGGCAATCTAATTGTGTGATCATGCAAAGCTATCATGCAAAACTATATGAATGCAAAATGCAAAATGCAAATGCAAATGCAAAATACCCCTACCCCAAGCTTAAGAATTTACATTGTCCCCAATGTAAACAGTCAAGTCGGAAAGAGGAGAAAAATGAAAAAATATAAAATAAAATTGGAACGACTTACCGAGGCGGTAGCTGGTGATGACTTTGCTTTTTCTTTGCCCCTCTTGCTCTTCTCCTTGTCTTCTTGCTCTCCCTTCCTTCTTTCCCTGAAATCACTTGGCAAATTTATTAGTAAAAGAAAACTCTTGATCTTCTCAAATTATTCAAGAGTTAAAATCAAAAACAAAATCTAACTAAAGGGAAGGGTTAAGAAAAGTTGGGTTGCCTCCCAATAAGCGCTTCTTTAACGTTGCGACACCCTAATCTCGGGTCATCACATGGTTACCCGTTTGCGGAAATAAAACTTAATTTGATGGTTGCTTTCGGAAAATCATGTTTTCTCAACGTTTATCTTTTCAAAATATGGTGATAAAAATTTTCTTTTTCTTTTAACCTCGTAACCATACAACGTAAACAAATCACACTTAAATACATAATGTATATAAGTCCTCCAACTTTACTACCTCATATGTTTCTCCCTTAAATCATATTCAGCTTTATTCTTAAAACATAACATTACCTAAGCTGGTCGTAACTAAAGGACACTACACCCGATAAAATCAGCAACAGCATGTCTCGAACTAGACAGCCTTCATCTCCTTGTAGATATCATACCCCTCGTACGATTCTGATATGTTTGTAAGGGTGAGACGCCAATATATGGATTCATCACCATAACTAAATGCGCAACACAAAAGAAGGCACATACACATATACATGTCTATAACAACATACTCATTCATATCATAATATCTCGTTTATCAATGGGTTTCACACCCCAAACATCAACATTGGAAAACTATGCATGAACACTTCAATACATCATCTAAACATTCATACTTAATCTCATGAGATATCTCCAACCTCGTAACCCTCGTGATGAGTTGATCAGACTCAATTGCCACAGGCACACCGCCACAGGCACTCCCATCGCACACTGTCCAACATCGTGGCACAGTGATAACACTCTGAGATGGGGCCTCATTGTCCAAACCCCGGGCACAATGAGAACATCTTTGTACGATATACCCTGACGCCGCAAGGTAATCCCTCGTTTAATCATGGCACGTCTGCCAAATGCATGCAAGAAAACATTTTGTTCTCGACACTTTTCTTTGTGCTATATCTTTATTTGTCAAAGCTCTCAAAAGCTTTCGACTTAACATCTTTTGAAACATCTTTACATCTTTTATTAACAACACAGGACCTCAAAGTCCGAGTGCTCAATCACGAAGCCCCTAGACCTTGCAATCAGTCTTAGGTTCGTGGTAGTAGAAAACATCTTACAATGTGTTAACTTCTTTTAGTAGATACCTAGTCTACAACACAACAAACCTTAATACCCCGACGTCTCGGTTATTAAGTTCCATAACATCATTTTACATCGTTCTACATCTTTTTACATCTTACATCGTTCTACATCTTTTTACATCTCTTACATCTTTTACATCTTTTACATCTTTTTACATCTTTTACATCGTTTTACATCTTTTACATCATATTACATCTTTTACATCTTTTACATCATATTACATCTTTTAAATCATTTCTGAGTTCTATATCATCCTTTACGTCATTAAGTAAAACTCATTTACCGAAAATTCTTTCTACTTGAAATTCGTTTATAAAACGTCAATTCATAGAAAATCCACATTTCCTTTGGAAACACATTTTTTTTTCAAAATAACATCAAATCATCAACAACTTCTTTTTATTGACACTTCAACTCTAATAAATCAATTCAAATTTAATCTCTTTTCAACATAAGTACTGCTGTTTTTAAACTCTCACCGTAAATAATTTCGAAACTTGTCGTCGTTTAGCATTTTCAAAGAAAACGTCTTTAAGTCAAACTTTGACATTTCTTCTAAAATAATTTTCTTATATAATAAATAAGGTCTTTTTGAATATTAATATCACAAAATCACTTTTTATAATATTTCGGAATTTCTTGTGTAAAAATTAGTAGTACTAAAAAAATTTCACAGTTACGCTCTCACCGTGACTAATAAACTACTTTTACACTAATAAATCATTAAAATAATAATATTCCTCAAAACTCATTATTTTTCCAAAATCATATTTTTCCTCTACTATTATATTCCAACATTCCCCATAAAACATTGAATATAACTTTCACAGCTTATTAAATCTTTTATCTCATTAATCGGTTGTGCATTGACCACTGTCAGGCCTCTCAAACAACATTCAACATTCAACATTCAACAACATCATCATAATTATATCCCCAGGCAGATCATGCATCATAACAACATAATATACTACTGCAGATAATGAAAAGCAGATCAATCATCAATACACAGATAAACAACACATCGTAAACAACATAAACAATTAATCACAAACCACATATAAATCATATAAGCCACACTAAAAGCAAATAGTTATAGAGAAAATCCCTCAGGTAAGCTCCCCTTACCTCTTGAAGACTCAACTAACGTTTTCAAACAACCTCCCGATTTAATCAGATTTCCTCCGTCGGCTTTAGGTCAAACCAACCCGATTGATTCCTTCAAACAAATTGCAATCAAATCAAACCACAACATACTTAACTCATGAGGTTTAGGTTTCGGTCAAGGGCTGACTTTTAGGGTTCAAAATCCTTAAAATTGCTAATCATGATTAAGTCATAGATTAATGGTCCTTAATTAACCTAAATCATAGATTAGTGACTAAACAACTAAGTTTCAAACTCAAAACTTCCTAACTCTTTTATACATAGATTCGGTATCAACATGTTTATAGGGATAGGGTTCTTAGTTTAATAAACCAACTTGGATTTATAAGACATACATACTAAGAGTTTGATTAACAAGATCATTAAGGAAAACTTTGAACAAAACTCATCTAGTTCCAAGAACTAGGGTTTCGGCCTTGATGAAACAAATAGGTTAGGGTTTGATTTTTGATCTTCTATGTACTTACATACAAGAACTATCAAGATATAATCATGAATCAAGACATGAAAATGAAACAAAACCTAAGAACACAACTTTGACCTAGGTTCGGCCAAGTCCAGAAATTAGAGAAAGAAATTTCTCATGATCATATGCTTCTAGATGATGAAAATAGAGATGATTATAAGATCATACCAATTGGTTTCATGTCAAAAGGATTTTTCTAGAATTAGTTATGAATTTTCAAAGTTCTAGATCTAGAAACTTAAAAGTGATGAACAACTATGAAATAAACTTTGAATCAAGAAATTGATTGAAGAACATAGACATGATTAGAGAAGAATAATAGGATTCACCTCTTGAAGATCAAAAACAAGTGAAGATCCAAGAACTTTCTTCACAAACTTGACACTCAAAGACTTAAGAACTTTAGGTTTTTGAACAAATGGCATTAGAAACTAAGTGAAAGGTGAGGAAGGGTATTTATAGGCATGTGGGCTGCGCCACTTTTGAGGACCAAGTAGAAAGGAGGTGGCTTTTCAAAGGATTTAAGTGCAAATAACTCATAGGGACCATTTTGCAAAGATTCCATAAGTTTAAGGACTAGTTTGCAAATTGTCATTAAATTGTCATGATGACTTTTTGCCACAATAAATGTGGTCATATCTTGATTACTTTTGGCTAATTTTTGTCATAAATATCTTAGGAAAACCTAGCTTGTTGAAGAAGATTTGAGAAAATAGTAGAATAATGTGGAAGAATGTAGAATGGTGTGGAATGTAGTAGAAAATTCTAGAATGTTCTTTGCTCTTTGCTCATCCAAGATGAGGGCAACCTTCACTCCATATTGGGCTTGCGCATGGGCCTAGGGAATTTGGGCTTGAATTCATCTTTGTGGGGCCCACCAAAAAGATTTTAGGCTTATGATGACATAGGAAACTTATATGGCTTCAAATAGGCTTTATGGAACTTAAGTCATGGGTAAGGAATTTGGGCCTCAAAGCCACGGTCCTCTATGGATTTGGAACAAGGATTCTAGCCCAATTCACTTGAAAAAACTTAGAAACTAACTCAGGGACAAAAGGGTAATTAATAGAAAGTTTAGGGACTAAAGCGTAAAATCCATAAATTTTCACTTTAACCCTGAAAAACCTTCTAGACTTAAAAATATGATTCATCCCCATGAATCATATCAAAATCCTAAGATAAACTCTTTATCTGCTCTTAGAAACTCCAAAATCTCTTCCGTCGTCTACCCGATTACGTATTCCGCCCGTAAAACGTAAATTATTTTATTTTTTTACCAAAATTTTCAAAACTTTCTGTATCGTAGAAAATACGATAAAAACATTTTTCATCTCGTTCACAACTTAAAATGAGGTCTTCTGAGCAAGAACTTTTCTTGTCGGTGAAAATCCGAAAAAGCAATGACCGAGCCTTCCGTCTGAATTTTCAACCAAAAACTTCCCCGTAACCTTATGAAAATAACTATAACAAGGAAATGACCTTGGTTTATCCAAAATCATTTTCTAAGTCTCGGATAAAAATATATATATTTATATATTTATTACCGATATCACGAAGCAGCGAAAATCGGGGTGTTACAAACGTCACTAGCTTGACGTTCTAGGATTCTCCTCCCGGATCAAATGGAACTTGGAGTGGAGATTGTAGCAGTAAAATGACTTTATCTTCAACTCCACCCAGTCAGTGTGTGAAAGCACCATTGACCTCTTCAACCATAATGCACTTACTTCCTAGCGGGTCAAATGGCATTTTCACCAGGAAGTTTGTCAGACAAGTGGAAGGGCCTAACTTACCAATGTCTACACATGCATGCAAGCCGACATATTTGTCCAATGCAGAAATTTCAGATTCCTTAGCAAGCATGGTGGAATCCACTACCACTTCGTCTTCATCTTGAACTATCCCCAAAACTGGATTTTCCTCAAATTGTGCTGCAAGTGACTCTTGTACTAACTGTTTGCAAATCTCCTCAACTTGCGTTTTGAAGTTCTGCATCACAGCTTCAATACTGTCACAGTTGGCTCTTGCCTTGGCCTCAGAGGCAGATAGCTCTTGGGAATACTGTTCTAGAGCAGCTTTCGACGGTGTTTGCTCCTTCTATTCCCATTCTTCAATTCCCCAAGGACTTATGGAAGGTACTTCCTCTTCTTGTGGCTTGTCCACCATCACCCCTTCATCTTCAATTTGATCCATTCCCACAACCAGATTTTTCTCAACTTCTGCTTCATGTGGCTCTATGGGAATCACAATACACGGTGGTGGAGGTGGTAAATATGACCAAAAGGTTTCCCAATCCTCCTTGGAGCATCTGTATACAACCCTTCCCGTCACACTATCAACTTGTGTTGGGATAACAAAATCTCCCAAATCTGGTTGTTCCTCCCAATACCAGTAGTCCTCCGAAGTGTGACTTGAGGCCTCATCATCAGGTGGATAATAATAATTTTCCATGACTTTTGTCCACCTTGCAAAAACAACTCAAAACAAAAAGATCAAATATATACAGAAATAAAAATAAAAAAATGTCTAAATTAGTTGCCTCCTATGTTACTAATGATATTGGCAAAACCAATCCCCGGCAACGGCGCCAAAAACTTGTTGACGAATCTGGGCAAGTATACCCAGTCGTGCAAGTAATACGGTGGTGAGACCGGTTTATCGTATCCACGGGGATTGGATGTCAAGTACCAATTCACAAACTCGGCAACTATCTAGACTAAATAGAGAAATCAAGAGAAATCAAAATAAACAAAAGAAAAGAAATAAAATCTTTTTGTATTTTTATCGAACACTTGGAGTGTAGGAAGGATATGTTGGGACTAGACTTCACCAAACCTCTACCTCATGCAATATCAGGACTAGATACCTCCCATTCATGCTTCAGATATTAAAATCAATCCACTAAACTACTCAAACCCCGATTCCTCGGATGGTAAGAGCCTAAATCCACTAATAGACCCTAATTCCTTAGGTGGCCTAGATTAATGAATTTGCATTAAGATTAGTGATTACGCGATTACTAGTAAACCTAACTCCATTCCTAGATGAAAGGGTTACTAGGTGATTAAATTCAGTTCCGGTTATGATACGAACGTCCCCATTGCATACCAAAACACAAATCGAGTCATGGGGTTGCTAGCCACAACAAGCATTAAGCACAGAAAATTAATCACTAATATGAAGACATGAACACAGAATAATCAGTCAAGATAAATACATGATAATAAGTTTGGTTACATCTAATCCCAACAACAGGGATTTAACTACTCATAAAAAGATAATACAAAGAGAAAGAGAGAAGGGATGAAGCAAACTCCATAGAAGGATCCTCCAATCTTCTTTCAGTCCCAGAGCAAGGAAAACATCCCCTTCAGGGTTGGAACCCTCTTCCAGCCGCAGCCTCAAAGTGCCTCTGGCTCAAAACCTAAAAACTCTCTAACTCCCTCCATTCTGCTCTAAAACAGCAACTTATACCAATCAGTTCTGCGCTTACTCGCGAGGCGAATGGCCTCTCGCGAGGCTAAAGTTAAATTATGCTGTTTCAGAAAATTGTACTCTCGCGAGGCGAGTACATGTTCGCGACGCGAGCCAGAAGATGTTGCAATTCTCTGGAACAATCAGCTTTCAGGGTCGCGAGGCGAATCCAGTTTCGCGGGGTGAATCTTCAGAATTCTGCTTGGCTCAATTTCTTCTCTTTTCAAGCTCCAAAATCATCCAACCTTCATTATAGCCAAATATGCACAGTTTTCCTTCAATTTCTGCAAAACAACACACAGAAACCGCTTCACCCGTTCCAAGGGAAAATCTAATAAAAATCAAACTAAGAATGCCTAATCTTGATGAAAAATGCATGCAAAAGTATATATGAAACATCATGTAAAATCACACTATCAAGGTGTTTCAACCCAGTAAATCTTATCCAAATATCAACATATTATATATCAAATTAAAGCCCCAGAAGTCTTCTTTCCAACTATATATTTAGATTTCAGAAACACATTTTTTATAAAAAGTTATTGTCTTAAGAATTAGTATATGTCATGCTACCAAATTTATATTTTACATATGTTCATCCACACCAAGTTATTATCTTCACTCTAGCAACATTTACAAGCCACAAAACCAACATACAAGGGTCTTAGACCCTTAAAATTATACAAGCAAACATACATCAACTAGAATTAGTAACCATTATTATCAAATAATAGTTCAAACAAAAAGTTTGAAAAAAAATCTTTAAATCAAATATGAGAAATTTTGGATAAACACCAACTTTCCTTTACATATGATTTTCGGTCATCATCAAAAATTTGACTTGAAAGATTTTTTTATCACATGAAATCCATAGAAATAAAAATAAAGATGGTGATGAGTTCGAAAATTCACTTCTTATCCAAAACATAAACATGAAATCATAGAGTGTGATATGCAAGTTGAAAATACAACAAAACTCCACTTTTTCTCTTTATAGGGTTTTGGCCACACCCTCTAAATTAGGTTTAGAAATTTTCTTTGTAACATGCAAGTATAGAAGTTGATAGCAAGGATGAAGGTGAGTGAAAGAAAATTTAATTTGAAAAACATGCATTAAGAGAAACTCAACTTGCAACTAAAATAATTAACATGCATGTTGATATTAGAAACTTGTGAGAAAAGAGCAAGGGTTTAGAATTTATACCTTCTAAATGATGATGATGATGAGCAAGAGATGAAGATGGAGGTGGTTTTTAGCTTCCAAACTTAAGTGGCTAGAGGTTGAAGATGATGAATAGTAAACTTGAAAATTTTGCAAGAGTTTGGGAGCAAAATAAAGGATGAAGTAAATGAGTGGAAGAGGTGGTGAGGGGTATTTATAGGCGGGGATGGGGGTCTAGAAAAATCTGGGATATTTTTAAAATTTTAATAATTTTTATTCAATTTTATTTTGAAAATCAAAATGATGCATTTTCTAGTAAATTGAAATGAATAATTACACTATGTCATGAATAGTGATAAATAGCGACAAGGGTCACTATTCACATCAAATAAAATCTTTACCAAATCTCTAAAAAATATGAATTAAATAAATTTGGCTCGTTCCGGTACCAATTGTTACGTAACGGTAAAAACCGATCTTATGTTTATTCGCAAAATTTCACCTGAAAAATTCATATAAAAATAAATAATTTCTAAAATCATTAACGATCAAATATTGACACTTTATATCTGTCAGCCTAGTGGCCAAGTGTCGTGTCCCTTCCGTACAATACCCGGGTTCGATTCCACCCCTTTTTACCATTTAATTTTTCAGTCCGTTGCATAACGGATTAACGAGCAAAAAATAAAAACTGCCGTAGACAGGATTTGAACTCGCAGTGCCATGGACTAAGTGGAACATTGTAACCACTGAGCCACACACAAACTTGTACTAAGCTTTAATCGATAAATATAATTAACCGTTGAAACCTTGCAACTTTGTGCATTTTTGAAAATCTCTCACAATCCCCCACCATTTTCAAAATAAAACCAAATCTCATTATTCCAGAAATCGCATGCTTTCAGACAAAGGTATCTTGGGGATTTGAACATTTGCTTAGTAAGCCATGGGTTTCACTCATCCCCAAATAATTTGGTAGACAAGCTTTGAACCAAATATTCATTAGTACAAGCGTGCATGACTTACACATGAAATCTCGGTACCATTGAACGACGTGGTAGTGTGACACATTTGGTAAGGTCTTGTGTCGTGTATCCTTTTCATGAGAGCTTACAGAGTCAAACCCAACTCTAAGAAGCGGCCCCACTTCACTCTCATATAGGTGGACTTTACCAAAAGCACCCTCATAAGTTGGGCACCTCAGCACATATATGCTATAGGTCCATTAAGAGCAAAAGCTTACCTTTTTCCTTTTTGTCCTTATGGTTTCCAAGTACTTTTAAACCTTGGGATGTATCTATTCGTCAAGTACTTGCAATCACTCTCATAGTGTACTTTGGCCCATTGAACTCAAGACTTGATGCTACTCAAGTGTGAGTCGGGTTTCCACCATTGGTGATCATGTAGATATGGGCTTGAATCCCATCCCTAATGATGTTTTCAACACCATATCCCTTGTCAGTCCTTTCGTCAAAGGATCGGCAAGATTCCTCTCTATTTTCACAAAGACTATGGATAATACTCCATTTGTAATCAAATCTTTTACATAGCTATGTCTTAGCCCAATGTGCCTGAACTTTCCATTATAAACCTGGCTATATGCCCTTGATAGTGTTGATTGACTATCACAATGTATGGATATTGGTGCCATTGGCTTTGGCCAAATCGGTATCTCAAACATCAAATTTCTAAGCCATTCAGCTTCTTTGCTTCCTGCTGCCAATGCTATGAATTATGCAGCCATGGTGGAGTCAGCAATGCAAGTTTGTTTCTTGGATCCCCAAGAAATAGCACCCCCACCAAGTGTGAAGACCCAACCTCTTGTTGAAGCATGGTCTTCTGTATAAGTCACCCAACTGGCATCCGTGTAACCTTCTAATACTGAAGGATACCCATTATATTTCAAACTATAATTCAATGTCCCCTTCAAGTATTTCAATACTCTTCGGACATCATGCCAATGGTCTTTGCTTGGATTACTTGTATACCTACTTAGTCTCCCTATAGCATATGCAATGTTTGGTCTAGTACATGTCATGGCATACATTAAGCATCCAATTACTTTTGAGTATTCAAGTTGTGCTACTGGACAACCTTTATTTGGTACTAAATTAATGTTATGATCAAAGGGAGTAACAACAGATTGACAATCAAATTCATTAAATTTCTTTAACGCCTTTTCTATATAGTGAGATTGGGACACACCTATGTTCTCACCATCTCTTATTATTCTAATCCCTAATATCACATCGGATTCCCCTAAGTCTTTCATATCAAAGTTAATAGAGAGGAAACTCTTAGTTTTTTCCACCTCATCTAGATCAGTACCAAATATTAACATATCATCAACATATAAACAAATCATAACACCTTTTCCATTATGGAATTTACTATAAATACACTTGTCAGATTCATTTATTTTATATCTACTAGCTAGTACAACTTGATCAAACTTTTGATGCCATTGTTAAGGAGCTTGTGTTAGTCAATACAGTGACTTATTCAATTTACACACCTTCTTTTCTTGACCATTAACCACAAACCCTTCAGGCTGTGTCATATACACCTCTTCATCTAATTCCCCATTAAGAAATGCTGTTTTCACATCCATTTGATGAATGACAAACCTATAGATGGATGCAAGTGCCAATAGCACTCTAATTGAGGCAATTCTTGCCACAGGTGCATATGTATCAAAATAGTCAATGCCCTCTTTTTGTGTAAATCCCTTAGCAACTAGTTTAGACTTAAATTTATCTATGGTTCCATCTACCTTCATTTTTCTTTTGAAAATCCATTTACAACCTATAGGTTTGGAACCGGGTGGGAGATCTACTAATTTCCACGTTTTATTAGTTTTGATTCGCCCCCACCAATCTCTCCTCGTAGATTGGATGCAACAGGTAAAATCAGCGAATCCCCTTCAGGATACAATGGAGAACCTTGGTTTTGTTTGCACACCCTAAACCAAACGTATCGACAATGGTAGTTTACAGAACAATAGTCTTCCTAACTCTCTCTGCGCACAAGGGAGAAAAGAAGGTGATTTTTGAGTGAAGAGTGCTTGGGAAACTATGAGAATTTTCATGTCCTTCACTGCATGCAGATGGTTCTATTTATAGACCAACTCATGTCACTTGGTGAAGCAAAACAACTTTTCAAAGAATTCAGAACGGCCAAATTCGTTATTTAAGTAAGCATAACAATCAAATACTGACACATTATATCCGTTAGCCTAGTGGCCAAGCGGCGTGTCCCTTCCGCACAATACCCGGGGTCGATTCTGCGCGACCCTTTTTTACCATTTAATTTTTCAGTCTGTTGCATAATGGATTAACGAGCAAAACATAATAACTGCCGCAAACAGGATTCGAACTCGCACCGTCGTGGACTAAGTGGAACGTTGTAAATGCTGAGCCACACACAAACTTGTGCCAAGCTTTAATCGTTAAATATATTTCACCGTTGAAACCTTGCAACTTTGTGAATTTTTGAAAATCTCTCACACACTTTGCACACTTGCACTCTTACACTTGGCACACATGCACCTTCACACTTTGCACACATGCACCCTATTATCTTTGAACCGGTTTTAACTAAATTCGAACGAGCAAAATGTTCCATTATACGATCTTCACATTGGGATGATAAAACCTTTTCAACCTCTTTATACCTAATTAATTAGTTAATTAATTATAGTGTCCCCTTACTGTAATTTTTGGGGCGTGACAACCATCATAGGAGAAAAGAAAGGACGGTGCGAAGAAGAAGGAAAAACGGGGAGAAGGAAAAGGCGAAAAGGGGATGCACCATGCGGCGGAAAGAGAGAGGATGGAGTTGCAATTAGGCGGCGAGAAGGGAGAAGAATGGAGTCGCATTTTGTGGTTGTTAACGACAAAGGGGAGGATGCATGCGACGACATGACGGCTGGGCGGCAGTGAGACCCTTCTCCCCATCTTCCTTTTTCTTCTTCTTCTTCCTCCTGGTCCTTTTTTTTCTCCTCTGATGCTCATGTTCTTTTTTTACTTTGTATCAATTATCTGATTTTTTTCATTCAAAAATTGAACTGATTTTGGTTGGGATTTCCGAATATACAAAAGATGGAAGAAGAAGATGAAAAGAAAATGGGTGAGGTTTTTTTCGTAGGGACTACAATAGGCACCTCAAAATTGCCAGGGTCCAAAATGGGCCTTGACTGAAAAATAAAAACCAATGTGGGCCACTTAACAGACATAGGGACAAGTTAATGGACCACATCAACAAACTAAAGGAGCCATCATAACAGAGATCAACAAAGGGAATAAAGTGTCCTATGTTTGTAGTTGTCAAGGATTAACAAACGAGTTTTTTTTTGTCATGGATTAAAACGGGCACCGTGAAAATTGTCAGGGAGCAAATTGAGCTTTTACTTTTAAAAAAAAAAAACACACTTTAACCAATCATAACCTATCAATATATCAACTGCGCGCGTGTCGTTTCATGCGTGGGGGGTGGGACTCTCCCAATCTCTATAGTCACAAGTAAGGCTGGCAAATGGATGGATCGGATAAACTTTTATTAGGATCTTAACGGATAGATTAAAAACAATCCATTAATCCATTATAATCCATTAAAAATTCATTAAAAAAATCCAATCCATCCATGATCCATTAAATAAAATCCATCCGATCCATCCATTAACAACTTTTCATGGATGGATATCCAATCCATCCACTAAAATTTATTTCAAGAAATTAAATAATTTTATATCTCTTTTATCCATCTATAAAATATTTTTAAAAATAAAATAATTTGTAAAAAAAAATTAAAATATTATCTCTATCTCACCCCCACTCTCCTCTTTCTTCCTCTCTCTACCTTTTCTCTCTCCCTTTTTTTCCTAATGTCTCTCTATTTTTACTCTCTCTCCACTCTATCTCACCATTTTGTATCACGGCTATTTTTATATTATTATATGGGAG
Organism: Sophora flavescens; assembly: GCA_030762895.1. NCBI lineage: Eukaryota > Viridiplantae > Streptophyta > Magnoliopsida > Fabales > Fabaceae > Sophora > Sophora flavescens. The sequence continues at coordinate 223,136,653 of CM061064.1, read as the reverse complement.
TTATTGATTATGTGCATCTACAGAGGTTATTTTGCCACAACGTTCCATGATATTGTTTTACGAAGCTTGTTACGACTTTATGTGCTTTCAATTAGTTAATACTTTTTTTTAAGTTTCTCAGCAAAAAAAAGGCAACGAAAAAAGAAAACGTACAATAACGTGGACTATAGCTGGTACTTGAGAACAATTAATTAGTTAATACTTAATGTAAAAAAAAAGAAAAAAAAAAGAAAAAAAAATAGTGAAGAAAAAATAATAGGGAACGGAAGAGAAAATTAGATGGAGTGTTTTTTTTTTGTTACAAATGGAGGTTTCTTTTATTTTGTGAAAAATAATATGAAAAAAATAAATTGGTTTTGGAATGGATAAAAGTTGATCCATTACATTTTTTATTGTTGGTCCAATCGATTTTAAAAAATATTGGATGGATCATAAACCATCCACTAAAAAAATAATCCAATCCATTTATATTATTTTTATATGAATAGATGGATTTGATGAATTTTCTCATGAATGGATTGAATGGATGATGAACAAATAGATCATTTTGAGGTCACAATCCACCGAGAATCGCATAATTGCATACACGCAATGTCTCTTACGTCTTCTAAGGATTCTCTTTGACGTCATCATCAAACTACACGCCAATCCTACGCTCCTCCTCCTCCTACTTGACCGTTCCTCCCAAAGTCATCTAAACAATTGCTATTGTAACCTACATGCTTACCTACCCTACTTTAATTTTTCTTTACGGAATATTTTAGGGTCATGCTAACGAGTGCCTTAAAAGTGCTCTCTAAAGAAATCAAGAAATACAAGTTTTTATTGGAAAATTAATTATTTCATATTTTCAAACATTAAATACATCAATTTTTCATGAAAACTTTCTTTTCTTGGTTCCTTAAAGAATGCCCTAAGGGCATTCGTTAGCATTCTTTAATGTTTTATTCTCTGGCAAACTACGTTCGTTAGGAATCTTTCTTTCGTACCTTCACATTTGATACTAGAGTTTTCCCAAATTTTTAATTATCATCCACTAATTTTATTTTTGAGAATCTTTTATGCATGGGAATAACTTTTTAAAACTTGTACTAAACATGAGAAATTTTTATTCTCGTACTAACATTCTCAAGAATACCAAACACTACCTAAGTTTTCTCTTCTCGTTGTAATTAGAAAATAAAAATGTTAATCGATGCCTTAAGAACATTGATTAATAATATAAAGATAGAAATTATATTTTGAGAAGTGGTATATTTTATTTTTTTAAGAATTTAAAAATTACAATTCTCGGTTTAAAGTTTTTTTTATTCTTAGTCAATATCCTTAAAACAATGATTAAGATGATCCTTAGACAAATAAAAATTATATTTTTCAAGTAAAAATATTTTTTTTAATTATATAACTAATATCTTTAAGACATTGATTAATTAATCTTTAATTTATATAGAGTGAATGCTCAAATTGGTTCTTGAAAAATTTTGGGACCACCTTTAATCCCTAAATAAAATAAATAAATCATTTAGTCCCTCAAATTTTCAAAGTGGGGCACACTACTTCCTTGATTTAGTTCTGACGTCTATTTACTTGCATACGTGTCTCAATAATCATCCTACTTGGCTCGTTAGTGTTCATGCATGACTTATGACGAATTTCGTCGATGGAAAACGAATAAAAAGTGAAAAATATGCACAATTTTAAAATTCAAATACATGAAAATTTTGTACTTCTTTTCACTTTTCTTCAAATTTTCACGACAGAGATTCGTCATAGCCTACTCAGGACCACTAACAGGCAAAATATGATGGTTAATGGGACACGCAGGCAAGTAAACAAACGTCGAAACTAAATCCAGAGAGTAATATGTTCTGCTTTAAAAATTTGAAGAACTAAATAATTAATTTATTTTTTTCAGAGATTAAATGTGGTTCCTCAGAGATTAATTTAATATGAGCCTTCACCCATTTATGTATCTCCCGTTTCGTCCCATTTGACCTATGCAAGAGGCCAAGAGCAAATTAACAAACTTCCAAGCTAAAAACAGGGCATTTTTTCAATTTTATATTTAGGGGAATATTGGAACCAATGAATAAATAAAGTCATTTTCTCAAACACAAAGAAAAAGGAAGAAGCATATATCATTCTATACATAAATTTCACGCCCCTTCTTATATGCCCTTCTGCCCTTCTGCTGGATCTGATTCATTCGTTCACCTTAGATGATGGAAGTGGACGACATGAAGAAGAGGGTCGTCACAAGAGGCGAGGTCGGTGAGGGCAAGAGGAACAAATCAAAGAAGTCAAAGGGAGAAGAAGAGGGTAGTGGCATCGACAACGGCGGCGGCGATGCGGTGGTGGTTCCGACGGAGGAAGAGGTGGAGGAGTTTTTTTCCATACTGAGGAGGATGAGGGTGACCGTGAAATACTTCAGTGAGAAAGGGAGAGGTGGCAAGGAGTGGAGAGAGGTGTTGGAGAAAGCCGAGTTCACCGTCGAAGACGACGAAAATGTCGTCAACGACGATGTCCGCCACCCCCACCGTGAAGCTGGCTGCGGTGCCGTTCAGAAGAACAAGGTCGATGAGGAGATCATAATCAATAAGGGTTTGGATCTGAACGCCGTCGCTCCTAAGGCTGATGACGACGACTATCGGCGACGGGTGCTAGTTGATTATTTGTTAACCAGTGTATTTAATACACAGATTAAGAAATTTAAATTTTAAAAAATAAAGTATGTAGTAAAAGGTAGTGTATTTCTTAATCTCTTAATAGGATTTTTTGTTTTTTTCAAATACAATGATGTACTATAATATATGTTGTTATTAATTTCACATACTATAGTGTATATAAATTAATTACTATTGTTATTATTGAAATATTAGTAGGGCCTTTGAACTTCTTCATAGAAACTCTTGTTTTCCTTTCAACCACAATGGCCGCATGGGTCCTCGCTCCCTGTCCTCTTTCGAAAACGGTCCCTGTCTGTTGCAGCAATGTGGGAGACCAACCAAATGCCAAAGATACTTCACTATTTTCATATAACCCAACTGTGTATAATAAGAAAAATGTAAGCATTTTAAGTCAGAATATTCTTTGCCAATGATACTAATTTTAATAAATACTTCCCTTTTTATAAAGAGTGTTGAACTTGTAACTTTTTATTTTGTTTGTTGCAGTGATTCTTGGTCTATTTTTGCACCAGAGTATTCCAGGGGTTCCTTAATGGCTTAATCAATATACATTTGTCATTTTTTTACTTATAAGCCAAACTATATAAGACAAAATATGTAATAGGTACGACTATTACATTAATCAAACAAACTAAGAAACCCAAAAAAGCATAAAAACAAATAGTAAAAGCTAACAAAGGAAATATTGCCTCTGATAGAAAAATCCAAGAAGAGCATAACTGTATAACCCCAAGGACGAAAGACCTCCAATTGTTGACATCATCCAAAAAACGCCTAGTAGTAGTGCCAAAATCACAGCAACAATAATGGAAGGCAATAAACTGCAAAGGTGAAGGACTTCCATAAAGAGAAGAAGGAACGGCAAGAGCAATGATCCACTACACTCTTACGAAAGCAGGAACAAATTCACCACCAGAAGCAACGAAAACAGTCACCAAAATGATAAAGTTTATAGCAGAAAATAACCCTCAGAGACCAAAAACATGCACCATCTGGCTGGAAATCTAATATTTCTCAATTTGAGTTAGAAATATAAGACACACAACATCTAGACATGTTTGTGTATTTCCCATTTCAAGGAATCTCCTTTGCTGCGAAAATGGAATTGCAAACCAAGAGATCTTTTCCTTCATGTGATTAAGCTATAAATACATCACTGCTTCTACAAATGAAAGAATTGATGACAATAGTTACAGCTACACACAACTACTCCTCTTTCACATTAGAAATTGCAGTTTCACCAACAAGCTGATTACACATTTACACTAATGTTGGGCTTCTACTATTTTATTTATAAGCTTCTTCACATGCACAATCATAGCCGTTCCTCTTGGTTCACAAAAGACAACAAAACAAATTTTCACTCTATAGATACTGCATAGTATCTAAATTTAACAAATTTCAACCATATCCTTCAAAAAATCATAACATGATAAGTTAACAAATTTCACTCTACAGACACCACTAATGCTCAGATCAAATGGTTATGAATAATTATGTCTACACTTTTTAGGTAATGAAACAGTTTGACAAAATAGTTAGCAACATTTCAAGAACATAAGAATATACAATGTGGACACGGGTTGGAAAGTTTCAGAAGAACATTCTCCCAAAAGTTTGAGATGGACAATCACTAATACATCTATTTCTCCTTATCAACACCATCTTGTAAGACATTGTGTTTTATCTTAAAAATTACTGGAAACCAAAATTTTGACATCCTTTTAATCCATTGTTTGCTTTATATGGGAGTGCTATAGTATATTGCTATCATTGTCAGGCTTTTTATTATGGCACTGACATCTACACTCTTCAATTTCAGGTCTATGCCAGCATTCAACCATTGTACATTTATATTTACTCTTTCTCTTGATTGTACTTGCTAATTTTGACTATTTCGATGTATTTGGAACCCTAGAAGCTTTTCTTCTTCTCCGTTAGATTCTCTCTACATCTTCTCGTATTTCTCTTAGCATTGTTATGTACTATTCTTAACAGTCACATCACAACTTTTTATTTTATACTATTTAAACAATCATTCACTCTAAAGGTGTAACTCCAAAAATTTCACCAAATGGGTCCTACACCCCATCCTTACTTACATTTATGTTTGTTTCAATTTTCGGAGGAAGGTAACTATAGCAATTCTCTCTTTTTTTCTTTTTTTATTGAAGATCTTATAAAAGAATCTAAATAGTTATCTTTACACGTGAATGTCACATCATCCTACTCCAATAATACAATACAACAAAAATATATTCTTATTTTCAAGGACTAGCTAAACAACTCTCATTAGAGTTGCTCTGAACTAATCAATTGCAACTAAAGGCATCTAATGCCTAATGGATGCAGTGAATATCAAAGGGCTTAATGTTGAAAAGTTAGCCCACCAAAGGTCTTAACTTGCCCAAATTTTAGTCACCATTCAAGCTTCGATACCGTGTATTAATATTTTCTGTGTAATTTCTAGTCTTCTATAATAGTTGCTTGTAGGTTGTTTTTCTTTTTGGGCTTCTTACGCCACTCAAAAGTAACCAAGCACAATATATACATTAATTTTAGTGGAGGAATAAAATATATTATGTGTGGCAAATGCAGGAGGATAATAATAAGAAAAAAAAATATTAGTGTCTGGAAGGAGGAAAATGGAAATACGCTATTGAGTGAATTGATGCATTGCTTTTCATAGTTGGGGCTCAACCGCACTAATACTGTCTAGTTAGTTTATAAATGATAATTAGCTTCTAATGTTAAAGAAAATTTTAATTTATAATTAAAGAATAAGGAAAAGAGAAGTATCTGTGAACTCTAACACTGTGTTTGGCATAGAAGAATAAGAGAAGAGAGAAATAAGGAAGAGAAAACGAGAAGAGAATTATGGACTTTCTCTTGTTTGGTAGAGAGAAGAAATGGAGAAGAGAGAAACAAAAAAGTGATGGGTTCCACCACTTTTTATTTCTCTCCAAAAATGAGAAGAAAGAAGATAGAAAAATGGAAGAGATGTGTATATTTCCATCAATACCCTTAAAAGAAATAACACTTTTATATTTTCTCTTTATTTCAGGGACATTTTTGTCCTTTTGAAAATATTATTATTTCTCTCTTCTCTCTTTCTACTTAACTAAACAAAAGGGAGAAAGGAGAAAACATCTCTCTCTTTTATTTCTTTCATTTTTCTCTCATACCAAACAATATAAAAATCTATTCTCTTTCTCATCTATTTCTTTCTCCCCTATTTCTTTCTTACCACTATCTTTTGTGCACAACTGTTGAACAAAGAAGAATCGTTTATACGGATGGCCGCTATTGGGCTTGGACTGGATGGCTGCCTGCGTGGGGGATAACTTTAATTTGAATTCAGAATTCAAAAAACAAAGATTGCAATATACGCTCCCCATAAAGTTAGAATTTATGTCACCAATAGGAATTGTCGGTCATTCTATAAAAATATCATGTTGAAATATTTATAGACTTTCGAGCCATTTTAGTTGTATAGAAAGATGTGTTCTGATTTATATCTCGTCTATTGTGAGAGAGAATCCCGTTTGAAGTGTTTTGTGAGACAGATTTCTATTATTGCCACAGAGAAGGGGTCCTACCATGTCATCCAGTGGCTCAATATGTTACTGATGAGTGTGATTTCACCTCATATTTCATTTACATTTTGCATGCATTTTCATATAATTTAGGCATTTCTAATTTAATTTTGGTTAGTTTTTACCTTGGAACGGGTAAGGCGGTTTTATGGTGTTGTTGTGCAGGAATTGAGGATTAAAATGCTCAAGATTAACCATGATGGAGCTTGCATGAAGATGGAGCTTGAAAAGCAAGAAAATGAGCCAAACAGAGCCCATCACGGCTTAGCCGTGACAGCCATCACGGCCATGATCGAGTAGAGCTGAAAAGAAAGAATGGAAAAGTCAGAACTGGTCACGGCCAGTCCGTGATGCCCATCACGGCCGTGACATGCCAACTGAACCAGACCCTCACAGGCAGAATTGATCACGGCCAGGCCGTGATGGTGGTCACAGCCGTGATGACGATTCTGCGGTGAAGCAACGCCCAAGGCAGAATCTGTCACGACCGTGACGCGCAATATATGGATCTTTAGAAACAGGTTTGATCTGAATTTGTGATTGATTGGGATTCAAGTTACCGTAATCTATAAATAGAGCACTTAGGCTCGAAAATAGGGAGACTTTGAGGGACTTTTGGGCTGCTACCCTTTGGCATAATTAGGATTTCTCTTCTTCTTCTCATCTCTTAGGTTTTCTTTCATGTTTTTGTTAATCAAGCTTGCTCTTAACATGGCAATGCTTGAGTAGTAGTTTTATTTCTAGGGATTGGGTTTATGCCCAAGATCTGTTTTATGTTATGAATTGATGTTTTCCCTTTGTTAATTTCGATTTCGTTTTCGATTTGGTTTCTATCACATGAATTACTTGTGAATCTGGTGCGCACTTATTTGCATGTCATAGATACTCTAAGGAGGAACCTAGCGGTGAACTTAGGGATTGGATCTATAGGAATCAAACTTAGGACTTAAATCACAAGAGTTAGAAGCAGTCCTTCGAGGGTTCAAGAATTGTCGCAAAGCTTAAAGGGTTCAATCTAAATTCAATTACCAAGAGAGTAGGGGTTGGTTTAATTGGCCACGATTTTTGTAACCTGAGAGGGAGCATTAACTTATTTAGGATAAATTTGCCTTCAAAGCAAATTTTGATAATTAACAAGGGGTAGTCAATTTGGTAACATGAACAATCTTGTTGGCAACCCAATTCCTAAGAATCTCTTTAGATTTGAAAAACCCCTAATTGATTTACTTTCCTATTTTAATTGATTGCATTCTTAAATATCTGATTTTCTGGTTTAATAATTAGTTGTTATTTGAGATCACGGTCTCTGTGGGATCGATCTTTTTATTACTTGGCGACGAATTCGGTACACTTGCCGGAATCCCCATACACACCAAGTTTTTGGTGCCGTTGTCGGGGACTGTGCTTTCCTGAATCTCAATTTAATTTTTAAATTGATTTTTCTGGACTTTTTCTTTTTAATTATTTCTTTTTTAAAAAAAATAATATTTCTTTTTTTTCATTTATCTCTTTTTCTTTCTAGAGCATCTCTCTCTCTTATAGCTGTTTTTCTCTTTTATGCAAAGATCCCTAAGTCTTGGAAACCTTATTGAGGTTGATGATGTCGTGCGTTCGCACGTGCGATTCCGGCAAGTGTACCGGATTGTCACCAAGTAATAAAAAGATATCGATCCTACAGAGACCGTGATCTCAAATCACAACTAATTATCAAATTGACTAAACTTGACTTTAAAAAAATATTTTGAAAAGGTTTTTGATATTTGAAATAAGAGATAAATCAAACAAGTAATGCAATCACGTAAAACAGAAAGTAAATCAGTTTACGGTTTTTCATATTTAAATGGATTCCTAGGAATTAGGTTACCAACAAGATTGTTTATGTTACTAAATTGATTATCCCTTGTTAATTATCGAAATTGCCTTGAAGGAGAATTTATCCTCAAATAGTTAATGCTCCCTCTCGGGTTACAAAAACCGTGCCCAATTAAACCAACCCCTACTCTCGTGGTAGTCGAATTTAGATTGGACCCTTTACGTTTTGAAACAATTCGTTGACCCTCGAAGGACGGCTTCTAACTCTCGTGATTTCAGTTCTAAGTCTGATTCTATAGATCCGATACCTAAGCTCACCGCTAGGTTCCTCCTTAGAATTTCTACGACACACAAATAAGTGGCCACCGAATTTACGAGTAATTGAAAACACTAGAAATCAGATCTAAAGCAAAATCGCAATTAACAAAGATAAAACATCAATTCATTACCATAAACAAACCTTGGGCATAGCCCCAATCCCTAGAAATTAAACTACTACTCAAGCCTTGTCATGGTGATGATAAGCTTGGTTAACAACAACATGAAAATAAAAATAAGAGAAGAGATGAGGAAGAAGAAGAGAGATCCTAAATTATAGCCTAAGAGTAGCAGCCTAAAAGTCCTCCCAAAATGTTCAGCCTGATGTCATATTTATTGATTAGGTAAGTTTGAATCCTAATCAAACACAAATCAGATCCAAATCAGTTGCTTCAGATCCAAGTAATGCGCGTCACGGCTGTGATGGTCATCACGGCCAGGTCGTGACGGATTCTGCCTTGGGATTTTCTTCACTTTTTGGTCTGTCACGGCAGTGACCGCCATCACGGCTAGGCCGTGATCACTTCTGGCTGGTGAGGGTCTGGTTCAGCTGACATGTCACGGCCGTGATGGGCATCACGGCTAGGCCGTGATCAGTTCTGACTTTTGCCTTCTTTCTTTTCAGTTTTGCTCGATCATGGCCGTGATGGGCATCACGGCTAGGCCGTGATGGGCTCTGTTTGGCTCATTTTCTTCACCTTTCAAGTTCCATCTTCATGTAAGCTCCATCATGGTCAATCCTGAGCATTTAATCCTTAATTTCTGCAAAACAATACCACAAAACCGCCTTACCCGTTCCAAGGTAAAAACTAACGAAAAATAAAATTAAAAATGCATAAACTACATGAAAATGAAAGCAAAAATTATAAGCAAATATGAGGTGAGATCACACTCATCAAATCACCCCAAGCTTAAGATTTTGCTTGTCCTCAAGCAATTACCAAGGCCAGACAAGATAATCTGAGCATGGACAGTGAACCAAGAACCCGAGTAGCTAATTCAAGTAACAGGTATATTCAAATAAGAAACCAAGGGACAATCAATTTCAAGTCCAATTAGAAGCTTAGGTTTCCTAAATTCATATTCTCACTGATTCGGGCACTCTTCTCACCTCACTCAAGTGTTTAAGGGTATATGACAATTCGCTCAATTTCCTCAAGAAAAGTATTCTACCATAAGCTTGACCATTAACCAAATGTCTACTTTATTAATGAAAACACATAAGAATCAAGAGGTCTTTCATCTTGGTTGTAATGGGGCCTTGGGATTATTCGTTAGGTGGGAAAATCAAGAAAAGGTAAATTTCAAGAGGCTAAACAAAATTTCAATCATTGCAAAGCATGACAGCCTTCTAAAATAGCTTTTTGGGCTTTTAGGTCACTTTTCCACCTTTCTTTCTTTCTTTTTATTTTTATTTATCACTTACTTTTTTGTCATCCCATTCTCCATTTTTTTTTTGTTTATTTTATTTTATTTTATTTGGAGAAGGGGAGATTTTCAACTCAAGAGAAATATTTTTCTAACTTTCTAATCCCACAATTTATTTTTCAAACTACCTTTTTACTCTTTTTGCAATACTTTAAAAGGTGCCATACCAAGCATCATTCATCAAAATAATTCAAGGTACCAAGAAAATTATTTTATTCTTTTAGGCTCAAAATTGGGCAACTAAGGGGTAGCATTTAATCAATCAAAGCTCAGAAGGCCAGAAAAATACCTAATGCCTCAATCATTTTCAAAAATGTTTTCAAAATTTTTTAAGTTTCAAAACGGTTTCAAGTCAAGTTCTAGAGAGTACAATCCAAGAGGAATTAAACACTCTATCACAAAGAATGGGGTAGATTTAGTGAGTACCCCTTTTTGGCTCAAAAATCTCACATTTAGTAGTTTAAAATCAATGAGAAACACAAATTTAAGGACCACATGCTAATTATCAACTATCAAAATATCATCTCAAGCATTTTTATTTTTAGCCTTATCACAAGAATAAAAAAAATTGGGTTCAAAAATTCACTATCTCAATTTATTTGGCACCAAGTTCTCGCAATTGGATGCATAATCTAAGCAAGGGGGCAATCTAATCATGTGATCATGCAAAACTATGCCTATATGAATGCAACATGAAAAATTCAATTGCAAAAATACCCCTACCCCAAGCTTAAAAACTTACATTGTCCCCAATGTAAATAATCAAGTCGGAGAGAGGAGAAAAATGGAACAACTCACCGAGGTGGTAGCGGGTGTTGGCTCACATGGCAGTCAAAAACTTGTTCGAAAATGTATCACGGCCGTGATGTGTATCACGGCTAGGCCGTAATCAATCCTGGTCTTCTTTTGGTAGCTCATCACGGTCGTGACCACCGTCACGGCCTGGGCGTGATGACTTCTGACTTTGTTTGTCCTTGCCCTTTTTGCTCTTCTGCTTTCTTAACCTGAAAACACTTGACAAATCTATTAATTTATGATTTTTTTTCCTCTTGATCTTCTCAAATTATTCAAGAGCTAAATTCAAAAACAAATGGAAAAGGGAAAGAAAACTTGGGTTGCCTCCCAAGAAGCGCTTATTTACGGTCTTAAGCTTGACCATACTTATTTCAATCAACCGGGGTCGACTGGGCGTAGAAGTGCAGGAACACTTCTCTTCCATGGGAGTCCTTCAAAGAGCTGATTCTGATCATATGGCCAATTGCGCTTCCGCTTTGCTCTTTTCACTCTGATCTTCATGGCCTTTCTCCCTCCCGACGGAAGTTTTGTTTCCACATGATGAGCAACTTCATCACCACTAGGTGCATCATTCGTCATGCAAATCATCAGAGTTGCTTCATGTTGGGCTCTTTCTTCACATCTGGAGACTTTATATCGATCATGCACACATGACTCTCAAAAGGAGGGTTGTTATATGAGTTAGTCAAATCAAAATCCACCCTACCTTCCTCTACATTCAGAGAGAGTTTGCCATTCTTTACATCAATGATCGCTCCAGCTGTGGCCAAGAAAGGCCATCCTAGAATGATGGGGAATTTAGAATTCCCGTTCATATCCAATACCAGGAAATCGGTAGGGATGAAAAATTTTCCTACCTTTACGGGAACATTCACTAGTAGGCCTAGAGGAGTTTTGGTTGAGCCATCCGCGAATTGTAAGGAGAATTTGAATGGACTCAACTCCTTGGTTCCCAATCTTTCCAAGATAGAAAGCGACATCAAGCTCGCACTAGCCCCTGAGTCACATAAGGCTTGGTCTATTTGAACTTCTTCAATTGAGCAAGCGATAGAGAAACTACCTGGGTCTTTCAGCTTATGAGGCATATTAGTTTCTATATCTACTAGCTTTTTCTTGACCAACCTTTGTGGGAAAGGTATTGGGGGTTGGTATGGTGGTGGAGGGACATACTTTGGTTCTGGCTCTTATCTTCGCTCATGTCCTCCTGACATTCCACATCCTTTTCAACTACCCCAAGCTTATCATCCCTCAAGTATATGGCATTACAATGTTCATTGGGATTAACTTCGGGTTGCCCCGGGAACGTACCCTTAGGTCTAGAGTATGTGTTGGCTTGTTGGGCAATCTGAGTTTCTAGCATCTTGTTATGAATGGCTAAGTTATCTACCTTAGATGCTAGCTCTTTTATTGCCTCATTTACTGCCCTACCTTGTTGTCTAAACTCTTCATTTTGTTTTGTTTGAGTTTCTACAAAACTTTCCAATAAAGACTCGAGTTTAGACTTTTGTACCTGAGGATACCCCGGTGCGGGTTTCCTATTACCTTGGCCTTCTTGGAACTCGTGGTTTAGTGTGTTGCTGTAGTTCCCGTAGGAGATGTAAGGGATGTTCTTCCTCTAGTTGTAGGGATTTGGGGGAGCATAATTTGGCAACTTCGGGTTCGTGTCGTAAAAGTTGTGACAAGAGTTCACTTGTTCCCCCGAAGCATCGGATCCATGAGCAATACCACGTGGGCACTCCATTATGTCATGTCCCTGCATTCCACAAATCTCACAAACAATGTTAGTAACACCTACTGAACTCACGTTAGACCTTTCAAGCTGATCAAAGCGTTTATTAAGTGAGTCAATTTTAGACATTATAAGATCAATGCTATTCATCTCAAACTTACCCCTCGAAATCTTTTTCGGGTTATTACGTCTTTCTGAACCCCATTGGTGGTATTTGGTGGCCATGTTTTCAATGATGTTGAATGCCTCAGTCAGAGGCCTATTCATAAAGGCTCCACCAGCTGCGGAATCAAGTGACACCTTCGAAGAGTAATCCAATCCGTTGTAGAAGGTGTGCACTAACAACCACCTCTCGAGTCCATGATGTGGGCAAGACTCCAGTAATCCCTTGTAGCGATCCCAAGCTTCTGATAAGCATTCTCCGTCTTTTTGGAAGAAGTCGGTGACCTGAGTTCGTAAGTATGCCATCTTGGATGGAGGAAAGAATTTCTCCAAAAACGCCTGCTCCAGTTGGTCCCAAGTCGACAAGGTATTAGCGGGTATTTGCTTCAGCCAAGCTTTTACCTTTCCAGTGAGAGAGGAGGGGAACAACCTCAAGCGAATAGCATCAACCAGGGCGCCTTGAATTCTAACTGCATCGGTGAACTCCAAGAATGTCTCAACGTGATCAGTCGGGTCCTCCGAGGGCAATCATCCGAATTGATGTTGCCTAATCATGTTGATCAGCATAGGCGGTATAGTGTAGTTCTCCGCCTCAATCTATGGCCTTTCAATCCCAGTTCTCAAACCCCTAGCATTTGGGGCTGTGTAGTACTTCAACGGTTTCGTGTCCGAGAGATTCGCCATGAGTGGAATGGGAATCAACCTCTCTCTCACTCTCTTTGTAGTCTCCTACGTCTGTGAAAGGTCCTTTCGACTTCGGGGTCGACCTCACTAACGTTTCCAAGACTTAGTGATCTTTGCATAAAAGAGAAAACAACACAGAGAGATAGATACTCTAGAAGGAAAAAGAGATTTTTTTTAAAATATAAAAATTAAATAAAAAGAAATAATTAAATTGAGATTTGAGAAAGCCCAGTCCCCGGTAACAGTGCCAAAAACTTGATGTCATGCGTTCGCACGTGCAATTCCGACAAGTGTACCGGATTGTCACCAAGTAATAAAAAGATATCGATCCTACAGAGACCGTGATCTCAAATCACAACTAATTATCAAATTGACTAAACTGGACTTTAGAAAAATATTTTGAAAAGGTTTTTGATATTTGAAATAAGAGATAAATCAAACAAGTAATGCAATCACGTAAAACAGAAAGTAAATCAGTTTACGGTTTTTCATATTTAAATGGATTCCTAGGAATTGGGTTACCAACAAGATCGTTTATGTTACTAAATTGATTATCCCTTGTTAATTATCGAAATTGCCTTGAAGGCGAATTTATCCTCAAATAGTTAATGCTTCCTCTCGGGTTACAAAAACCGTGCCCAATTAAACCAACCCCTACTCTCGTGGTAGTCGAATTTAGATTGGACCCTTTACGATTTGTGACAATTCGTTGACCCTCGAAGGACGGCTTCTAACTCTCGTGATTTCAGTCCTAAGTCTGATTCTATAGATCCGATACCTAAGTTCACCGCTAGGTTCCTCCTTAGAATATCTACGACACGTAAATAAGTGGCCACCGAATTTACGAGTAATTGAAAACACTAGAAATCAGATCTAAAGCAAAATCTCAATTAACAAAGATAAAACATGAATTGATTACCATAACAAACCCCGCTAGCCCTCCTAGAAATTAAACTACTACTCAAGCCTTGTCATGGTGATGACAAGCTTGGTTAACAACAACATGAAAATAAAAATAAGAGAAGAGAGGAGGATGAAGAAGAGAGATCCTAAATTATAGCCTAAGAGTAGCAGCCTAAAAGTCCTCCCAAAGTGTTCAGCCTGATGTCATATTTATAGATTAGGGAAGTTTGAATCCTAATCAAACACAAATCAGATCAAAATCAGTTCCTTCAGATCCAAGTAATGCGCGTCACGGCCGTGACGGATTCTGCCTTGGGATTTTCTTCACTTTTTGGTCTGTCACGGCAGTGACCACCATCACGGCTAGGCCGTGATTAGTTCTTCCTGGTGAGGGTCTGGTTCAGCTGACATGTCACGGCCGTGATGGGCATCACGGCTAGGCCGTGACTAGTTCTGACTTTTGCCTTCTTTCTTTTCAGTTTTGCTCGATCATGGCCGTGATGGGCATCACGGCTAGGCCCTGATGGGCTCTGTTTGGCTCATTTTATTCACTTTTCAAGCTCCATCTTCATGTAAGCTCCATCATGGTCAATCTTGAGCATTTAATCCTTAATTTCCGCAAAACAACACCATAAAACCGTCTTACCCGTTCCAAGGTAAAAACTAACCAAAAATCAAATTAAAAATGCATAAACTACATGAAAATACATGCAAAAATGATAATCAAATATGAGGTGAGATCACACTCATCAGTTGACCCCGAAATCCAAAGGACTTTTCATAGACGTAGGAGACTACAAAGAGAGAGGGAGAGGTTGATTCCCATTCCACTCATGGCCAATCTACCGGATACCAAACCACTGAAGGACTACGCAACCCCAAATGCTAGGGGTCTGCGAACTGGGATTGCTAGGCCAGAAATTGAGGCGGAGAACTACACTATACCGCCTCAGTTAATTAGCATGATTAGGCAACATCAATTCGGAGGATTACCCTCGGAGGACCCGACCGATCATGTGGAGACATTCCTGGAGTTCACCGATGCAATTAGGATTCATGGTGCCCCGATTGATGCTATACGCTTGAGGTTATTCCCCTCCTCTCTGATTTGGAGAGGCAAAAGCTTGGTTGAAGCAAGTTCCCACTAATACCCTGTCAACTTGGGACCAACTGGAGCAGGTATTCTTGGAGAAATTCTTCCCTCCATCCAAGACTGCTTACCTACGAACCCAGATCATCGGCTTCTTCCAAAAGGATGGAGAATGCTTATCCGAAGCTTGGGATCACTACAAGGGATTGCTAGAGTCTTGTCCAAATCATGGACTCGAGAGGTGGCTATTAGTGCATACCTTCTACAACGGATTGGATTAATCTTTGAAGGTGTCACTTGACTCCTCAGCTGGTGGAGCCTTTATGAATAGACCTCTGACCGAAGCTTTCAATATCATTGAAAACGTAGCCACCAACTACCACTAATGGGGTTCGGAAAGAGGTAATAACCCGAAAAAGATTTCGGGGGGTAAGTTTGAAATGAATAGCACTGATCTAATTATGTCTAAAATTGACTCACTGAATAAACACTTTGATAAGCTTGAAAAGGCTAATGTGAGTTCAATAGTTGCTACTAATGTTGTTTGTGAGATTTGTGGAATGCAGGGACATGACATAATGGAGTGCCCACATGGTATTGCTCCTGGATCCGGTGCTTCGGGGGAACAAGTGAACTCTTGTCACAATTTCTATGACACGAACCCGAAGTTGCCAAACTATGTTCCCCCAAATTCTTACAACCAAGGAAGGAAGAATAGCCCTTACTTCTCCTACGGCAACTACAACAACACGTTGAACCACGAATTCCAGGAAGGCCAAGGTAATAGGAAACCCGCATCGGGGTATCCTCAGGTACAAAAGTCTAGACTTGAGTCTCTCTTGGAAAATTTTGTTGAAACTCAAACAAAACAAAATGAAGAGTTTAGGCAACAAGGTAGGGCAGACAATGAGGCAATAAAAGAGTTAGCATATAAGGTAGATAACTTAGCCATCCATAATAAGATGTTAGAAACTCATATTGCCCAACAAGCTAGTACATATACTAGAACTAAGGGTACGTTCCCAGGACAACTCGAAGTTAATCCCAATGAGCACTGTAATGCTATATACTTGAGGGATGATAACCTTGGGGTGGTTGAAAAGGATGAGGAATGTGAGGGAGACATGAGCGAAGATGAAGAGATAGAGCCAAAGTATGTCCCTCTACCACCTTACCAACCCCCAATACCTTTCCCACAAAGGTTGGTCAAGAGAAAGCAAGTAGAAATAGAAACTAAGAGCTTAATTGAGGAGCATAATGCCATGATAAAAACTAATATGCCTCCTAAACTAAAAGATCCAGGAAGTTTCTCCATTGCTTGCTCAATTGGAGAATTAAAAATAGACCAAGCCTTATGTGACTTAGGGGCTAGTGCGAGTTTGATGCCACATACCATCCTTGAGAGGTTAAGAACCAAGGAATTGAGCCCATCCAAGTTCTCTTTACAATTTGCGGATGGCTCAACTAAAACTCCTCTAGGCATACTAGAGAAAGTCCCCATAAAGGTAGGGAAAATTTTCATCCCTACCGATTTCATGGTGTTGGACATGAACGGGAATTCTAAATTCCCTATCATTCTTGAAAGGCCATTCTTGGCCACAGCTGGAGCGATAATATATGTAAAAAAGGGTAAACTCTGCTTGAATGTAGAGGAAGGTAGGGTGGATTTTGATTTGACTAACTCATATAACAACCCTCCTTTTGAGAGTCATGTGTGCAGGATTGAGATAATTCCTCCAGAGGATCCTAATATGGAAGCGACTCCCCAACTTTACATGACGAATGATGCACCAAATAATGATGAAATGGGAGTTGCTCAGCATGTGGAGTTAAAACTTCCCCCGGAAGGAAGTAGGGCCATGAAACTCAGTGAAAAGAGCAAAGCGAAAGTGCAATTGGCCATATGAACAAAATAGGCTATTTGAATGACTTCCATGGAAGAGAGGTGTTGTTTCACATCCAAGCCCAGCTGATCCTGGTTGATCGGAGGAAATATGGTCAAGCTTAAGACCGTAAATAAGCGCTTCTTGGGAGGCAACCCAAGTTTCCTTTCCCTTTTCCATTTGTTATTGAATTTTGTTTTTGAATAATTTGAGAAGATTAAGAGTAGTTGCCAAGTATTTTCAGGTTATGAAAGCAGTAAGAGCAAAAAGGCAAGGAAAAATAAAGTCAGAAGTCATCACGCCCAGGCTGTGACGGTGGTCACGGCCGTGATTAGCTAACCAAAGAAGATCAGAAAGGATCATGGCCCAGCCATGATATCCATCACGGGCGTGATGAGAAGGACCCTGAAGATCAGAATGTATCACGGCCTAGCCGTGATGGAACTCACGGTTGTGACAGGCCAGCTCCTATAGACCAGAATTGATCACGGCCTAGCCGTGATGAGCATCACGATCATGACACATTTTCCAGAATCTCTTTGACTGGCATGTGAGCCAGCACCCTCTACCACCTCGGTGAGTTGTTCCATTTTTATCCTCTCTACGACTTGATTATTTACATTGGGGACAATGTAAGTTTTTAAGCTTGGGGTAAGGGTATTTTTGCAAATTTTTTTTTTGCATTTTTGCATTTTTCATGTTGCATTCATATAGGCATAGTTTTGCATGATCACATGATTAGATTGCCCTTTGGTTAGAGTATGCATCCAATTGTGGGAACTTTGTGCCAATTGAATTGAGACAGTGAATTTTTGAACCCAATTTTTGTATTCTTGTGATAAGCTAAAAATGAAAAATGCTTGAGATGATCTTTTCATAGTTGATAATTAGCATGTGGTTCCTTAGATTTGTGTTTCTCATTGATTTTAAACTACTAAATGTGAGATTTTAGAGCCTAAAAGGGGTACTCATTAAATCTACCCCATTCTTTGTGATTGAGTTTTTATTTCTCTTGGATTGAATTCTCTAGAATTTGACTTGAAACCGTTTTGAAACTTAAAAATTTTTGAAAACATATTTGAAAATGATTGAGGCACTAGGTATTTTTCCGGTCTTCTGAGCTTTTATTGATTAAATGCTACCCCTTAGTTGCCCAACTTTGAGCCTCAAAGAATAAAATACTTTTCTTGGTACCTTGAAATATTTTGATGAATGATGCTTGGTATGACACCTTTTAAAGTATTGCAAAAAAGGTAAAAAGGTAGTTTGAAAAATAAATTGTGGGATGAGAAAGTTAGAAAAATATTTTTCTTAAGTTGAAAATCTCCCCTTCTCCAAATAAATAAAATAAAATAAATAAACAAAAAAAATCGGAGAAGGGGATGAGAAAAAGGAAAGTGAGAAATAAAGTAAAAAGGAAGAAAGAAAGAAAGGTGGAAAACTGAACTAAAGCCCAAAAAGGAATTTTAGAAGGTGTCATGCTTTGCATTGTTTGATATTTTGTCTAGCCTTCTTGAATTTTCCTTTTCTTGATTTCCCCACCTAACAATTAATCCTATGGCCCCATTACAACCAAAATAAAAGACCTCTTGATTTTTATGTGTTTTCATTAATAAAGTAGAGATTTGGTTAATAGTCAAGCTTATGGTAGAATACATTCCTTGAGGAAATTGAGCGAATTGTCACATATCCTTAAACACTTGAGTGAGGTGAGAAGAGTGCCCGAATTAGTGAGAGATATGAATTTAGGGAACCTAAGCTTCTAATTGGACTTGAAATTGATTGTCTCTTGGGTACCTATTTGAATATGCCTATCACTTGAATTAGTTACTCGGGTTCTTGGTTCACTATCCATGCTCTGATTGTTTATATTTTTTGGTCTTAGTGATTGCTTGAGGACAAGCAAAGTCTTAAGCTTAGGGTAGTTTGATGAGTGTGATTTCACCTCATATTTCATTGACATTTTTCATGCATTTTCATATTGTTTAGGCATTTCTAATTTAATTTTGGTTAGTTTTTACCTTGGAATGGGTAAGGCGGTTTTATGGTGTTGTTGTGCAGGAATTGAGGATTAAAATGCTCAACATTAACCACGATGGAGCTTGCATGAAGATGGAGCTTGAAAAGCAAGAAAATGAGCCAAACAGAGCCCATCACGGCTTAGCCGTGACAGCCATCACGACCATGATCGAGTAGAGCTGAAAAGAAAGAATGGAAAAGTCAGAACTGATCACGGCCAGCCCGTGATGTCCATCACGACCGTGACATGCCAACTGAACCAGACCCTCACAGGAAAAATTGATCACGGCCAGGCCGTGATGGTGGTCACGGTCGTGACAGACCAACCAGTGAAGCAGCGCCCAAGGCAGAATCTGTCATGGCCAGGACGTGATGGCTATCACAGCCGTGACGCACAATATATGGATCTTTAGAAACTGATTTGATCTGAATTTGTGATTGATTTGGATTCAAGTTATCCTAATCTATAAATATATCACTTAGGCTCGAAAATAGGGAAACTTTGAGGGACTTTTGGGCTGCTACCCTTAGGCATAATTAATAGGATTTCTCTTCTTCTTCTTCTTCTTCTTCTTCTTCTTCTTCTTCTTCTTCTTCTTCTTCTTCTTCTTCTTCTTCTTCTTCTTCTCTCTTAGGTTTTCTTTCATGTTTTTTATAATCAAGCTTGCTCTTAACATGGCAATGCTTGAGTAGTAGTTTTATTTCTAGGGATTGGGGTTATGCCCAAGATCTGTTTTATGTTATGAATTGATGTTTTCCCTTTGTTAATTTCGATTTTGCTTTCGATTTGGTTTTTGTCGCATGAATTACTTGTGAATCTGGTGCGCACTTATTTGCATGTCATAGATACTCTAAGGAGGAACCTATCGGTGAACTTAGGTATTGGATCTGTTGGAATCAATCTTAGGACTTAAATCACGAGAGTTAGAAGCGGTCCTTCGAGGGTTCACGAATTGTCACAAAGCTTAAAGGGTTTAATCTAAATTCAATTATCACGAGAGTAAGGGTTGGTTTAATTGGGCATGGTTTTTGTAACCCGAGAGCGAGCATTAACTTATTTAGGATAAATTCGCCTTCAAAGAAAATTTTGATAATTAACAAGGGGTAGTCAATTTGGTAACATGGACAATCTTGTTGGCAACCCAATTCCTAGAAATCTCTTTAGATTTGAAAAACCCCTAATTGATTTACTTTCCTCAGGACAACATTGAATCCTTCGATTTCTGGATTTAATAGTAGATTTCAGTTTCATGTAATGAAATATTTAAATTCTATTCATGTAATTTCCATTAAGAATGTATTAAACGCGGTCAATTATTTTGTATCCAAATTAGGTGATTACACCCGTAGTAATCAGGAAGAATATGATGTAAAATACAATATTTATTAATCTATTATTTTGTTGCAATACACGTGAATGGAAATACATAGTCCATTGTAATGTGGCATTAATCTCCCTGTCCCTGTTGATAATATATAAGTAAATCGAACCCTTCTAAATATTGGACAGGTCTCCACCGGTACCTTCCTTGTAATCCATGTTAACCCGAAATATAAAATATTTGTGCCAGTCATATGTCAATCTACCTGTACTGTATGTGGTATCACCCCACATATCTATCTTCTGACGACCCAGTGTTCGATACCTATTTTGTTACATGGTTCAATCATGGATGTAACAGGATTCCCACAGGATACACGAAACACATTATTGAAAGATGGAATCGATGCATCAGGTCTGCAGTCCGCAACTAAAAATAAATAAACACTAACACGAGTCTTATCTGACCTAGAGGCATTAGTTAACTTAAACTGGGTTCTAGCAACAAACCCAGTATACTGAACCTTATCTGAATGACGACTGTAAGGTGTTGTGCTCAACTCAATAGCCATGAGGTGATAACTACTTCCACCGACACCAAAGGTAGTATCAGTAGTAGATCCCGTAGTGGTTTGTTGGGCCGACATCCTAGTTGGGCCCATCTTGTAAAACCGTAGATTGTGTTGGACCCTGTTGTTGTAAATGGGTCGGGTCATCAAAATCCCGGTCTTCTGTCTTTACCCGAGTTATTTCTTTGAGGCCCTGAAATAATCCCGCAGTCTCCTCTTGTAACGCATTGAGTCACTGGATGACATGGTAGGACCCTTTCTCTGTGGCAATAATAGAAATCTGTCTCAGAAAACACTTCAAAGAAGATTCTCTCTCACAATAGACGAGATATAAATCAGAACACATCTTTCTATACAACTAAAGTAGCTGATAAGCCTCTGGCTTATCTAGTTTTATGACTAGATGAACTAGGGTTTATGTGCCTATTTATTCGAGTTCACTCTCGTTTTTTAAATTTGCCTTGTTTTGTTCCTAAGTTGGACTTTGACTCATTTTGCGTATTTTGTGTAGTTTTTAGCCTATTTTGGATAGAATTACGCTTGTGGGTGCTTTTGTTGTTTCAGGTTAAATAAGTGAAGCTCTGGGAGTCAAGGAAAGTAAAGAAATAGTGGAAATTGAAACTCGAGACACTCGCCTAGTGTACTCGCCTCGCGAGAGTCGAAGACCAAGAAGACAGAGACTATCACGGCATAGTCGTGATTAAGGTCAGATCGTGACAAATCGAGGTTTGAAGACTCGCCCGAGAGATAGCTCGCCTCGCGAGAGCATGAAGACTTGAAGTCGAGAGACCATCACGGCCTAGCCGTGATGAAGGTCACCGAGGTGAATACTCGCCCGCGAAAGGTGTCTCGCCTCGCGAGTCCCCGAGACCATGGAAGACAGAGGCAATCACGGCTTAGCGTGATGGATATCACGGTTGTGACAGATTAGGGTTTGAAGACTCGCCCCTCGAATACAAGCTCGCCTCGCGAAAATACAAAATTTGAAGCGCGCAATGATTAATTTCGCGTCGAGAGTAAGCTCGCCCGCGAGCTGGCGGAAACAGAATCCTTATTTAAAGGCCATATCAGATCAGAATTAAAAAAAAGTTGTGAGCCATTGCTTAGATCGAATAGGGTGCGAATCCTTGTTTGAGTGCGTCTCCCTTCTCTTTCTTTTTCTTCTCTTAGTTTATTATTATGGAGATTATTGCCGATTGTTTGTGCGTCGTCACGGGCATGAGGAACTAATCCCCTCGCCTAGGGGATCGATGAAGCCACCCATGGTTGTGTAGTGTTCCGTGATGTATGTTATTTCTCCCCTTCTCTCAATAAATGTTTTCCAATTCGATATTATTGTGTTGATCATATGCTAGCATGATTAACTAGTTAAACGTGTTAAGGCCGACCGGCGATTCGCGTTTTAGAACTTGAATTGGAATCACTAATTTAATATTGCATGATAGTGGGTAGGAGATTAGTGCAACCACGTAGGGAACAAGAATTACAGATCGAGGATTAGTATTATGAGACTTGGTGAGTAAATAATCCAAATCGTTGAATACGTCCTATTGCGCACGACTGTGAATTTAGGAGAAATTGGGGGTCCCGGTTGACATTGTAATTGAACCTAGGGAGGAATACATAATCACTTGGGTATTATGCATGATTGGGTAGGTGGATTTGAAACCCTAGATATTTTAAATTTCTGAATTCAATCACCTTAGCTTTAATCGATTTCTTAATTGAATTACAATCTTCATCTCTCTCACAACAATTTTCTTCACTGAACCTATCGAATTTCTTGCGAAATTAGTAGAATTGGTAACCCAATCCTTGTGTTCGACCTCGGTAGACTCTTACCGTGTTTTATTACTTGCGACGACCCGGTACACTTGCCGGAGTCACAACAGTAGCTCGACGGTGTAAAAAGTTTTCAACATGATATTATTATAGAATGACCGACAATTCCTATTGGTGACATAAAATCTAACTTTATGGTGAGCGTATATTGCAATCTTTGTTTTTTGAATTCTGAATTCAAATTAAAGTTATCCCCCACGCGGGAGGCCATCCGGTAATATTATACGGATGGCCGGTATTGGGCTTGGACCGTTTAAGGGGCCCAATTGATAATTACTTATATGCCATTAGGGGCTCTAGTATATATAGTACACCACTTCCACCAGTTCAGGGAGAGAGTTTGAGCTTCCCCCGTTTCTAGTGGACACATGGCACCTCCTCGTTCTTTCCGTATAAATGCCAAAAATTACTTCATAACCTATCCCCGATGTTCTCTCTCAATACAAGAAGCTATTTCCCAACTTCAACAATTAGAAACATCCGTCAACAAGAAATCCATCCATGTTTATCAGGAACAACACGAAGATGGGAGCCCTCATCTCCATGTGCTCATCCAATTCGAAGGCAAATTGATCGCAAAACCCACGCTTCTTCGACCTGGTATCCCCAACCAGGTCAGCACATTTCCATCCAAACATCCAGTTCCGATGTCAAGACATACATTGAAAAGGGTGGAATATTCATTGATTCGGGGGAATTCCAAATCGACCCACAAAGTACTAGAGGAGGTCAGCAAACAGCTAACGAGGTATAAGCAAGAGCCTTAAATAGTGGAAATAAATCCTATGCACTTAATGTGATCAAGGAATTAGCACCAAAGGATTATGTCTTACAATTTCATAATATCAGTTAAAATTTTGATACGATATTTGCTCCACCACCTCGACAATATGTTCCAACTTTTAAATCTTTTAATATCACAGACGATATGCAACAGTGGTTAAGGGAGAATCTATTATTTGAAGAGGGTACCGCTGCGCCGCATCGAATGATGTCAGTCCAAATTATTTGAAAATGAAACATTGGAAAGAACTGTTAGGAGCCTAACATAACTGGCAGACAAATTGTAAATATGGTAGGCCCATACTAATTAGTGGAGGGATACCATCAATCGTGCTATGCAATCCAGGAGATGGGTCCAGTTACCGAGACTTCCTAGAGAAGGCAGCGAAAGTTCTCTCAAAAGCTGGACTATATGTAAATGTGACTTCGTGTTTCTTAATGAACCTTTATTTTAAATATTTTTCCCTCCCTGACTCCACCAAATATTAAATTACAGCGAAAAATTGGAAAAAAAACCTTGAGCAATCAGACGAAGGAGGATAGTTCTTCCTTGTGGTTGTTTATTCTTCTCACATATACCTTGCAGAGATGGATTCATGCATAGGGGAATCACTAACTGTGTTTCAACTCAACAATGGCGTCTTTATATCAGACCTAAAAAATCCTCTGTATTTCAAAACAACCAAGGTGGACTTGAATCCGTTCACCCAACCCCTCAACATAGTGGAAGCTCATATCAGATTCAATCACAACCTGAGGAAGGAACTAAATCTCCACAAATGTTGGATATATTTGAAGATCTGGACAACATTGACACCTTCAATTTCTGGCTTTAATAGTAGATTTCAATTTCATGTAATGAATTATTTAAATCCTATTCATGTAATTTCCATTAAGAATGTATTAAACGCGGTCAATTATTTTGTATCCAAATTAGGTGATTACATCTGTGGTCGTCAGATAGAATATGATGTAAAATACAATATTTATTAATATATTATTTTTCTGCAGTACACATGAATAGCAATACATAGTCCACTAGAATGTAGCATTAATCTCCCTGTCCCTGTTGATAATATATAAGTAAATCGCACCCTTCTGAATATTGGACAGGTCTCCACCGGTACCTTCCTTGTAATCTGTGTTAACCCGAAATCTAAAATATTTGCACCAGTCATATGTCAATCTACCAGTACTGTATGTGGTATCACCCCTCATATCTATCTTCTGACAACCCAGTGTTCGATACCTATCTTTGTTACATGGTTCAATCATGGTTGTAGCAGGATTCCCACAGGATACACGAAACACATTATTGAAAGATGGAATCGATGCATCAGGTATTGAGTCCGCAAATAAAAATAAATAAACACTAACACTAGTCTTATCTGACCTAGAGGCATTAGTTAACTTAAACTGGGTTCTGGCAGCAAACCTAGTATACTGAACCTTATCTGAATGACGACTATAAGGTGTTGTGCTCAACTCAATAGCCGTGAGATGATAACTACTACCACCGACATCAAAGGTAGTATCAGTAGTAGATCCCGTAGCGGTTTGTTGGGCCGACATCCTAGTTGGGCCCATCTTTTAAAAACGTAGATTGTGTTGGTGTAACACCCCCTTGGGCGTTACTATACTAACACGTGCGGAAATAAATTTAAAATAATTTTGCTGAGTGCTTTCGGAAAATATTGATTTATTTGGAGTCACAAAATCTGGGTGTAAAACAGTTTCCTTTGAATAGGGTTGTACGTAGCGTACTTATCTCAATAGTAAAAATAAAAAAATATTATTCACAATAGAATTTTAAACCATGTAAAGGTTTTCAAAATACCTACACAAAATTTCTCAAATCATACAACCCCAAAGAAATCCTAAGCTGGTTACTCTAAAAGACACTCACTGATAAGACCTCGTGATCATCCCTATGATCACACATCTTTTCCGCAATCCAGACTTAAGTCTCCAATCGACTTAAGGAACTCTTCTGCAATATCTGCATTCGTGTACCAAGGTACGATAGCAAAGACAAAAGAACCTGTATATGCAAGGGTGAGTTCCAATATATGGATTTTAAAGCGACAACCACATGTACGACTCTCAATTACCACTTAATCATAAATATTAAGGACAACAATATATTTAAATATATCTCAAAGGGTTTCATACCCGTCGATGCGTGAACGCTTTAAAAACCATGACACTTCAATATTCATCAACTAACTTTGAGACTTAATCTCTGGAGCTCCAACCAACCAATAGATGAGCTGATCGGGCTCTCATTCTTAGAATAAGGCAGAATATAAACATTGCCGGATATGGCAAGTTCCAAATAATTTGGCCTGTCAAGGTTCCGAGTTCCAACTATTTAAGTACATAACTCTGTAGGATACGGAGCTCCAACCATCATCGTAAGTAGTTCACAAGAACATCCAACGATAGTTGTAATTAACTCGACTTATAAAATATGAGTAATATCCGAGCTCCCGAAATATTCGTAATTAGACCGGCCTTTCCTAGACCCCATTCATTTCACCCAATGGTGAAATGTATCCCTTTAATATGAATACCTACCAAGGTACCTGCATAACACCTTTAGGCACATTTGCCACAATAAAATGCAAAATGCATGTAAAACATTTTATTCTCTCTGTTTTTCTTTGTGTTCATTCTTTATATGTCGGAACTAAAAAGTTTCGCAACAACCCATTATCTTAAACTACTAAGTTTAATATCTCAATTAAACCATAATTGGCCTTAAGTCAAAAGTGTGCAAATCACGAAATCTAGATCGATACACGGTCTTAGACATGTAGATTTTAGTGCACAAAACCAATACACTGATTATAGGACCTCTAGTCCATTATTCCACTTTCTTTAGCCCCAGGCCATATCTTTTGGAACATTAGGTCCGACGTCTCGGCGGCTAGGTTCATTTACAACTTTAAACTATGTTTATTCTGTGAAAAACAAATAAAACCAAACCTTTCTTAATCTGGATTGAAATAATCCGCTATTTACCAAAAATCCTTTCATGTTGAAAATTCACCGTTTTATTTAAAACTCACTAATTTAAACTCAAAAATCTTATTTAAGACTAATCCTCAATAATAATAAATTTTATCTCTTTTAAGACTACTAAAACAATATTGACGGAATTGTCCGCCGTTTTCCATTTTCAAAACGCAAATAGGCAATATCGTGACTCATACTGTAAATTAATCATTCCGACACTTTAATAAACTTATTTTTGAAACTTTCTTCATAAAATAATATTTTCTATTATTTAGAAATTCCTTGGGTGAAAATTAGCAGTGTTAAAATATTTTCATGGTTACGTCCTCGTCAGTAACTCTTGAAACGCTCTTTTCTCGTTAAATCATTAAAATAATATTATTTCTCATAAATTCCCATTTTTCACCAAATAATTAATTAAGTAATATCATATTATTTTTTCCTCCTAAATTAACTTCATCATTTCATAAAAGCTTTTAAATGCTTTTTACCGCATATTTAATCGAGCTCCGATCACCATCAGGCTTTCGGACTCACAATCCACATCAGCAATTATTTCATATCAATAATATGACACTTAGAAATTTAAAACATATCAACAAATATAACAACTAATTAAATGCAGTTAAATCAAAAATTAACAATGGATAATCAATAAGCAAATAATGCTAAAGCAAATAATGCTAACTACAAAATCAATACATACACACCATAATTAAGACACACAATAACAATTACACATGGATATCCGAAAATCCCTCGTGTATTCCCCTTACCTCTTGAAGATTTTTCTCTTCTCGAATTGAAATTCGTAAAACGACTGGTTTCCGCAAAACACGTACACGACTCACACAACAAATTACCCTTCATCAAAACACAACAAATAATCATCAATCAAACACTAAATACACCTATGCTCCTATATGCTAGGTTCGGCCATGTGGGAATTAATTAGCTAAAAATTTCTAAAAATCCTAAGCTCTTGGATTAGTGATCCTTGATCACTTAAAACCCTAAAACAAAGATTAGGATACAAAGATTGAAATAAAATACTTCAATCTTCCAAAAACCCTAATTCGGTCATGACACTAAATTTGAGTTAGAGATTTGAAAATTTCACATACTCTTAGATCCATGACCTTAGACTAGTGTAGAGTTAAGATAAGTTATCATAAGTTGAAAAATGAAACAAAATCTTTCAACTCCTCAAGAAAATAATTTCGGCCATGAGTAAAATAATGGCATAGAGATTTGATTTTGATTCAATAATCATGGACTCAACATATATATGAATTATAAGATTGAATCAAGCAAGACTAGTTAACAAAATGAACAAAGTCCTCCCCCACTAGAAACTAGGGTTCGGCCTTCACAAAATAAAAGGGCACGAAATTTTTGGTTGATGTATCCTCTTGGATCTTAAATATAGAGAGGATACTAAGATCATAGAAATTGGTTTCACTTTAAAAGGATTTTTCTATGATTTTCTATGAATTTTCAAAGTTTCTAGATCTAGGAATTGAAAAATATGATCAAGTCTTCAAATCACAAAAATCAATAAAGAACATGATGATGATTGAGTGAGAGAAGCATGGTATACCTCTTGTAAATGAAAATGGGCAAGGAATCACCTACTTCATTCACAAAATCAAGCTATCGTACTTAGAGCTTTAATGGCAAAAATGGCAAAGCTTGATGGAGAAGATGAAGATGGCCTTTTATAGAAGTGAAAATGGGCCTCTTGACTGACTATGACCGTGGCCTTTGAGGGGAAAAAGTGTCCAACACACAAAAATTCAAGGACAAAGTAGTAATCTCACAAAATGACATTTTTGTGGTATAATGACAACATAAGTACAAAATGGTCATTTCCCAAAAAGCAATTATGACCAACATGTGGTGAGAAATGAGTGAGGATGTGACTGATTTTGTGTCCACAAATTGTGGGGCAAACTTGTCAGTTCGATGAAAGTTCGAGGGTAAAATCATCCAAGGGCAAAACGGGTCTTTACACTAGTTTAAAGAAATATCTAGATATTTTGTAAAAGTAATCATGACATGGGTGACTCATCCATGTGACTCACCATCCTAGGTGGCAAGAGGTCTCAGCATCCGACATCGGGTTTTATCTCTCGCACGTCCGTTCTCGACTCCCGTCGATTCGCGATTGGGGTTTTACGCCCAATCGAGTATAATAACTTATTTATTTTGAAAATTTTAAAAATAACCTTTATTATTGGGAAATGAGATATAAAATATATTCATTTCATTCTCGGGTCAAAATTAGGTTTTCGAGATCGGTAAAATCTACTCACATGTGAAAACGCAAAAACCGGTTCCGTCTGGATGTTCTACCAAAAAAATTCATCATATACATATAAAAATAAGTATGATATCAATATGACTTTGGTTTTCCCAAAATCATTTTCTAATTTTCAGATAAAAATATAAACGTTCATTTATATTTATATCGATCTTAGAAACCGAAAAATTGGGGTGTTACAGATTGGACCTGTTGTTGTAAATGGGTTTGTCATCAAAATCCAATCATCTATCTTGACCTGGCTTGTTTCTTTGAGGCCCGAAATAATCTCAGGGAGTCTCCTCTTGTAACACATTTGTGCCACCGGATGACATGGTAGGACCCCTTCTCTGTGGGCAATAATAGAAATCTGTCTCGAAAAACACTTCAAACATGATTCTCTCTCACATAGACTGAGATATAAATCGGAACACATCTTTCTAGACAACTAAAGTGGCTCGATACGGGTCTATAAATATTTCAACATGATATTATTATAGAATGACCGATAATTCCTATTAGTAACATAAAATCTAACTTTATGGGGAACGTATATTGCAATCTTTGTTTTTAAATTCTGAATTCAAATTAAAGTTATCCCCCACTCGGATGGCCGCTATTAGGCTGGGACCGTTTAAGAGGCCCAGTTGATAATTACCCATATACCATTAGGGCTCTAGTATATATAGTACACCACTTCCACAAGTTCAGATAGAGACTTGAGCTTCCCCGATTCTAGTGGACACATGGCACCTCCTCGTTCTTTTGTATAAATGCCAAAAATTACTTCATAACCTATCCCCGATGTTCTCTCTCAATACAAGAAGCTCTTTTTCCCAACTTGAGCAAATCATAGAGCCCAACATAATCGGGCAGACAAATTGTAAATATGGTAGGCCCATACTAATTAGTGGAGTGGATACCGGGCCAATCGTGCTATGTAATCCGGGAGATGGGTCCAGTCTTGAGACTTCCTAGAGAGGCCGGAGAATAGTGGCTCTCAAAAGTTGGACTATATGTAAGTCGTGACTTTGTGTTTCTCAATGTACCTTTTATTTTAAATATTATTCCTCCATGGCTCCACCAAATATTAAATTACAGCATAAAATTGCAAAAAACCTAGAGCAATCAGACGAAGAAGGAAAGATCTTCCTTGTGGTTGTTCATTCTTCTCACATATACCTTGCGTAGATGGATTCACGCACAGGGAATCACTAACGTGTTTCAACTCAAAAATGCCATCTTTTTATCGGACCTCAACAATCCTCTGTATTTCAAAACAACCAAGGTGGACTTCAATCCGTTCACTCAACCCCTCAACATAGTGAAAGCTCGGATCGATTCAATCACAACCTAAGGAAGGAACTAAATCTCCACAAATGTTGGATATATTTGAAGATCCGGACAACATTGACTCTTCTATTTATTGATTTAATAGTAGATTTTTGTTTCATGTAATGAAATATTTAAATTCTATTCATGTAATTTCCATTAAGAATGTATTAAACACTGCCAATTATTTTGTATCCAAATTAGGTGATTATATCCGTAGTCATCGATAGAATATGATGTAAAATACAATATTTATTAATATATTATTTTTCTACAATACACGTGAATGGCAATACATAGTCCACGCGAATGTGGCATTCACTCCCTATCCCTCGTAGATAATATATAAGTAAATCGTACTCTTCTGAATATTGGACATGTCTCCACCGGTACCTTCCTTGTAATCCATGTTTACCCTAAATCTAAAATATTTGCACTACCATATGTCAATCTACCAAAGATCGTATGTGGTTTCACCCCACATATCTATCTTCCGATTACCAAAGTGTTCGATACCTATCTTTGTTACATGGTTCAAAAAATGGTCAGAGCAGGTGAGTTCCCACAGGATACACAAAACACATTATTGAAAGATAGAATCAATGCATCGGCCTTTAGTCCGCAACTAAAAATAAATAAACACTAACACGGGTCTTATTTGACCTAGAGGCATTAGTTAACTTAAACCGGGTTCTAGCAAGAGAACCGAAAATACTAAACCTTATTTGAATGACGACTATAAGGTGTTGTGCTCAACTCAATAGTCGTGAGATGATAACTACTACCACCGACACCAAAGGTAGTATCAGTGAGAGATCACGTAGTGGTTTGTTGGGCCGACATACTAGTTGGACCCATCTTGTAAAATCGTAGATTCCATTGGACCCTAGATTTGTAAATGGGTGGGTCATCAAAATCCCGTCTTTCCGCCTTGACCCGTCATGTTTCTTTGAGTCCCCGAAATAATCCGACAGTCTCCTCTTGTAACGCATCGGCCAATGGATGGCATGGTAGGACCCCCTTCTCTGTGGGCAATAATAGAAATATGTCTCAAAAATACTTCAAACATGATTCTCTCTCACAATAGATTTAGATATAAATCAGAACAAATCTTTCTATACAACTAAAGTGGCTCGACAATCTATAAATATTTCAACATGATATTATTATAGAATGACCAACAATTCCTATTGGTGACATAAAATCTAACTTTATGGGGAGCGATATTGCAATCTTTGTTTTTTGAATTCTGAATTCAAATTAAAGTTATCCCCAACGCAGCGCACCATCCGATAATATTATATGGATGGCCTCTATTGGGCTTGGGACCGTTTAAGAGTCCCGTTGACAATTACCTATATGCCATTAGGGTCTCTAGTATATATAGTGGACACATGGCAACTCCTTGTTCTTTCCATATAAATGCCAAAAATTACTTCATAACCTATCCCCCGACGTTCTCTCAATACAAGAAGCTCTTTCCCAACTTCAACAATTAGAAACATCTGTCAACAGGAAATTCAGTTGTGTTTGTCAGAACAACACGAAGATAGGAGCCCTCATCTCCATGTGCTCATCCAATTCAAGGCAAATTCGATTGTAAAACCCACGATTCTTCTGACCTGCATCCCCAACCAGGTCACCACATTTTAATCCAAACATTCAAGGAGCTAAATCCAGTTCCGATGTCAAGACATACATTGAAAAGGGTGGATTATTCATGGATTGGGGTAATTCCAAATCGACCCACGAGTGCTAGAGGAGGTCAGCAAACAATATGCAAGAGCCTTAAATAGTGGTAATAAATTCGATGCACTTAATGTGATCAAGGAATTAGCACCAAATGATTATGTCTTACAATTTCATAATATCAGTTTCAAATTTCGATAAGATATTTGCTCCACCACCATGACAATATGTTCCAACTTTTAAATCTTTTAATATCACGGACGTATATGCACAGTGGTTAGGGGAGAATCTATTATTTGAAGAGAGGTGTCATCGCGCCCATCAAGACCCGGAGCATTATCATTGGGGGCGCTAGTAGAACTGGGGGAAAATCACAATGGGCAAGGGTCTATTGGGACCTACAATTATTTATCCGATCACTTAGACTTTAATGTTAGGGTGTATTGGATGATATAGTCCAAATTATTTGAAAATGAAACATTGGAAAGAATCGTTAGTAGCCCAACTTAATTGGCAAGACAAATTGTAAATATGGTAGGCCCATACTAA
The DNA here is from genome assembly GCA_030762895.1 of Sophora flavescens. NCBI lineage: Eukaryota > Viridiplantae > Streptophyta > Magnoliopsida > Fabales > Fabaceae > Sophora > Sophora flavescens. Next base: position 223,104,142 of record CM061064.1, on the reverse strand, counting down.
TTAGAGGAGGGATACCGTCAATCGTGCTATGCAATCCGGAGATGGGTCTAGTTACCGAGACTTCCTAGAGAAGCCACAGAATAGTGCTCTCAAATCTGGACTATATGTAACCGTGACTTCGTGTTTCTCAATGCACCTTTATTTTAAATATAATTCCTTCCATGGCTCCACCAAATATTAAATTACAGCATAAAATTTCAAAGAAAAAACCTAGAGCAATCGAGGAAGAAGGATAGATCTTCCTTGTGGTTGTTCATTCTTCTCACATATATCTTGCGGAGATGGATTCACGAGGAGGGGAATCACTAATCGTGGTTTCAACTCAACAAAGGCATCTTTATATCTGACCTCAACAATCCTCTGTATTTCAAAACGACCAAGGTGGACTTCAATCCATTCACCCAACCCCTCAACATAGTGGAAGCTAAGATTCGATTTAATCACAACATTAGGAAGGAACTAAACATCCACAAATGATGGATATATTTGAAGATCCTGGACAACATTGACTCCTTCAATTTACGGCTTTAATAGTAGATTTCAGTTTCATGTAATGAAATATTTAAATTCTATTCATTTAATTTCCATTAAGAATGTATTAAACGCGGTCAATTATTTTTTATCCTTATTATGTGATTACATCAGTAGTCATCAGATAGAATATGATGTAAAATACAATATTTACTAATATATAATTTTTCTACAATACAAATGAATTGAAATAAATAGTCCACTTATCGCGGGCATTAATCTCCCGGTCCCTGTTGATAATATATAAGTAAATCGCACCCTTCTGAATATAGGACAGGTCTCCACCGATACCTTCCTTGTAATGCGTGAAAACCCGAAATTTAAAAAATAAGTACCAGTAATATGTCAATCAACGAGTACTGTATGTGGTATCACCCCACATATGTATCTTCCTGACGCACCCAGGGTTCGATGCCCTATCTTTGTTATGGTTCAATCATGGTATAGAAGGATTCCCACCGGATACACGAAACACATTATTGAAAGATGGAATTGATGCATCAAAGTCTTTTTTCCCGCAACTATAAATAAAATAAACACTAACAGGGTCTTATCCGACCTAGAGGCATTAGGTTAACTTAAACTTGGCTCTAGCCGCAAACCCGTATAACGAACCTTATCTAAATAACGATTGAAGGGGTGTTGTGCTCAACTCAATAGCTGTGAGATGATAACTACTACCACCTCACACCAAAGGTAGTATCAGGAGAAGATCCAGGAGGGTTTGTTGGACCGAACATCTGAGTTGGGCCCATCTTAGAAATCGTAGATTGCGTTGGACCCCATTATTTGTAAATGGCTGGGTCATCAAAATCCGGGTCTTCCGACTTGACCCGCTTGTTTCTTTGAGGCCCCGAAATAATCCGGCATTCTTCTCTGTAATGCATAGCCATCTGGATGACACAGAGGACCCCTTCTCTGTGGCAATAATAGAAAATATGTCTCGTAAAACACTTTAACAGATTCTCTCCCATAATGAAGATAGATATAAATCGAACACATCTTTCTATACAACTAAAGTGGCTCGGCTAGCCTATAAATATTTCAACAATGATATTCTTATAGAATGACCCACAATTCCTAATGGTGACATAAAATCTAACTTGTGGGAGCGTATATTGCAATCTTTGTTTTTTGATTTCTGAATTCAAATTAAGTTATCCCCCACGCGCGCGATGCCGTCGGTAATATTACCGGATGGCGCTATGAGGACGTGCTTAAGAGGCCTAATTGATAATTACCTATATGCCATTAGGGGCCTAAGTATATATAGTACACCACTTCCACCAGTTGAGGAGAGAGTTTGAGCTTTAGCGGCTTCTAGTGGACACATGGCACCTCCTCTCGTTCTTTCCGTATAAATGCCAAAATTACTTCATAACCTATCCCCGATGTTCTCTCCCAATACAAGAGGCTCTTTCCCTACTTAAACAATTAGAAACATCCCGTCAACAAGAAATCATCGTATTTGTCATGAATAACACGAAGATGGAAGCCCTCATCTACATGTGCTAATCCATTCAAGGCAAATTATTGCAAAAACCCACTGCATTCTTCAACGTTATCCCAACCAGGTCAAGACCTTTCCATCCAAAAATTCGGGAGCTAAATCCAGTTCGATGTCAAGACATACATTGAAAAGGTGGGGATTATTCATGGATTGGGGGAATTACAAATCGACCCATGAAGTGCTAGAGGAGGTCAAGAAAAGCTAATCGAGGTATATGCAAGAGCCTTAAATAGTGGTAATCAATCCTAGTCCACTTAATATGATCAAGGAATTAGCACTAAAGGATTATGTTTTTCAATTTCATAAAATCAGTTCAAATTTTGATAAGATATTTGTTCCACCACCACGCACAATGTGTTCCAAATTTTAAATCTTTTAATATCACAGATGATATGCAACGAAGTGGGCAAGGCCATCAAGACCCAGAGCATTACCATTGTGGTGCTAGTAGAACTAGAAAAACACAATGGGCAAGGTCTAGTGGGACCCACAATTATTTATCCAATGTTTAGACTTTAATGTTATGCTGTACTCGGATGATGTCACGTCAAATTATTTGAATTGAAACACTGGAAAGAACTGTTAGGATCCCAACATAATTGGCGAGACAAATTGTAAATATGGTAGGCCCATACTGATTAGTGGAGGGGTACCGTCAATCGTACTATGCAATCTGGAGATAGGTCCCGCTTACCGAGACTTCCTAGAGAAGCTAGAGAATAGTGCTCTCAAAAGTTGGACTATATGTGACTCATACTTCGTGTTTCTCAATGACCTTTATTTTAAATATTATTCCTCCATGGCTCCACCAAATATTATATTACAGCATAAATGCAAAAAAACTTGGAGCAATCCGGGAAAGAAGGATAGATCTTCCCTTGTGGGTTGTTCATTCTTCTCACATATATCTTACAGAGATGGATTCACACAAAGGGAATCACTAAATGGATTCAACTCAACATTGGCGTCTTTATACTTGGACCTCAACAATCCTCTCTGGATTCAAAACAACCAATGTGGACTTCAATCCGTTCACCTAACCCCTCACATAGGGAAGCTCGGATCATATTCAATCACAACCCGAGGAAGGAACTAAATCTCAACAAATGTTGGATATATTTGAAGATATGGACAACATTGACTCCTTCGATTTTTGGCTTTAATAGTAGGTTTTAGGTTTCTGTATTGAAATATTTTAATTCTATTCATGTAATTTCCATTAAGAATGTATTAAAGTGGTCAATTATTTTGCATCCAAATTAGGTGATTACATCCGTAGTCATCGGATAGAATATGATGTAAAATACTATATTTATTAATATATTAGTTTTCTACAATACACGTGAATGGAAACACATAGTCCCCTATAATGTGGCATTAATCTCCCTGTCCCCTGTGATAATATATAAGTAAATCGCACTTTTATCCTGAATATAGGGCGGTCTCCACAAGTACCTTTCTTGTAATCGTGTTAATCCGAAATCTAAAATATTTGCGGCGGAATCATATGTCAATCTACCACTACTATATGTGGCATCACCCCACATATCTATCTTCCACGAGCGACCCAAGTGTTGATACCCTCCATCTTTGTTAAATGGTTCAATCATGGTTGTAGCAGGATTCCTATAGGATACACGAAACACATTATTGAAAGATTGAATCGATGAATCAGGTCTTGAGTCCACAACTAAAAATCAATAAACACTAACATGGGTCTTATATGACCTAGAGACATTAGTTAACTTAAAATGGGTTCTAGCAGCAAACCCAGTATACTGAACCTTATCTGAATTGCCTTTAGATGATAACTACTACCACCGACACCAAAGGTAGTATCAGTAGTAGATCTCGTAGTGGTTTGTTGGGCCGACATCCTAGTTGGCCACATCTTGTAAAATCGTAGATTGTGTTGGACACTGATGTTGTAAATGGGTCGGGTCATCAAAATCCCGGTCTTTTGTCTTGACCCGACTTGTTTGTTTGAGGCCCTGAAATAATCCGGCGGTCTCCTCTTGTAACGCATTTAGCCACTGTATGACATGGTAGGACCCCTTCTCTGTGGCAATAATAGAAATCTGTCTCGTAAAAACACTTCAAACAGGATTCCTCTCACACCTGATAGACAGATATAAATCAGAACACATCCTTCTATACAACTAAAGTGGCGCCAGTCTATAAATATTTCAACATGATGTTATTATAGAATGACTGACAATTCCTATTGGTGACATAAAATCTAACTTTACGGGAGCGTATATTGCAATCTTTGTTTTTTGATTTCTGAATTCAAATTAAAAAGTTATCTCCAGGTGTCCATCGTAATATTATACGGATGGCGTTTGTTGGGCTTGGACGTTCAAGAGGCCCAATTGATAGTTACCTATATGCCATTAGGGGCTCTAGTATATATAGTACACCACTTCCACCAATTCGGGGAGAGTTTGAGCTTCCCCTGTTCTAGTGGACACATGGCATCTCCTTGTTCTTTCCGTATAAATGCCAAAAATTTACCTCATAACCTATCCCCCATGTTCTCTCAATACAAGAAGCTTTTCCTAACTTCGACAATTAGAAACATCTGTCAACAAGAAATTCATCTCGTGTTTGTCGGAACAACACTAAGATGGGAGCCCCTAATCTCCATGTGCTAATCCAATTCAAGGCAAATTCAACGTAAACCCACGATTCTTCGACCTGGTATCTCAACCAAGTCAACACATTTTCATCCAAACATTCGGGAGCTAAATCCGATTCCGATGTCAAGACATACATTGAAAAGGGTGGATTATTCATGGATTGGGGAATTACAAATCGACCCCGAAGTGCTAGAGGAGGCCGACAAATAGCTAACGAGGTATATGCAAGAGCCTTAAATTGTGGTAATAAACCGATGCACTTAATGTGATCAAGGAATTAGCAGCAAAGGATTATGTCTTACAATTTCATAATATCATTTCAAATTTCAATAAGATATTTGCTCCACCACCACGACAATATGTTCCAACTTTTAAATCTTTTAATATCACAGACGATATGCAACAGTGGTTAGGGATGACCTATTATTTGAAGAGGGTGCGCTGCCCACTATCAAGATCCAGGAGCATTATCATTGAGGGTGCTAGTAGAACTGAAAAAACACTATGGGCAAGGTCTATTGGGACCCACAATTATTTATTCGGTCATTTAGACTTTAATGTTAGGGTGTACTCGGATGATGTCATGTATAACGTAAATGATGATGTCAATCCAAATTATTTAAAAATGAAACATTGGAAAGAACTGTTAGGAGCCCAACATAACTGGCAAACAAATTGTAAATATGGTAGGCCCATACTAATTAGTGGAGGGATACGGTCAATCGTGTTATGCAATCCAGGAGATGGGTCCAAGTACGAGACTTGCTAGAGAAGCCAGAATAATGCTCTCAAAAGTTGGACTATATGTACTTGACTTCGTGTTTCTCAATGAACCTTTATTTTAAATATTATTCCCTCCATCACTTTTGCGTCGTCACCATCCTCGGTTCATCTTCTCTTCACGGCGGCCCATTGATTACGAAGAATTTCCCTCTTTTGCACAAAATGTAAGGTCATAGGGCACATGATATCTGAATGTAAGAAAAGAAACATTGATGAGGAAAGCCTACCAAGATTGTTTGGGATAATGTTTCTTGTTGTACTCTAACTATAAGTTGTTCTAATAATTTTCCTCTTTTGTTAATGTCTAAGAAACACTCGTTTCATTATTCTCCTCCTTTCAACTATATGAGTATGTGGAGTTTGAACTTAGATTTCAAAAGGCTAGTGTCTCAAGTATGGTCAAAAGCTGTCCTGGATTTCAATGTTTGTTTTAATGCAAAAACTGAAATCATTAAAACATGGTTTGGACCATGGAATAGAGAAGGTTTTGGAAATGTCAAGCATAATGTGATAAAATCTAGGGATGCATTAGATGTTATTCAGACATAACATATCCAATGATGGCTTTTCACGATGTTTTAAAATCAAGAGAATTAGAGGCTCAAATCAATCTTCATCAAGCTCTTGCTTATGAAGAGGCTTTTGGAAAGAAAAATCTAAGAAAATGGTTTCTAGGAGGAGATAGGAACACAACTTTTTTCTTCGGATCAACAAAGATTAAACAAGTAACTAAGCAAATATTTGTTCTTAAAACTGCAGATTCCGATTCGTGTAATAGCATTGACATTGAAAACCATATTTTGAGCTTCTATAATGATTTGTATGCATCTAGTAATGAGTGCTTTGATAATGGCCTTGTCAGTCCAAGTTATTCCTTCCTTGGTTAATCATTTAGATAATGTTATGTTGACTAATATACCATCTTTAGAAGAGGTGAAAAGCGTTGTTTTTGCTATGTTTGGAAAACATCTCCCTGGGCGGATGGTTTTGGGGGTTTCTATCATTCTTTTGGGATGTGGTTGGTTTGGATGTGTTCAACTCCATGTTTGCAGTTCTTTATTATTGGTTCTATTTATCCTAATATAAACTCTAACTTGATTGTCTTAATTCCAAAGATTAAGGGTCTTGATAGGATAGAAAACTTTAAGACCTATTTCTTAACAAATTTTCAGGTTGAAAGTTATAACCAAAATCTTGGCTGATAGGTTAGCTAAAGTGGCTCCAAAATTTGTGTCTGAACAAAAAGAGGTTTTTATCAAATCTAGGCAAATAGTTGATTGTATTTGTGTTTCCTCTGAAGGTTTCAATATGTTGGATAAGAAGTGCTTTGGTGGTAATATAGCTATGAAGTTGGATGTTAAAAAAGCTTTTGATACTATAGATTGGGATTTCTTTATTCATGTGCTTAAATCTTTTGGTTTTGATGACAAGTTTTGTAAATGGATTGATACTATTTTGCATTCAGCTAACTTCTCTATTTTAATAAATGGTCACTCGGGTTGGTTTTTTCAAATGTAAGAGAGGTGAGGCAAGGGGATCCATAATCCCTTTTGCTCTTTTGTTTAGCGTAAAAGTCCTAAGCAGGATCTCTCTCTGAGTAGAAACTCGGTAGCTTATGCCCATGTCTAGTACAAGAAGATTTAGAACCCCTCTCTCATGTTATGTATGCGGATGATATTCTTGTGTTTTGTAAAGGAACTAAAACTAATCTTTCAGAAATTTGATGAATATGTTCATCCGGTATAGTGAGTGTTCTTGGTCAACTTTTAAGCTATGAAAAATGCAAGTTCTTTCATGGAGATTATGTCTTATAGTAGAGTCTTGGAGATTTCCATCCATCTAGTTTTTCTGGTAGTCTTCCCGGTTGTTTACTTAGGGGTCCCTTTGTTCAAAGGGAAAGCCTAGGAAATCAAAATTACAACCTCTAGGCGACAAAATCAAACTCTGACTTTCAAATTGGAAAGGGTCAATGCTGTCCTTTATGGGTAGAGTCAGTTGGTTAAATCAATCATTTTTGCATGGCCTCTCATAGCTTTCATGTATACTCTTGGCCAAGATCTTTGCTAAAACAATTAGATGGTTGGATAAGAAATTTTATTTGGTCGGTCAAGTGGATTGTAAGAAGTTAGTCACTGTTGCATGACATAAAATTTGTTGCATACGCGGATGGTGGTTTGGAAATAAGATCTATTAAAGCTTTAAATGAGGCTTCAATGCTCAAATTGGCTTTGGAGATGTGTCATTCTTCAAGTCAATGGGCCTGCTTCATTAGAAGCGATTTATAAGGGACTCAAAACCAATTAATTACTATGTTCAATCTTCTATTTGGTCTTGAATTAAGTCCCATATCCCTGCAATTGTAGAAGGTACATGATGGATTATTGGGAATGGGAAGAATGTGAATTTCTGATGCGATTTCTGGATGGAGGACTGATTTGTCTGATAAATACCTAGTTCTTTAAACTTAAAGGCAAAAGTTCTGCAGACTTCATTGTTGATGGTTCTTGGAATCTTCTAAGATTTATTTATGAAATATTTCTAAAGTAGTTAGAAAAGTGCATCAAGTTGATATTCCTCTAGATTCGGTTAAAGATGAGCCTGTTTGGAGGAAGTCGAGAAAACAGTGCAATGACTTTTTAATGATGCTTACCACTAGTTTAAACCTTGTGTTCAGTCCTGTTCTTGGGAACGAGTATGGAAAAGTCAAGTTCCCCTTCTCAGGTCTTTCATTGTTTGGAGGGCAATCATAATAGAACTCCATGTGATAAGGAATTGAAAGCAAGAGGTGCTATTTAGCCTCTATGTGTAGTCTATGTAGAATGAATGAGGAGCATTCCTCTCATCTATTTTTGCATTGCCGTTATTCTTCTCAAATTTGGAATTGGTTAAGCCATTCATTGAATTTGCATATAGATTATTCTTCAAATCTGAATTTGTTTTCTGTTTGCAATGATAATTGGAGTAGTCAGGTTCAGGACAGATTATCTAATGCTATTATACATGTCATTTGGATTGTGTGATTTGCTAGAAATAAGTACAGGTTTGAAGGTATTTGGATCAATCAGGGGTAGGCTCGTATCATGGCAGCGGGGCATTTCTATGTCGAAGTTTTCATCCTAGACTAGTTATAATTCAATGGCTGAGTTTGGGAATTTTAAAATCCTTTTCTATTGATGTTCATTTAAGCAAAGCTCCTAGGATAAAGAAGTCATTTGGATGCAACCTATATCTAGCTGGATCAAGGCTAATTCGGATGGTGTTGCACGTGGAAATCACGGGTTGATCCGCTTGTAGTGGGATCTTTCGAGGGAAAAATGCTGTAGCATGTGGGTGTTTTGCAGCTAGCATTGGAGTCTCAAGTTTAGTTTATGAGGAATTGGTTGGAGCCCCTACTCTCCATTGAAGTTCTAACCAAGTAAGGGATGGAGAAACTTGTGGTTGGAACGGATTCACAACTAGTGGTCAATGCCTTGTAGACAATTTGATGATTACATGGAAACTTCAAAGTGTGGAGCAAGCATGTCTTTTTAGTTAGAGCTATGAATTTCAATGTAACACATTTTTAGAGAAGGAAATGTATGTCCTGATAAATTGGCCAACTATGGTATTCATCATCCGGGTTTTACGGTGGGATACAATTCAAGATTTATTGGAAGAGTTTAGTGCGTATAGGCTAGGCACTTCCTAATTATAGGTTTTTCTTAGTTTTCATTTTTAGCATGGGTTAAGGTTTCAAAGTCCCCCGTGATCTTTCTTTTTTGTATTCTTTTGTTGTTTCTTAATAGAATTGTAGTATCTTGCATATGATTGATAGGGTAGTGGTGACAACATAGTTGGGATAGCCAATTCTATAGTGATGCTTTAGCATACTATTTTGATTAAAAAACTACTTACTTTATACTACTTTAAGCAACCCTTTGTGGCAACTCCAAGGGTTCATCAAATGGGTCCTACACCTCTTTGCGTGTGAATCTCATAGAATTCGACTTTATGAGCTCTTTCTAAGTCTCTTAATTTTATTTTTATTTAGAGAACGCTTTTGCATTACAACTTTCTAAATTCAGTTTAGTAATTTCTACGATAACTTTCTAAAGGAACGCTTTTGTCTTATGATTCGATCCCCCCCTTTTTTTGACTCTCCAGTCCATATCTTTCACCTAGGATTTTCTTTTTCCTCCACTAAAGCATCTCCAATTATTTAATTCATTGGAGTTATATAACTTCCTTTTAACGGACCTTAACATATCATATCCTACTACTTTACTACTACTTAGCAACCTTTATACACCCACTACAAAAGTTCATCAAATGGGTCCTACAAACGGTACAATCCCATCTTTATTTATATTTATACTAATAATGGACCGTACGATGCACGGGAAATATAAATTAGCGGTATAATTTCATAATATTTTCAGAAAATATATGATTATGTTAAATTGGAAAAAAATAAAAAGCCCACAAAGTACATTATACTTGTCACTACATGTACATATAAGAAAAACAAACCCAGAATAAATATTATTAAAGAAAGAAAGGCTATTTGTTTTTTGGAAAGGTTATTAATTATGAAATTTATAATTACTTTGATTTTTTTATAAAGATATTATATATTAAAATAATAGGATGAAAATATTAACATAAATAAAAATGGATGAAGGGGAGTCTTTTGTGCAACCATGGAGCTACAATCAACTAAAGGGATATAAGGAAAATAAAAATTTGTAGAATTAAAGTAATATTAATATATTCACTTTGCACTAAATTTTTAAAAATAAAAAAAAAAAAAAATGAAGAAAAACAACAAAGCATCGAAAAGATAGCAACTTAAATGGATAGATATTGAAATTTGAATTTTAAAAATCATAGCAAAGTGGAAATGTCTGATTTATGATGGGTAAATGACCTTGAATCCATGTAGATAATAGTTTGAAACTGTTATAACAAATATTTATATATTAAATTAGTCAGCAAAGTTCTAAGTTGACCCTATGGTTTGGAGGAAAAATGCCCAGTGAATATTCTTTATATATAAATATTTTTAAAAAATAAATAAAAAATGAAGAAACAACAAAGAATGAAAGGATGTAACTTGTTAAATGGATAGATATTGAGATTTGAATTTTGAAATATTGCGAGTGGAAATGTATTTTTTATGATGAGTAGCTAGTAGGAATCCATGTAGGTAATGGTAATTGAAACTATTATGTAAATATTTTATATATTAAATTAGTTGGTAAAATTACAAAGTTGGCCCTAGTTTAGGAGGAAAAATGGCGTGAATACTCTTTTATATATAAATATTTTAAGCAGTTAAATAAAAAATGTGAAGAAAAACAAAGAAGCATCAAAAATTTAGCAACTTGTTAAATGAATGGATATTGAAATTTGAATTTTGAAAATCATTGCAAAGTGGAAATGTTATGTTATGGTGAGTAAATGACCACTGGAATCCATTTAGATAATAGCTTAAAAAAAATATTTAATATTTTTATGTAAAGTGGGTTAGTAAAATTACAAAGTTGACCCTGGTTTCGGAGGGAAAAAAATGGCTAGTGATACTCTTTTATATATAAAGATTTGTTTCAATTTTGGAAAGGTGGCTAGATGTAATTCTCTGTTGTTTTTCTTTATTATTCTTATTGGAAGTTCTTATAAAAGAATCCAATTGTTTATGAAGCAATCATCCTTTCGTGAATGTCACATCATTCCACTCTAGATAATGCAACATAACGAGAATCCATTCTTTTTTGAGAACTGTTAACAGCTTTTCGAATTCAAATTACTCTAAAACTAAGTAATTTCATCTAAACACATCAAATGGTGGTCCTTTAAAATGCCGAATGATTGAGTGAATATAGGGCTTAATGTTTAACTAGCCCACCAGGCCTTATCTTGCCCACTTTTAGTACCAACATATTAAGCTTCGATACCGTCATTTAATTTTGGTGGAACTTCTACAATGCGTGAAGCCTTGTGCTTGTAGGCTGTTTTCTTGTTTGGACACCTTGTATAGACCCGATAGACGTATGAATGAATGCACTGGAGTGTGAACTACATGATGAGAGAAGAAAACAATAAATAAGGGAGGAAGACTTTCATACAATTTTGAACACCATTTTGTCCAAATATCTATTGTCGTGCAAGTATAACTCATTGAATAGTGAAACTAAGCCCAGCTGCACGTGTTGTTTCCTAAGTACTCGGTGATTAAGTACCAAGGGTAAATCTATCCCTCGACAAGAGTTTCAAACTACTAAAGCGTTTGGTTGAGGCTAAAAGTATGGATTAGAGGTTAAAAGTAAATAAAGCTAAGTGAAATAAGCAAAGCAATATGACGAGAGAAAGCAGTAAGTTGTAGATACGCAAAAGTAAGTATAAAAAAGCCTAAGTTATATTGATTATGTGTCATTCAAGTCTACTGCAAAAATTTGTATTTATAGGCAAAATACAAACCACTCAACATAGCCAACCAAATTTGGCTAAAGCTCCTAAATCCAGAAAAGCAACTACCCCACGATTTTTAAAATGGTCAAACCACTTTTCTAGCAGCTAACTCAAGAACCACCTTCCTAGTTTCCCCTTCTGCTTGTGGTATCCGTTGGCAACTTCAACTGGGGTTGAACTTCTTCATATACGGTGAAGGCTTTACAGCGTGTGTTGGTAGCTGCCTCAGTTACTCCGCGTACCTAGGTAACAATGTCACGATCACCCATAAGCTGACAACATTATGGCTGAATATCAAAATTTTTATACGAATTGGCCCATCAGCGTAAGGCCCAGCCCAAAACTAGTCCCAGCTGAATAGCTGGCATCTTTTATCATAAATACTACAGCCTTGAATCAACTATTCCTCCAAGTAATCTTTGCTTCAAGTCGTTTTTCAACTATAAATAAATTAATTTATTTTGGGAGGTAACGATATCATTACTCTTTTCTTTTGGGCTTCTTAACCACTAGTATATGCAACCAAACTGACCATACCATTTTTTAAAAAAAAAATATACATGTCATTTGTGCGGAGGAATAAAATATATTATCGTGTGGAATCACGGGAGATTAATAGAAGAAGAAAAATGTTATTTGTTGTTATAAAGAAGGAGGAAAATGGAAATTCGTTGTTGTATGGAATTGATGCGTTACTTTTCATAGTTGGGGATCAACAACACTAATCCTCACTCAACACTTATAATATGAAAAACGATTAAAAATCTTGTTTATTTCGTACTAAAATTATATGAATTTAATTCACGAATACGGTCATTATAAATTTTTTATATTATCAATCAATCATGAATTGTTATATTATTAATAATCTTTGACACATCATAATTTTTATATAGGGAGAAAAATTTCCAACTTCTTTATCAGCTCTATTACCAATTAGCTAGGAAGTATTTCATTTACATTTCTAATAAAATTAAATAAAAAAGCAAACATAGAGCAAATAATTTTTGAATGTTTTCCCCAAAAGATGGAGAATGCTATGAGTCTCCTGAGCTGTTTAAGGGTAGAAAAGGAAAATTTGTATGAAAAAATGGTGTATTTATGTTTAAAAAAT
>CM061064.1:223067618-223090618 GCA_030762895.1 Sophora flavescens | reverse complement strand
CTTCCTGGGAACACTAGTGTTGCACCACTTTTACCCAACATTTTAACCAACATGTGATTGGCCCAAGTTGTAAGGGACTTGGGCACCTAAAGCAAATGCTCAGGGGTTCGAATCCTGACTCTTGTGTATGGAGAAAACCTGGTTGGGAGGGAAGAACCCACCTTGAGAAGTTCTCCATTGCGATTGCATCCCTCGGCTTCCGTTCTAGTGCTTATGATTCTGCTTTGTTTCTCAGGTCCACTTTTCATAGTCGTATTATACTCTCTTTATATGCTGATGACATTATCATTATAGGGGATGACGTTGATGGGATTGCAGAGTTGAAATTGCAATTAGCCCAACAGTTTGAGATGAAGGAATCAGGTACTCTTTGCTATTTCTTGGGGATTGAAGTTGCCTACTCTCCTAGAGGTTATCTTCTTTCTCAATTAAAGTATATTGACAACATTCTTGAACAAGCTCGTCTCTCTGATACACGTGCAGCGGACACCCCTATGGAGCTTAATGCTCGATATGTCTCCTCTGATGGTGTCCCTCTATTGGATCCCACTTTGTATCCTACACTGGTTGGTTGTTTTGTGTATCTTACCATCACTAGACCTGATATTGCTTATGCAATACATGTTGTTAGTCAGTTACTCAGTTTGTTGTTGCTCCTACTACAGTGCATTGGGTTGCTGTTCTTCGCATTCTTCGTTACCTTCGGGGCACTCAATTTCAGAGTCTTCTTTTTCCCTCCTTTTCTTCTTTGGAGTTGCGTGCATACTCTGATGCTGACTGGGCTGGTGACCTCACTGATCGTAAGTCTACCACAGGATTTAGATTTTTCTAGGAGATTCTCTTATTTCTTGGAAAAGTAAGAAGCAGGACATTATCTCTCACTCTTCTACAAAAGCTTATTATCGTGCTATGTTATCCACCACTGTAGAAATAGTTTGGTTGTGTTGGTTACTTTCTGATATGGGTGTCTCCCTCTCTGACTGACACCTTTGTATTGTGAAAACATGAGTCCTGTTCAAATTACTCGCAACTCTGTCTTCTATGAGCGCCCTAAGCATATTGAGATTGACTGTCATATCACTAGACATCATTTTCAGCAGGGGATCATCATTTTTACCCCTTGTTTCTTCCTCTATGCAACTTGTTGACTTGTTCACAAAATCGCATTTCGCTCCACGTTTTCGTTTCTTAACTAGGAAACTCTCGATGCCTCCTATTGATGCATAATGAGTTTAGGAGGGGCGGGGGGTGGGGTAATATAGGGCTTTTATTTATTCTCTATCCTTAAGGGTAGTTTAGTCATTTTACTTATGCATTTATATTTACTCTTTATCTTTATTGTACTTGCTAATTTTGACTATTTTGATGTATTTGAAATTCTAGCAGCTTTTCTTCTTCTCCATTAGATTCTATCTACATCTTCTTGTCTTTCTCTTAGCATTGTTATGTACTATTCTTAACAGTCACATCACAACTTTTTATTTTATACTATTTAAACAATCATTCACTCTGAAGGTGTAACTCCAAAAATTTCACCAAATGGGTCCTACACCCCATCCTTATTTATATTTATGTTTGTTTCAATTTTCGGAGGAAGGTAGTTATTGTAATTCTCTTTTTTTCTTTTTATTTTATTGAAGATCTTATAAAAGAATCAAAATAATTATTGTTACATGCGAATGTCACATCATCATACTCCAATAATACAACAGAACAAAAATAAATTCTTATTTTCAAGGACTAGCTAAACAACTTTCATTAGAGTTGCTTTGAACTAATCAATTGTAACTTGACGCATCTAATGGTCGGGTCCTTTAAAATGCCTAATGGATGCAGTGAATATCAAAGGGCTTAATGTTGAAAAGTTAGCCCACCAAAGGCCTTAACTTGCCCAACTTTTAGTCACCATTCAAGCTTCGATACTGTGTATTAATATTTTCGGTGTAATTTCTAGTCTTCTACAATAGTTGCTTGTAGGTTGTTTTTCTTTTTGGGCTTCTTACGCCACTCAAAAGTAACCATACACAATATATACATTAATTTTAGTGGAGGAATAAAATATATTATGAATGGCAAATGCAGGAGGATAATAATAAGAAAAAAAATATCGGTATCTGGAAGGAGGAAAATGGTAATACGCTATTGAGTGAATTGATGCATTGCTTTTCATAGTTGGGGCTCAACCGCACTAATACTGTCTAATTAGTTTATAAATGATAATTAGCTTCTAATGTTAAAGAAAATTTTACTTTATAATTAAAGAATAAGGAAAAGAGAAATATCTGTGAACTCTAACACTGTGTTTGGTAAAGAAGAGTAAGAGAAGAGAGAAATAAGGAAGAGAAAAATAGAAGAGAGTTAGGGACTTTCTCTTGTTTGGTAGAGAGAAGAAATGGAGAAGAGAGAAACAAAAAAGTGATGGGTTCCACCACTTTTTATTTCTCTCCAAATATGAGAAGATAGAAGAGAGAAAAATGGAAGAGATGTGTATATTTCCATCAATACCCTTAAAAGAAATAACACTTTTATCTTTTCTCTTTATTTCAGGGACATTTTTGTCCTTTTGAAAATATTATTATTTCTCTCTTCTCTTTTTCTACTTAACTAAACAAAAGGGAGAGAGGAGAAAACATCTGTTTCTTTTATTTCTTTCATTTTTCTCTCATACCAAACAATATAAAAATCTATTCTCTATCTCATCTATTTCTTTCTTACCACTTTCTTCTGTGCAACCAAACAAAACATTATGTGAACCAGGGTCCAGGGATTTATTTTTTATAATGAACCATGGTTATTTAAAATATGTCATCTCCAACTAATTCGTCTTAACGCAGATTAATTGCGATGATTTTTTATGTTAGAAATTATATTTAAAGCGTTTTCATGTCAGGTTTGGGTTATCCTTCCGCTTATTCTGACTCACCCCAATATTCCACATTTGTTTAAAATTCATATTTATGTTTTACAATTACGTATAAGCAATAAAATATACCGAGTTAAATCAATATCATTTTGCTTAAAATGATAATATATTTATATTGTAAAATATACTTTACTTTTAGTTTCTTTTTAAAATCTATGATTTAAGTGTACATATTGCTCAAATTTTACTTATTTAATTATATTGGACTTTGATTAACCCGAGTCGTGTTGAAACAACCTATTTAAGGGGACAAAACTTTCTTGACACATTTTTTTCGTATACAAGACTCAAGCCGGAGACTTTACTTAAAGAAAACCAAGCTTTTTGCCACTTGAACCAATGAGCGCGCGTTGACAAGATATATTAGCTTACTAGGTTGTCAATTTTTTGTCCGGAGATTATTAGGTTAGATTTGGGTCTAAACAAATAGCCCTATCAAACCCTTTCCATCAACACTACTAATGTGGATGACATGATACCGTGTAATATGAAACACATTTAAAAATCTTGTTTATGTTAATACTAAAATTATATGAATTTAATTCTTATGTACGGTTAATGTAAAGATCTTTAACAGTATCAACCAATCATGAACTGTTATATTATTAACAATGTTCGACTCTTATCATAACTTTTTAAAAGTTACATATATGATGATATTTTTTGTTATTATGTTATTGGTATGAAATATCAACCGTCATAAACAATGATTAATCCTCGTCAGAGGACTTGGATGACATTTAAGAATTGCCCCCTTCCAACCATGTTTTTTTTTCATACATGATGATTTGTGAATTATATTCCTAATAAAATTAAAAAAAAACAATACAGAAATTTTATCATTAGAAATAAATGATTTTAGATATTCCAGCTTACCCAGAGGTCTCCAGTTCAAATCTGAGTTCTGAGAATGCAGCAGTGTTAAAACTATTGAGGGAGAACTTTGTCGTATGGTCCTACCCGGCTCGAAGGATTAGTCTTCACAATTGCGCTCGGAGGATAACCTAGAGGGAAAAAAAGATGTTTTTAAAAATATTCTGAAACATAATGATAATTTTATAAGATATTTGTGGTGGCTGAAAATTGTTTAGGAAAGAAACCCTAAAAATTGTGCTTAGGCGAAGTCATAGTGATATGAACATAACTAGGGGAGTAGCATTCTTGTACATAATGTTATTATACATAGTTCATTACTAAATATGTTGGAGAAAATCATGTGATGTTCTCGGAAGGAAGAGGAAGCACACACAGCACAATACATTAAAGGAAGATAACAAATGAATAGTTGCAGTACAGTACATTAATCTTTGTCTGTTATGAACATCAACATCTCTTTGTCCTTAATTTAGAAAATTTCAATTGTTGAAAATAAATTAACAAAGCACCGGTGTTCAAGACTTCTCTGTTCTATTATTCATATCAAGGTTTTTCTTAATAAAAAAACTGTAACTATGCCCTAGTTAGATTTTTTCAGCCTTTCATGAGGCAATATCTTTATTAAAACTATTTCAACTGAAGTGAAATCCTAGTGTTGAGCTTTTTGTGCTAACTTTGAAGGATAGAGTAAACCTTAGGGATGCTGCTTGAAAAAGAGATTTTAGGTCTGTTTATGCAGCTGTTAACAGTATCCATGAACTAATATCTTGAAACAGAAGAAGTTTTATTGAAAGAAGGAGTGAGGCATAGAGAGAAGAGAACATTTATTACTAACTAGCACCACTCTCTAAGACCAGACTTTTAAATGAACTGAACTACCTGAGAGTTCAAGAGTCCCACATAGTTTACAGAACCAAATAAAAACCAATGGGGAAGTACACCTTCCTCTTGGCATGAATTGGCTTTTTGCAAACTATTTCTTTGTGTTCTGATTGATTCATCTAGCAATTACAACCCAAAGTTGAATGCTCACATTCTTGATACCTTTGTTTGAGAGAATGTGTGAGGTATGAGCCTTGAGATGATTAACAAGTTTAACATGTGCGGAGATTGAGGAGAGTCAAAGCATTGCCACTTTGCTACTATCAAAGATCTCATTGAATCCTACTATTTATGTCCACTCTATCCCTTTTTGGACCTCTCAATCTTGCTCTGCTAATTTCTTTCACAATAAAGGAGCATCATGAGACCAAGCTGTGAATTGCAAGAGAATAATTGAAACCAAAATGTTGTTGCCTCATATTTGTAAACTTTCCTCCTAGCTCGGTATGTTGCTTGGAAGTGCTATAAAATTATCAAGAAATCTCAGCCATAATGAGTTCAATAGGTAACCACTGGTCATGACTTATGAGGATCAGATTAGAGTTAGTAAATTTAAGGATCCAGCTTCTCTCCATCAAGGGGCTGTCCAGCAATTCCCTCCAGCACTGATTTGGATCCTACTTTTAATCCAATGGCCAAAATAAAAACCATCAATTTACATATTTTAATTATTAATTAAATATTTTAAACATTAAAGATTTTTAAAAAAATAAACATCAAAATCCCTAATCCCCTTCCCCTTCACACCCCTCATTAATATCACCGCCCCTTGCCCACCGCAGGCCACCAAACGCTGGCGGTGCCGCCTCAATCAGCCTTGCACCGCCATCACCATCCTGCCGTTCATATTCCCTTCCTCGGTGGCTCCTCATTGGTCCCCTTCTCCTTCGTTTGTGTCGTTGCTGCTGCCCAGCCGCTCCTTCTCATGGCTGTCGTGACCTCTGCTGCCGCCGCTGCTGCTTCTCATGGATATCATGGCCTTTGATTCACACTGAACCAACCCCTCACCCTCATCATCCTCACTCATCACCATCAATCCCAACTCATCTTTATGAATCCAGTTCCATCACATGAACAACAGCGAGTACAAGACAGTTCGACAACCTCCTGTAATGGATTCTCCTCAAGAAACTATCCTTTATACTCCTATTTCCATTGTTTTCATAGCAAGACCTTAGCTTCAATTCTTCAAATTTTATAGATTTGCAATTTTTTGAAACCGTTTGACAAAGGAGAAGGGGACCAATGAGGCACCGCTGCGGAAGGGAAGATGAACGACAGGAGGGTGACGACGGAGCAAGGCTGATGGAGGTGGCACCGCCGGCGTTCGGTGGTGGGCAAGGGGCAGTGATGTTAATGAGGGGTGTGAGGGGAAGGGGGTTAGGGATTTTGATGTTAATTTTTTTAAAAGTTTTTAATGTTTAAAATATTTAATTAATAATTAAAATATGTAAATTGATGCTTTTTTATTTTGGGGATTAAATGTAGGGTCCAGATCAGTGCTGGTGGGAAATGCTGGACTGCCCCTTGATGGAGAGAAGCCGGATCCTAAATTTAAAGTATTATGAGGTTGAGAGAGAAATTGTTTGCTATTATTTCTTAGTTTTTGCACCCTCTACTAGTAACTCCAATTACAATTTTTTTTTTCCATTTTGATTAAAGAAGATTTTATTAGGAAAGAAGAGAATAGTACAAGTGCAAGAGGATAAGAAATCCTCAAGATCTAAAAAACAATAAAAAATAGAAAGAGAAATAAAAATTAACAAAGATACATGCAAAAAAAGCACGCCAATCTCTCCACAGATATGTCAGAGACCCCCTCCCAAAAAAAAAAAAATGTTGCGACTTCTGAGGAGAGCACCTCGAAGAATCTAAAAAACCCACTCTATTATGAATGAGATAAAGAGCAACCAACGCCCTGGAAAGATTCTAGCATCATGTTGCAACCAAATACACCAAAGAACAGCAAAGCAAGCACATTGCCACAAATAATTGTGTAAAGATTTGTGTAAAATAGGGTACTGTGGGGGTGGGGGTAGTGATTGGTTGGAGGAGGGTTTAAGGAAGAATATAGGGATTGGCAATATTGTGTCATTTTGGCATGATATCTGGTTTGGTAATTGCACTCTCAAAGAATCCTATCCGTGCCTGTGTGCAATTTCATCATTACAAAATAAGCAGGTTTCAGAGTTCGGTAATTGGATAAATGATATGTGGGTGTGGAACTTTAAATGGAGGAGGGAATTATTTGTGTGGGAGGATAATTTGTGGATGGAATTTCAGAATGCTCTGTCTGCGGTCTCATTGCAGCGAAGGGCTGACTGTTGGTGTTGGATGTTACACTCCACAGGGTGCTATAACGTAAAAACTGCATATGATTCTCTTGGAGAGGTCGAATTTGCTACCAAGGTTGCTGCCGTATGAAGCTAAAGCGTTTAAGTTTATTTGGTTAAGTTCTACGCCACTCAAGGTAATTGCATTTTCTTGGTAGATGTTTTTAAAGAGATTATCTACAAAACAAAATTTGCTCATTAGGAAGGTGTTACAGCAAAGTGGAAATCTAAACTGTGTATTGTGTGACTCTGTTTTGGAATGTCAAGACCATCTTTTTATGCATTGCTTTTTTGTTGTAAACTTGTAGTCATTAGTTTTTGGCTGGCTAGGAATCACTATCTAGTAAAATACTCAGGTTATTCCATTTTTTGTGGAGTTTGGGGAAGCTGTTAGAAAAACGTAATTTTTAAATCATTGGTTAATGGTATGGCATGCAGTGACTTGGTCAATTTGGGAGTTGAGGAATGGTATTATTTTTGGTGATATGAAGGTGGACATGGTGTTCATATTGGAAAGGATAAAAGTATGTTCTTGGAGGTGGTTTTGTGCTAAATCTTTGGATACTTTTTACTCTTTTTCGGACTGGTGTATAGATCCTATAAAGTGTATTGAACGGGTGTAATTAGCATTTGCATTTGCATTTGCATCTGCATCTGCATCGGTACTCTGTACTTTGTGGTTCTACTGGTATTTTGTATATGGGTTTGAGTAACCCTTGTACTCTAATTAATATACTCTTTGATTATTCAAAAAAAAAAAACAACTAATAGAGCCAACCCCCACCCACCCCCAAAAAAAAAATTATTCAAGGAAATCTGTAAATCCCACTACAAAAAAAAGGTCATTTAGCGACCGAAAATAGTGACTGAATTTTTTGGTTGCTTTTTGCGACCGAAATAGCGGCCGATTGTTGGATCTACATGAAACACTGGTTAGAGTTGATTCTGCGACCGAAATAGAGCGTAGCAGAGATATCGTTCGCTATGTTGGTCGCTAAATAAAGGAAAGTAAAAGTCAGAAATTTATGAATTTTTAGCGACCGAAATAGCGGCCGATTTAAATGCAACGGTCAAACTTTATTTATATTAGCGACCGATTTTAAAATCCGTCGCTAAATTTATGAATTCATATTTCAAACTTTATTAATATTTGTGACCGATATTAATTCGGTCGCTAAACGGCGCGTAAAAATATAAAATAGCGCGTGTTAGCAACCGAAATTTAAATCGGTCGCTAATATTATAAATTCAAATTCCAAACTAACCATATTAGCGACCGAATTAGCGACCGAATTAATTCGGTCGCTAAAACCGAAATACCTAAATCACGAAATCTCCCATTTCCTTCCTCACTTCTTCATTTTTCCTCTCTCAGCTCTGCTCCCTACCTCCACCACCACGCCATTCCGTCGTCTAACCTATCCGTCTCCACAACCGCATCCCTCTGGCCACCACCGCACCAGTACGGCCACCACCGTATCACAGTACGTAAGTCTTCTTACCTCTCATCTCTTCCTTTCTTCTCTTCCTTTTCCTCCCTCTCATCTTTGGTCTTTCCCTCCGCAGAAACAGTGCCACCACCGTAGAGCTCCGGCCACCACAGGGACAACCGCAAGGACCACTGCAAAGGTATCCCCTCCTTCCTTCTATGTATCCCCCTGCGCCCTTCATTCTCTATTTTATTGTTATTTCACAATCCCTGAAATTCTTTTTGCAACAATGATGATTACTGTTTTGGTTGCTTTGTGAGTGTGTCCAAAAATTCTGGTCTGGTGGTATGTCTAAGAGGGTCCAAAAATTTTCTGAGGGTTCATCTTTTTCTCTCTGAATTTCAGAAGCAAGAGAGGAAGAAACTTTGAAATTTTCCTTTTTTTTGTGTTTCTGTTGGTGGTCATTATATTCAAAGGAGGGAGTACTCTAAATTTGGCTTGTAGTATCAACATAAAGTGGAAATTGTTGTCACTCTTTTGGAGTCTCTCCTTGGTAATTATAAATATTTGTCTGTTTCCTGATAATCTATTTGAACACTCAGTATTATGCTTCATGAATTTATGTAACACCCCCCACCCCCCAAAAAAAAATTTTATGTTTGATAAACTATGAGTGATTGGCACCTAGAGTTTGTTTTTGTTAATAATATAATTTCACTCT
This sequence comes from Sophora flavescens, assembly GCA_030762895.1. Taxonomy (NCBI): domain Eukaryota; kingdom Viridiplantae; phylum Streptophyta; class Magnoliopsida; order Fabales; family Fabaceae; genus Sophora; species Sophora flavescens. The sequence continues at coordinate 223,081,453 of CM061064.1, read as the reverse complement.
TAGCTGCACATTGAAGAGACTTACTGCTCAAAGAGTTCCTCTTCTCTTCTTTGATAAACCTTGTGTTTGCATCTGAGACCTTTTTTTTTTCATCTTTTTCATGGCGAGTGTTTGATAATTAAATCAAGCCTTTTTTTAATCACCAACAATTAACACAAGTCATATTAGTCCAAATTGAAGTCTACCTGCTGCAATGCATAGTAAACAAGGAACTTTTTACAGCTCATTATCTACTTGCATCGTTATCATGATTCATGTAGAATAGTCATATTTTGTGTGACACCGCCTAAGCCTTTCTTATCAATTAAGTTTGTTTATATTTTAATAGTTTATTATGAAGTGTTGCCTATAAAAGGCCATGGTTGTACGTTGGCAATTTGATGATGGAATGAATCAAGAATATAAGAACATAAATTTTCTTCTCTTCCTTTATAAGTGCTGTGTGAGTTTGAGAGTTAAAAGTGAGAGAGAACAATTATCCTGTGTGAGTTTTATGTGTTTGTACAAACACCAGAGTAGAGTCCAGGTCTGGATGATTTCATGAATCGTGACACTTGCTTTGCCCGTCCAAAAAGCATTTGAAACATTTTTTTTAGTTTAGTTTATTATAGTTACGTTTTTGTCATTGATTAAAGCTTAAATTTTGTGTTTTGAATTTTGTTTTGAGTTCTCAGACATGCAAATATGACAAACCACAAACAAATGGAATTTGTAATTTAAGATTTAAACCCTTACCTCATCTTCCAAGAGTTAGGTTTTGGGAGAGAAAAGGTTCCTTAGTACTTTTCTCCCTTTGTTTCCTCTTCTTCTTTAATAAAGGAGATGGGGAGGAGAGTATAAGGAAGAAGGGAAGTTGCAAGTTGTTCTAAATTTGTAACCGTATATTGTTGATTCTATTTTATATTAATTTATGTGTTTCTAGTCTTATAAATAGTTGTACTGGATTCTGTATGTATAGAATAGTGATTTGATTTGAAATGACTAATTTCATTTATGCACGATAGGTCCTTGTTGTCATATTCTTCTACTCTCTGTTGGCTCCGGCTCCTCCCCTTATCCTTGCTCGGTTGTGTTTTCTCTCTCAGGTAAGTTCTCTGAACACTCAGTGTAATGTATTATGTGAATTATCGTGTTGTTTGGTAGTGGAGAGCTGAGCTCCATAGGATGTGATCTTGTCTGATTGTATGATGATAATTTAATGTTTATGCATGTGTTTGTCAATATGTGTTGTTTGTTAGTGGAGAGCGGAGCTCAATAGGATGTGATCCTGTCCGAAAGGCGGGATGCTGGTTGTGTGCTGATAATTTAGAAATTATGCATGTGTTTGACAATTAACTGCTACTTGTTAGTGGAGAGCGGGGCTCAATAGGATGTTGGCTACAATATTTAATCTAAGTTTGTATTGATTTACGCTGCAATTTATATAAGCTCAACAATGTTGCAATATTTATAGGTTAATGGTTTTATTTTTTGTTAGAGTTAATAATTAATTTACGAAAGCCTTAGTTTCCTATTTGAGATTCAATATTAATGAGCATGCGTAACTTATCAAGGTATGCATGCTCATTGTATTGAATCTTGAATTGTCCAAGTGGGACAGTTTGGGAAAAAACCTTTTTCACACTCGTACAATAGTCATTTCAATATTCAAATGCCTTATATACTTGTTGAAATCTCAGTCTGATGCATTTCCTTTTGTTCTCCTGGTGCATACTTGATCGCAGTGATTCTCACCGTGCTCGAGTCGTGTAACTTGGAGACCGATGGGAAATGCTACCAAAATTTTGTCAAGTATAAGGTATTTGAATATGGGAATAACTATTAGTAGCCGAGTGTGGCAAAGGTTTCTTCTCGAATGGGATAGGTTCATACCTTGTCATAAGAACAAGATTGATGGAGTTATTGGAATGCACCGTAATATATAAGTGTTATTGTAGGATTGGTCAGGCTATTTAATTGCCAGCAATGGATATTTCGGAGAATCGGAAATGGATTTATCGTAGGTTGGATCGGAATAAACGTCTTAGGGAAGAGTATGGAGTTGGAGTGGGTGAGTTTATAGAGTTTGTTGTTAGCCAGGAGAGATTTATACGGCTGGGCGGTGATCAATTGAGGTGTCCTTGCAAAAGATGCAAGTGTCAATCTTTCAAAAGCGTGGATGGAGTTGTAGCCGATCTTTATGAGAAGGGCTTCATGCCTGATTACTATTGGTGGAGTAACCATGGTGAGACGTTGCCTGACTTAAACCCGATTGTGGTTGAAGGTTCGTACTATGGAAGTGGTGACCGGAGGGAAGAATTGAATCCATACGAGCAGATGATAATGGATCATGCTGGACCATCGGTTGGTGTTGTACTAGAAGAAGATGGGGAGAAGATGGTGGAATGGGTTCCCAATACATAGAGGAGAATCCGAATCCCGAAGCTCAAAGATTCTATGATATGCTGAGTGCTGCACGATCTCCATTGTGGGAAGGATGTCGGGAGTACACGGAGTTGTCGATGTGCATGGAATGGTTGAGTATCAAATATGACTACAATATGCAAGAAGGCTGTTTTAATCGCCTCACCAGGTCAGTGTCCAAGGCATTGCCAGAAGACAATCGGATGCCTACTAGTTTTTATCATGCTAAGAAGTCTGTGGAAAATTTGGGTCTGGGGTGTTTGAAAATTGATTGTTGCCCAAATGGATGTATGCTGTACTATAAGGATGATTCTGTGGAAAGCATAACATGTTGTCGATTTTGTGGTGCGGATCGGTATAAGACAACCACTAGGATGGGCATTGAGAAGAAGAGGTCGCTAAAAAAGATGTGGTACTTTCCGCTCGTGACAAGACTTACAAGATTGTACTCTTCGATGGCCACTGCAGCTCACATGAGGTGGCATAGTGAGCATGAGAGGGAGCAAGATGTCTTGTGTCATCCATCTGATGGAGAAGCTTGGAAGCATTTTGATAGGGTTCATATGGCATTTTCGTAGGACCCTCTCAATATCCGATTGGGGTTATCCGGGCAGATTTAGTGGCAAATCAAAAGGATATTTCTTGGAGCAGTATGACATTAATGCTGCTCATCTGTATATCCTTCAAAATTGTGAAGAGGCCGCGCCATATTTAGAGTAAGTTTCTACAATGTCTTTTATAAGTTCAATTGACATTTATGATTATTAATCGTCCTGCTATTAATCTCCCATATGTAGGATGTACGACAATTTTCTAAGGGATCTCCAACCTGACATTTCAAATGATCAGGTTGATCGAGAAATTACTTCTCACTTTGCTATGTGGTTCTGTAAATATGTAGGTTAAGCATCTTCATTTGTTGAAATACATTTTATCTCCTTAAATATATAGCATGTATAAGAATAATATAATATTTGATTTTTTAGGTACTAGATCCAGAAAACAATGTTCAAAATCCATTGTTGACAAATTTGGCATGGGGGCCTAACAGATGGGTTACATCATGGATTACTTATATTGTAAATGGATATAAATTTAACACAAAAACATGGAATGAAGGAATGCAGACGTGTAACTATGGTGTTTGTGTGCGAGCCACTGATGGCAATGTAGAGGATGATTTCTATGGGGTTCTAACTGACATCCTTGAACTCGATTATACCGGTTTTCCGGTGATGAAGTTAGTTATCTTCAAGTGTGATTGGTTTGATCCTACTCTTGACGTAGGGACAAAAATGGATAAAAATTATGGTATTGTTCAAGTTAGGTTGTCTCGAAGGTATAATAAGGCGTACGACCCATTCATTTTTTCACAACAGGCAGAGCAGGTTTATTACTCGCCATATCCCGGAGGACATCATGGCTGGTTGGGTGTTATTAAGATAAAGGATCGCAGTATAATTATTGATAATGTAATCAACCAGCCTGAAAAAGATGCTCCGTACCAAGATGATGAGTTTTCAAGACCCCACGTACCGTTGCAAATTACGCCGGACATTATTGTTAATTCTCTGGCGGACATTTCCGGAAATGGGGAAGAAGTTGAAAGAGAGTTAATGGATCAATCCGAGTTGGACGCATCTAGCGAAGGTACATTCCGATCAAGTGATACTGATGAGAGTGAGGGTGAATTTAGTGACGGAGATTCTACTTAGGTAATTTATTTATGTCATAATTCATTGTGTAAATGTCATTCTACTTAGGTAATTTATTTTTGTATTATTTACACTGTTGTGTAATCATCTTTTCATTTTTTTTCACAGATGGCAGATTCCTCTAGAGGTAGGGGTCGTCGTGGAGGACGTCGTGGAGGTCGTGCTGCGAGAGTCCCTTCGCAGGCCGACCCATAACCTTCAGATCGAGACCACCCTACCAGCACCTCTGTGGACGGGACACCTCAGGGTGATGGAGTTGCACCCCCTACCCAGCCTCATGTGGTCGGGACACAGGCTGCACCCTCATCATCCACACCTGTGACGACAGGACCATCATCATCATCGGGACAGGAGAGTCGTGGTCCATCCGACAGGAGGATTCTTCTTATCCCCAGGGGGGATAACGAGTATGCTAATTTAATTTTTTAATATATATAAAGTATCGTTAATTTCTATTTACTTGTTTTTTTAATTTATTTATAACATTTATTAATGCTCTAATTTTGCTGCAGCTTTCTGCCCGCGAAGGGCCCTTCTGATTCGATATCGAAGATCCTGCGACGCAAGTTTGATGGTCCATGGCCTACATGGAAGGCCATCCCAGAGGGCCATAGGGATCAGTTGTTTCTAGAGTTTAAGGTAACAATTTATTAAGTTATTTAAATTAAATTTACATTATATATATGTACACACGAATTTCCTAACAACTGTAAGTTGCAGAAAGAGTATAGGTGGGACTTAGCTTTAGAGGCTCTCGTCAGGGACATATTTGAGCATAAAGGCTCACTGGTCATGAAGAATCTGACGACCAAGCTGAGGAAGGGTCAGAATAAGGGGAAGTGGGTGGATCCTGAGATCAGGAGGCAGTTGGACCAGTACTGGGCTATTGAGAAGTTCCAGGAGATCCAGGCCACAGCTCGGCGTAATCGAGCTTCTGATGGTGGCACATGTGCTTGGACCGGTGGGTCTAAATCAGGCGCCGCCCACTACGACGAGCCGGTAATACATTAAACTTTTGACTTAATATACTATTTAATTAATTAGTTTTCATTTTTAATTATTCTTATGAATTTAAGATTATATTTTTCTGTGCAGAAAGCACAGAAACAGCGAGCCCCCACTGCTATGGAGTTGGTGGAGAGGACGAAGAAGTTGAAGTCGGGGACATGGGTCAACGACAAGGCCCGTAAATATGCTGTAAGCAAAAAAATAATTTAGTGTTTACTTGTAATTTATTATAAATGATTTGTTAATATTGGATATAATTTTAACTAAATCTCTTCAACTATACTTTGTAGGTGGGCTTCAACGAGAAGAAGGACGATGCCATATCACGTGCCTCACAGTCACAAGATGAGGCTTTGACTGGTGATGGGCTCTGTTCTCCTGTCTCCGTCGACGATAATGCCATTTATTTGGAGTTCGTCGGGGGCAGGAACAAGAGGGGGCACGTGTATGGCCTCGGACACCTGGGAGGCGAGTTTATCGCTTCATCATCCGGCACGCCTGCTCCTTCCTACGCCGATACCGTACCTCAGGAGCAGTTCCACCAAATGCAGGACACCATCACGCAGGTGAACGCGGAGCTTTGGGAGAAGAGCGAGAGAGAGCAGCAGATGGCGAACCAGATTGCACAGTTGACTCAGGCACACCATCAGCTGATGCAGGCGAGCATCGAGCAGGGCCAGACACTGCGGCTGGTGTTGGAGCAGATGAGGTTCCAGACTCCAGTTGCTCAGGATGATGCTCGACGGTTGTGCGCTGCTGCCGCTCCTCCTCGGTTCCACCGCCACCACTCCGATGTTTTGCTACTCCAGAGGACGATCAGCTAGCAGACGTCGGTGGTACGGACGCTGAGGATGATTGGATTCCTCCATCTCCCCCTCATCATGACTGATTTTTTTTCCATATTTTTGACTTTAAACGATTCTTGTACGACATTTTGGATTATTCTTTTTATATATATTTATTATTTCTTATGATTGTATATTTCATAAGTAATTTGGTGTGTTTTATTAGTAATTTTGCTAATGTTTGAAGAAAATCAGAAAAAAAAATTTATTTTTAAAATTAAATTTTTTTTAAAAAAATAATAACCAGTTTAACGACCGAATTAGAAACCAATAATTCGGTCGCTAAACTTTATTTAACATTTACAGATGTGGTATAGCGACCGAAAATCCGTCGTTAATATAGGTTAACAGTAACCAAAATTAGCGACCGAACTAGCAACCGATTATCGGTCGCTAGAAATGGTTACCCAAAAAATGCGACCAACCTAATAGCGACCGTTTATTGTTATTTAGCGACCGTAAATTCGGTCGCCATTTAGCGACCGAAATATTAATTCGGTCGCTAAAACCTTAGCGACCAGGTATTCAGCCACCACCATTAATCGGTCGCTAATTCGGTCGCTAAATTAAATAGCGACCGATTTACAATGTTTAGCGATCGAATATTACGGTCGTTAAACAATTGTTTTTTTGTAGTGTCCTTTGGGGCAAACCCTTGTTCACCAAAAAATCCAACAGATTGTTCCAGAGGAAGGAAGGAAGTCACTGAGCAATGCAAACACAAACGAGATCCAGGAAATTCTTACAAATTAAAGGAATTATTTATGTGACATTGGCAAATTAATTTTAACTAGAGTTTTTTTAGGATTGGGTTTCTATATCATGTGAAACAACTTCTAATTTTTTGTAAACATCCCCTTTGATTTGAAAGGTTTAGTTACAAATCATGGTTGCTTTTAAGTTACTTTAGCATATGTTTCATTGATTCCCCAATGGAATACTATGTCGAAAAGTGATAAAGAACCACAGGCTAATTTGCCTATTGTAAATAAAATTAAAATTCTGAAATTTTCTCGTTGAATGTTGCTAACGTGTTGTGCTTGTTGGCTTCCTATCCATGTTGCTGACATTGGGTGTAGGTAAGCTTAATCCGTTTATTGATAATGACATACTAAAGAAAATCAATTATCTTTGAATAATGAGATTTTTATACAACATAGTAAGATTTTCCAACTCTTTTTCACCTTATCAAACATTCTTCTTTATGTTGTCTTCCATTTTACAAATGATGTCTTGGTCATCGGACTTGTTGATTCAAGCACAGGATGTTCTCCATTTTGCTTTTGTTTATCTAAACAAGTAATGAATGAAAATATGAATATAAGATGTCTACAAAGTGCCATAATTATATTATCATATCTTTTATTTAAACTCTCGAAAGTGTATTGATTTGCCTCCCTTTTATGGGAAATCATTAGAACGGAAAGAAAGAAAAGGAATATATATACAAAATCCACATCATTACTCAAGTCTGTAGGAAAAACTATTTCTAGAAAAAGGCATTTCAAATTTAGAGGTTCTAATCCAAACCTATAAGTCTATATCATCAAAAGAATTGTCATCAACAAGGGGCAGACTGCTACCTTCACCATTTCTCATAACACACTTAAAATGACCATCATTGAACTCATCATTACCAAACAACATTATCTTGTTCTGTAAAAATTGCAGAATAGACTCATCTTCATAAAATGGTTGCACAACATTTCCTTTAACATATATTTCATGTTAACATTTTCTTTGACTGAAAATTTAAAACCATTACCTAGTTAAGCTTCAGAGTGGTGACATTAGGCATGAATGAACTGGCACTTCTTTGGTATCCGTCGAGTGTGATTCATACCCTTCTTTTGGAGTTATAGTGAACTTTGGCTTCTTTTTGCCGTAAGCCTCAGCAGCTGCTTCTTCATTAGGCAAAGATGATTCAGATGAATGAACTGACATGTCTTTGAGATATGCCAAGTGGGGTAGTGCATCATGCCCTTCTTTTGGAGTTATAGTGAACTTAGGCTTCTTTTTTCCATATGCCTCAATAGCTTCTTCATTAGGAAAAGATGATTCAGATGAATGAACCGACACTTGTTTGCCTAAATATGGTATGTGCCCTTCTTTTGGAGTTATGGTGAACATTGGCTTCTTTTTGTCATAAGGCTCAGCAGCTTCTTCTTCATCAGGCATAGATGATTCTGATGAATTAACTGACACTTCTTTGGTATCCTCTGAATGTTTACCATTCATTCTTTCTATAGCTTGTTTAAACTCTTCCTTCCTTTTGCTATAAGCCTTAGCAGCAGCTGATAGTGTGATTTTATATCATATTTTATGTACACTTTTGCATGCATTTTTTCATATAGATTAGGCATTCTTTATTTTATTTTTAGTTAGTTTTCCCTTGGAACGGATAAGGCGGTGTTGTGGTGTTGTTTTGCAGAAATTAAAGATAAAATGCCCAAAATGAGCCATGATGGAGCCTGGATTAAGTTGGAGCTTTAAAAATGAAGAAAGGATAGCATGAATCAAGAGTGAATTATGAATTGGAATCTCAAGTGGCATTTGAGAGAGGTTCAACGTGAAAGTTAAGATTGCTGGATGAGAAAAAAATAAAGAGTATTGAATGGAAAAGTTTAACAGCTGCGTTATTAATGTGGAAGATTGAAATGGGACAGTTATGTGAATAAAAATAAAGATAAGGCAGTAATGAAAAGTAACAGACAAAGAAGGAATTGTTGGTTTATGACAATTGAAATCAATTAGTCCAAAGGGGTCCACGTTAATTAAGGCTAAAGAGAAGACAAAGTGATTTGCAATGTGAAAGTGAGAATAGAAAAGTAACGTGAATCAAGGAAATAAACTGCCAGCAACATGAATTAAATGCACAAGGGACCCGCATGAGAAATCAAAAGATGCAGATTGAGAAATCAAAGATTAAAAATCTGGAATTTATTGCTAGATGGATACAAAAGACCAAGGGGCAGCGTCAGTTATGACAAGGAGGCCAAAAGGCAGCACCATTGAAAGAGATATAATTCTCTCAGAGACTTGGACAGAGGGAGATATTATTCTCTCAGAGAGAGACCAGGAGGGGCATGATTTTCTTGAGTCAGAGGCAGCTTCTGGAGGATTGCTCCCATGGAATCCCTTCTTTCCTTCATCTATGTTTCTTTGTATTCTCTTTTTATGAGTAGTTAAATCCCTGTTGTTGGGATTAGATGTAGCCAACTGATAATCACGTATTTATCTTGACTGATTATTCTATGTTTATGCCTTCGTATTAGTGGTTATTTTTCTATGCTTAATGCTTGTTGTGGCTAGCACCCCATGACTCGATTTGTGTTTTAGTATGTAATGGAGACGTTCATATTAGAACCGGAATTGAATTTAATCACCTAGTAACCCTTACATCTAGAGATGGAGTTTGGTTTGCTAGTAATCGCGTAATCCCTAATCCTAATGCAATTTCATTAATCTAGGCCACCTAAGAGATTAGGGTCTATTAGTGGAATTAGGCTCTTGTCATCCGAGAGATCGGGACTTGAGTAGTTTAGTGGATTGATTTTAATATCTGAAGCATGAATGGGAGGTATCTAGTCCTGATATTGCATGAGATAGAGGGTTGGTGAAGTCTGGTCCCAACATATCATTTCTGCACTCCAAGTGTTCGATAAAAAGACAAAAAGATTTTATTTCTTTTCTTTTGTTTATTTTGAATTCTCTTGATTTCTCTGTTTAGTCTAGATAGTTGCTGAGTTTGCGAATTGGTAGTTGACATCCAATCCCCGTGGATACGATAAACCGGTCTTACCACCGTATTACTTGCACGACTGGGTATACTTACCCAGATTCGTCTAACAAGTTTTTGGCGCCGTTGCCGGGGATTGGTTTTGCCAATATCATTAGTAACAAAGGAGGCAACTAATTTAGACATTTTATTTCTTTTATTTTCTGTATATATTTGATCTTTTTGTTTTGAGCTTTGGTAGTGCCAGGTGGACGAAATTCATGGAAAATTTTTATTATCCACCTGATGAGGAATCCTCCAGTCACGTTTTGGAAGACAACTGGTGTTTGGGAGACGTCATGGATTTGATGGATCATGTTACTCCCGCACAAGTTGATTATACGACGGGAAGGCTTACATATAACTTCTCCGAGGAGGATTGGGAAACCTTTTGTTCCTATTTGCCACCTCCACCACCATGTATGATTCCCATAGAGCCACAAGAATCCGCATTTGAGAAAAATCTGGTTGTGGGAATGGATCACAATGAAGATGAAGTGGTGGTGGTAAGTGAACCACAACAAGAGGAATTACCTTCCACAAATCCTTGGGAAACAACAAGTGAGAAGGCGGTGCATTTGGAAAGCACTCCCTCCACCATGCTTGCTGAATTTTCTGCATTAAATAAATATGTTGGCTTGCATGCATGTGTGGATAATGGTAAGTTAGCCCCTTCCACTTGTATGTCACACTTCCTCTTGAAAATTCCACTTGACCCGAGAGGAAGTGAATATATAATTGCAAAGGTCAATGGAATTTCCACCCAATGGCTGGGTGGAATTGAGAATAAAGTTATATTACTGTTGCAATCACCACCCCAATTTCCATTTGATCCAGGAGGAGGATCTTAGAATGTCAAGCTAGTGACGTTAAAGAAGCGCTTCTTGGGAGGCAACCCAAAGTTTCTTAACTCTTCTCTTTAGTTGTTTCATTTTCTTAATAGTTTTGTTTTTGCTTTAACCTCTTGAATAATTTGAGAAGCTCAAGAGGAAAATAATAAATTGTCAATTGCCAAGTGTTTGCAGGGTAATAAGGAAGGAAGGGAGATCAAGAAGACAAGGAGAAGAGAAAAAGGGGCAGAAAAAAAAGCAAAGTCAGCACCCGCTACCGCCTCGGTTAGCCGTTCCAATTTTTTTTATTTTATTTTATTTTATTTTTCTTTCCTTTCTCCAACTTGATTGTTTACATTGGGGACAATGTAAATTTTTAAGCTTGGGGTAAGGGTATTTTGCATTTGTATTTTGCATGTTGCATTCATATAGTTTTGCATGATAGCTTTGCATGTTCACACAATTAGATTGCCCTTGCCAGAATTTTGTATCCAATTGTGAGAACTAAGTGCCCAATAAACTGTGATAGTGAAATGTTGAACCCAATTTGTTATTCTTGTGATATGGCTGCAAATGAAAATGTTTGAGATGATCTTGGATAGTTGATAATTAGCATATGGTTCTGAGGATTTGTGTTTTTCATTGAATTCTGAACTAAAATGTGAGATTTTGAGCCAAAGGGGTACTCACTAAAATTTACCCCATTCCTTGTGTTAGAGTGTTATTCCTCTTGGTTTGTTTTCTCTAGAACTTGACTTGAAACCATTTCAAAGCTTAAAAAATTTTTGAAAATATTTTTGAAAATGATTGAGGCAATAAGTTTTTTTCGGGCCTTCTGAGTTTTGAATGATGAAATGCTACCCCTTAGTTGCCCAATTTTGAGCCTGAAAGAATAAAAATGCTTTTCTTGGTACCCTGAAATGTTTTGATAAATAATGTTTGATGGGACCTTCTAAAGTATTACAAAAGGGTAAAAAGGTAGTTGAAAGTTTGGGAAAAGAATCAGAAAAAAATAATTCTCTTGATTTGAAAAATCTTCCCTTCTCCAAATAAAAGAAAAACAAAAGAAAAAGAAAAAAAAATATATAGAGAAGGGGATGAAAAAAAAAAGAAAAGAAAAGAAAAAAAAGAAATGAGAAATAAAAGAAAAAGAAAGAAAAGAAAGGTGGAATAATGTATTGAAAACCCAAGAAAGTATTTTAGAAGGTCCTGATTTGCAATGCTTAATGTTTTGTGTAGCCTTTTGAAATGTCCTTTTATTGATTTCCCCACCTAACGATTAATCCCATGGCCACATTACAACCAAGTGAAAGACCTCTTGATTCTAATGTGTTTTCATTAATAACGTAGAGATTTGGTTGATAGTCAAGCCTATGGTAGGATTCATTCCTTGAGGAAAATTGAGTGAAATGTCTTATCCCCTAAACAATTGAGTGAGGTGAGAAAGAGAGCCAAGCAAATGAACAAGCTTGGGGTGAGCTTCAAGTGAGAAAGAGTGCCCAAATAATTGAGAACATGAGTCTAAGGAACCTAAGCCTCTAATTGGACTTGAATTGATTGTCTCCTGCTGAATTGTTTAAAATGCCTATTATTTGGATTAGTATTTACTCGGGTTCTTGGTTCACTATCCACTGCCTTGATTAGTTTGATCTTGTGGCCTTAGTGATTGCTTGAGGACAAGCAATTGAATAAGCTTGGGGTGATTTGATAGTGTGATTTTATATCATATTTTATGTACACTTTTGCATGCATTTTTTCATATAGATTAGGCATTCTTTATTTTATTTTTAGTTAGTTTTCCCTTGGAACGGATAAGGCGGTGTTGTGGTGTTGTTTTGCAGAAATTAAAGATAAAATGCCCAAAATGAGCCATGATGGAGCCTGGATTAAGTTGGAGCTTTAAAAATGAAGAAAGGATAGCATGAATCAAGAGTGAATTATGAATTGGAATCTCAAGTGGCATTTGAGAGAGGTTCAACGTGAAAGTTAAGATTGCTGGATGAGAAAAAAATAAAGAGTATTGAATGGAAAAGTTTAACAGCTGCGTTATTAATGTGGAAGATTGAAATGGGACAGTTATGTGAATAAAAATAAAGATAAGGCAGTAATGAAAAGTAACAGACAAAGAAGGAATTGTTGGTTTATGACAATTGAAATCAATTAGTCCAAAGGGGTCCACGTTAATTAAGGCTAAAGAGAAGACAAAGTGATTTGCAATGTGAAAGTGAGAATAGAAAAGTAACGTGAATCAAGGAAATAAACTGCCAAAGAACATGAATTAAATGCACAAGGGACCCGCATGAGAAATCAAAAGATGCAGATTGAGAAATCAAAGATTAAAAATCTGGAATTTATTGCTAGATGGATACAAAAGACCAAGGGGCAGCGTCAGTTATGACAAGGAGGCCAAAAGGCAGCACCATTGAAAGAGATATAATTCTCTCAGAGACTTGGACAGAGGGAGATATTATTCTCTCGGAGAGAAAACCAGGGAGGGGCATGATTTTCTTGAGTCAGAGGCAGCTTCTGGAGGATTGCTCCCATGGAATCCCTTCTTTCCTTCATCTATGTTTCTTTGTATTCTCTTTTTATGAGTAGTTAAATCCCTGTTGTTGGGATTAGATGTAGCCAACTGATAATCATGTATTTATCTTGACTGATTATTCTATGTTTATGCCTTCGTATTAGTGGTTATTTTTCTATGCTTAATGCTTGTTGTGGCTAGCACCCCCATGACTCGATTTGTGTTTTAGTATGTAATGGAGACGTTCATATTAGAACCGGAATTGAATTTAATCACCTAGTAACCCTTACATCTAGAGATGGAGTTTGGTTTGCTAGTAATCGCGTAATCCCTAATCCTAATGCAATTTCATTAATCTAGGCCACCTAAGAGATTAGGGTCTATTAGTGGAATTAGGCTCTTGTCATCCGAGAGATCGGGACTTGAGTAGTTTAGTGGATTGATTTTAATATCTGAAGCATGAATGGGAGGTATCTAGTCCTGATATTGCATGAGATAGAGGGTTGGTGAAGTCTGGTCCCAACATATCATTTCTGCACTCCAAGTGTTCGATAAAAAGACAAAAAGATTTTATTTCTTTTCTTTTGTTTATTTTGAATTCTCTTGATTTCTCTGTTTAGTCTAGATAGTTGCTGAGTTTGCGAATTGGTAGTTGACATCCAATCCCCGTGGATACGATAAACCGGTCTTACCACCGTATTACTTGCACGACTGGGTATACTTGCCCAGATT